>JBBPBK010000309.1:0-123402 GCA_039720395.1 Liquidambar formosana
TGCCTTAATTCTAGTTTCAACCTTTCACTCTTTCTTAAAGTCGGTTTAACCATATTTATCATCCACACATAGAGTGCGCACTGACCTTACCCCTTTTTTAATTCAGAGAATTTATCGGACGAAAAGTCTAAATACCCTATTGATAGGAAAACGTACCATTTCCTCCCTGATTTATATATATATATATATTTTTTTTTGCATGAAATAATAGGAACACCATTCATGATTGTGGGCTTTCTAATTGTGTATTCTCTACAATGGCAATGAGATGGGATAATTTTTAAAATTTTTAATAAAAAAAAAAAAATCAATCACACATTCCCACCCATCCATATGTGTCAATTTCTTTTCATTTTTTTATTGAGCCCCACATATTGCTTTTCACTTATACACGTTTGACACATAAGGTGAGGGTGTAAAGATGGATGATGTAGTATTTCCAAATTTAAATATATAATAGTAGGATTGTTTGAACCAATCTATCAAGTTTGTTCCACCACCACTTCCAGAAATCATCTCTGTCTATGTTGTAACACTTTTACAAGTTGTTTTGGATATTCTATAGAGAGGACTCGGATTGGTGCAGTTTACACCTTTAACTGCATGGTGCAGTTATCGGCTGGATGAGTGCCAAGTAGTAAGAGAGAGTATGAACGGTTTGAGATTCGCCTATAAGGATTTCACGCCTAATGGTTTACGGCGTTAACACTTTGATGCTAACTCATCTTCTGAATCCCAAGTTGTTCATAGTTTCTCCCTTGCCATATGCGCCCATCCACCGATAACTGCACCATGCAATTAAAAGCAACTACACCCAAATCCAAATCCCTATAAAGAGGCCTTACAGTCCATATGTAAACCAAAAATGTGTGTGGAGTATTATTGGGGGAGCCTGGGAGTAGGGGTGGTGATACTCTTATACTGACTTTATAGTTGACTTGCAATGCATCTAGGAAAGAAGGATTAGAAAGAGAAAATTAAAAGTGATTGAAGGTTGAAACATATACGGAAGATTAGGATTTTTTTTGAATCAATTATTGTGGAGAAATTTAAGAAGGGGTGAGCTGTGTACGTTATGTTCTTATCTATTAGATCGAAGAATCTAAGAGCCTTTTATTATTATTATTATTATTTTTTTTTTTCAGATTTGAGGAGGAGTGGATCAAAGTTCCTTAATTTCCTTTGGGTTTTGAATTTGTATATTGAATCACTATTAATGCCATGGTAATTTTTTTAGGGAAAATTACAAGGAAAATTAGCTCTTTTCATATAACTCTCTTAATGAACAAATGGTTGCAATGCCTTCTTAGACTACTTACAAATTTAATAATTAGCGTTACTGTTAATTCGTCAATTATAAAATTAATTAATATAAGATAGTCACGAGATGTTTTCCGTGACATAACAATTTTTTTTTTCTCTCTCTCTAGAGGAAATCATTTCTTGGTGGTTTACCGGTATCTTTGCATGAAATGATAGGAATACAATTGATTGTTGCTTTCTGCTGGTGTATTAATTCTTAAAAAAATGAAGGTACCGGTGTATATTCCAACCATTCACAATTCTTATCAGATAGTCAAATTTGTGACATAAACATTTTTCTATAAAATTTTAAATATAGAAAATCAAGGATTGTGTTGAAAATCAATCCATCAACCTAGAAGAGGGGGCATCTGAATGGGTCATCCGTTAGACCCGTCAATAACTTATTCATATAGTATGAGGCAACTGGCAAGTTATTGCCAGTACCAAGCAAGCCCTTAAGCCAATTGATTGATTAGCACAACTAATCAAGTCGATGAACCACCCATTTGACATCCTTCAGTTTTTCCAACCACCAATGACTGAATTAGAAAACCCACAATCCTTCTTCAGTTAACTGATCAAACTAACAAAAATATCTTAATCAACAATTAATCATTTCTGTTTCATATACGCACGCGAATGCAATTGTTTGAATGGATTTATATCTATATATATATATATATATATATATACATACATATATGTTATGTGATTAATTGGACTAATTCTTCACCTTTGCTTGGTATTAATGTGTTCCTTCATTTTATGATTTTCTATGCAGTGAACCGGCCAACTACTGTTGAAATAAAAAGTAAAATAAAATAAAATAAATATAAAGGTATTCTAATAGTTTATCAATGTGATCTATTTAAAATTTAGTCCAAAATTGTTAGAGAAGTTAAACTTCGACAATGAGATTGATTGATGACCCCAGCATTACAAGGGGAAAAAGATTCATTATGGCACACATTAAGAAACCTTTTAATTAATTAACAACAAACTTTAAACTTAGAATAAAAGAGCATTTGAACACAACCCACTCATATATATATATATATATATATAGATATAGTCCCTTTCTTATGAGGTTAATCTAACTTAACTTTGCGTTCGGTCACCCTCCAAAACTATACATGTGATTCATATTTTACGAAACCAACTGTTGGATTAGATAACCTTATCAAATAGGTGATGTAAACCAAAAATCAAGTTAATCCAAGACTGATTACTATTCGATCAAAAATTACATTTTTTAATCAATGACAAGTGTATATATGATGAGTTACTTGCATTAATTTTAGGGTAAATTAAGTGAAACTCGATCAAGTAAGTTTCACAAATTTTCCTTAATTCTAGGTGTTAAACTGATTTAATGACATTGAGTGATGTCCACATGGCATATTTTTCTTGAATTTCTCAATAGTAAACAAGCAAGGGAGGCAAAGTACGTATTACAATTTAATAGTTGAGAGCTATTTGTTCAGTTTTGAAGTTTTGAGAAGGGTTTTGTAAAACTGACCTATCATTTTGGAGGATATATATTGCGTCATTTAACTTGAATTTCATGTGTTGGTGGGTGGATCATATATTGTTTTAGTGCAGCCAAAGTGTCACAATTTCAACAATCTGCATATTGCTATGTTATTTTTTCACTTGACATTTTATGAAGACCTTTAGATTCAACGAGTTCCTAGGGCCTAAGAATTATATAAAGAATTGATCGAGTGCAAAAATTGTGTCCCCTCATCATAAATTAACCTTTATATGTATGATTGGACAATATTGTCCCATCAAAATTGATGAGGCTAAATCATTAATTTATACACAAATTGTGGTACCATATACATCAAGACAATTGAAATAAATCTAATCACATTAGAATAAATATATTTTAATTTGATAAGGATCAATAGTGCACAACCTTTTATATTTTTACTTTTATTTACCCATCAAAATATAGGGATCCATTATAGAAATTTTTTTATAATTATTTTCTTAATAAAGAGGCTTTTTAATTAATCCAAAGTTTATATTTGTTATTATTTATATAAGATGTCCCCAATTTATATAAAGATATAGATCGTTGCATAAACTCATTTTTTTGCATGTAAAATAAAGTAGTCATCCCATCAATTTTAATCAGGTGGTGGCCTATATATCATAAATTATTTCTTCTTCTTCTTATATATATATATATATTCAAAGAAATGAGGTAATTTAAACTCATCAAACGACTTAACGGCATGTCCCACTCAATTAAAGACGTAGGGTTTCATCACTAAGTGCATGTTGTAGTGTTTACTCGTATTGAAAATTAATATATAAAAAAGAAATCGTGGTAGCAACAAATTCAATTAGAAAACCCAAATTTGACTTTCATGTATTATGACAAAAAAATAATAATAATAAATAGATAAATAATAAAAATATTGTTTGGTTACAGTTGCATGATTACAATATAACAATAACAATAATCAAATGAATTTAAGAGGATATATAATTCGTCATCAAGTTGTCTGATTTTCAAAAGATTTATGATCCTACCTTTGCTTACGGTGCAATAACTAAGGAATCTGCAATTCAGAATCCAGCATGCATGTATGGGTTTCTGTGTAATAGGATAAGGGTCTGGTCCAATGTGTCCTCTACCCTTACAGCTGGGACTATAAATCACATCTCCACTTTCCCTTCCTAGTTGCTTGGGTCAATGCCAGTATGCCTAGGGAACTCCATATGATATGAAATCTGTCTCTTTCAATACTATTTTAGTATGGCTGGTAAAATGATTTGCTTTAAAAAAAATGTTTCATTTAAATTAAAATAATTATATTTAATTATTAAATCAGATTATATCTATGTGATTAGGTTCATCTTAATCATACGGGTAGTTCCTAATGTAGAATCATTGGGATTTGATTTAAAACATTGCTTAATGGTGTTACTGATCCCGTTGAACATTCTAAACAAATTTCAAATTAATTTTTGAATTTTTTTAATAATAACAGAATCCTAATACATATGTAGCAGCGGTGATTTGGAAATATTTCAAAATCATTATCACCGGTGTAATAACCTATGTATATAAGTATATATAATATTTAACATTTAGAAGAGCTGATAAGTGAGCAAGAGGTGGAGGAGAAGAGGGGAAACGGTGGTGTATAGAACCCGACCACCCCTTTCCCTTGATATATATATATATATATCTATATATATATTTCTTGCTCTAAATCAGCAAAAAGGAATGTAGAGAAACAAAGAGAGTAGGAAGGGAGAAAGACAGAGAGAGAAAGAAAGTGAGCACTTGTTTGAAAGATTTTGGAAGAGGAGGTTTTCAAATTCAAGCTAAAGGCTTGGAATTGAAGTTTCAATCCTCAATTTCAAGTGAGGTTTGTCTCTTAGTAGAAGGAATTTGAGTGGTTTTTAAGTTTGAAGCATAGTTGAAAGCTTAGATACCTATTAATGGCTTCCAAGAGACTTAGAAAAATTGTATCTTCTGCATATGATTGTATTTAGCCATGAAATTTTTATTCGATATAGGTACTAGTATGGATAATAAGCAGGTAAAATTTGGTGATTTAACTCCAAAACAATTACAAAACAGAAATGGCGTTTTTCTCAATTTCAGAAAATTTTATTAACTTTAACTCACCTTTAGGATTTTTAACAAATACTAGATGTTGAGAGCTTTCTATAGACACCAAATTCGTGAAATTTGGTTAAGAAATGAAGATTGTAGAAGTTTTCAAAATTCTGCAAAATTTGGAAAACATAGCAGAAAATCAAGAAAAAAAGAGGAAGAAGAAGAATACTGGAACCGGTCTGAACCGGTTTGACCCGGTCTGACCTAGTTTGACCTAGAATTATTTCTAAAATTTTTATAAAAAAAAAAAAAAAAAAAAGGTTATTGGAAAGTTAAGGCACTATTTGGTTGAACATAAATGTATTTTACATTAAAAGTACATAAAATCTTCATTTTAAATCTGATTTTGATAAAACTTGAACTGTAATGCTCCTATTAAAGAGCACTACAATCTAGTTCAATTTAACCAAATTTCATGAAGTTTGAAATTTATACCCTTATTTGAGTCAAATGACTATTTGGCCCTTTATGTATAAAAATGGTATAAATGAACTCCAAATTGAATTTTTTTCCTAAACCATATAATTTCTTACGTTGATATATAGTTAGATTGTTGATGATGCATGAGAATTTTGAAAAATACCCATAAGCATGTTATCTATTTATATTGAGAAGTTATTATATGTTGTTGAGAAGTTGAGTATAATTGATAATGCATGAGAAGTATCCATGAACAATTTATTTATTTACATTGAGAAAATTATTATATGTTGAGAAGTTGAGAAGAGACGACTAGGGTAGAGATTACCTTATAGTTAGTGCATTAATATGCCATATCATTTTTTAGGACAAGGCCAGTGATATGATATACACACATGATAAGCGGCGTGTGCTATAGTCATAAATAGTATGTTTTGCATGAAATAATAGGAATACCATTCATGATTGTGGGCTTTCTAATTATGTATTCTCTACAATTGCAATGAGATGGGATAATTTTTTAAAATTTTTAATTAAAAAAAATCAATCACGCACATTCCCACCCATCCATTTGTGTCAATTTCTTTTTATTCTATGTTGAGTCTGACATAATTGCTTTCACTTATACACGTTTGACACATAAGGTGAGGGTGGTAAAGATGGATGAAGTAGCATTTTCCAAATTTTAAATATAGAATATTAGGATTGTTTGAACCAATCCATCAAGTTTGTTCCACCACCACTTCCAGAAATTAATCATCTCTGTCTATGTTGTAACACTCTTACAAGTTTGTTTTGGATATACTATAGAGAGGCCATACAGTCAATATGTAAACAAAAAATGTACGTGTGGAGTAGTTTATTGGGGGAGCCTGGAGTAGGGGCGGTGATACCCTTATACTGACTTTATAGTTGACTTGCAATGCATCTAGGAAAGAAGGAGTAGAAAGAGAAAATTAAAAGGGATTGAAGGTTGAAACATATAAGGAAGATTAGGATTTTTTTGAATCAATTATTGTAGAGAAATTGAAGAAGGGTGAGCTGTGTTATGTTCTTATCTATTGGATCGAAGAATCTAAGAGCCACTTCTTCCTTTTTTCTTTTTTTCTTTTTTTCAGATTTTGAGGAGGAGTGGATTCAAAGTTCCTTAATTTCCTTTGGGTTTTGAATTTATATATTGAATCACTATTAATGCCATAGTAATTATTTTAGGGAAAATTACAAGAAACCTCCCAGTGTTTAGCTCTTTTCATGTAACTCCCCCAATAAAAAAATGATTGCAATGTCTTCTCAGATAACTTACAAAATTAATAATTAGCATTACTGTTAATTGTCAATTATAAAATTAATTAATATAAGATAATCACGAGATGTTTTCCGTGATGTAACAATTTTTTTCCTTCTCTCTCTCTCTAGAGGAAATCATTTTCTGGGTGGTTTATGCTATCTTTGCATGAAATGATAGGAATACAATTGATTGTTGCTTTCTGCCGGTGTATTAATTCTTAAAAAAATGAAGGTACCGGTGTATATTTCCAACCATTCACAATTTCGTATCGGATAGTCAAATTTGTTGACATAAACATTTTTCTATAAAATTTTAAATATAGACAATCAAGGATTGTGTTGAAAATCAATCCATCAAGCTAGAAGAGGGGGCATCTGAATGGGTCAATCCGTTTAGACCCGTCAATAACTTATTCATGTAGTATGAGGCAACTGGCAAGTTATTGCCAGCACCAAGCAAGCCCGTAAGCCAATTGATTGATCGGCACAACTAATCAAGTCGATGAACCACCCATTTGACATCCTTCAGTTTTGCCAACCACCAATGCCTGAATTAGAAAGCCCACAATCCATCTTCAGTTAACTGATCAAACTAACAAAAATATCGTTATCGACAATCAATCCTTTCTGTTTCATATATACACGCGAATGCGATTGATTGAATGGATTTATATATATATAGTTATGTGATTATGATTTTCTATGCAGTGAACCAACTACTGTTGAAATAAAAAGTCAAATAAAATAAAATAAATAAAAAGGTATTCTAATAGTTTATCAACGTGATCTATTTAAAATTGAGTCCAAAACTGGTAGAGAAGTAAAACTTCCACAATGAGATTGATTGATGACCCCAACATTACAAGGGGAAAAGGATTTATTAGGGCAAACGTTGAGAAAACTTTTTAATTAATTAAAAACAAACTTTAAACTTAGAAGAAAAGAGCATTTGAACTCAACTCACTCATATATATATATATATATATATATATATATATAAAGCTTTGATCATGTGTAGGATATCTCAGATGTCCCGTTCGATCACGGCCGTCCGTGAACAACACGAGTGAATGACATATGCGAGCACGTGTCATTCACAGACAGCCATGATCGAACGGGATACTCCGAGATATCTCGCACATGATCAGCTCTCTCTCTCTCGCTCTCTCTCTCTCTCTCTCTCTATATATATATATATATGTGCTGATTTTTACTTGCATTAATTTTAGGGTAAATTAAGTGAAGCTCGATCAAGTAAGTTTCACAAATTTTCCTTAATTCTAGGTGTTAAATTGATTTAAAGACATTGAGTGATGTCCACATGGTATATTTTTCTTGAATTTCTTAATAGTAAACAAGCAAGGGAGACAAAGTACGTATTACAATTTAATAGTTGAGAGCTATTTGTTCAGTTTTGATGTTTTGAGAAGGGTTTTGTTATACCAAACTATTATTTTGGAGGATATATGTTGCGTAATTTAACTTGAATTTCATGTGTTGGTGGGTGGATCATATATTGTTTTAGTGCAGCCAAGTGTCACAATTTCAACAATCTGCATATTACTATGTTATTTTTTCACTTGACATTTTATGAAAACCTTTAAATTCAATGAGATCCTACGGCTTAAGAATTGTATAAAGAACTGAGTCCCTGATCATAAATTAACCTTTATATGTATGATTGGGCAATATTGTCCCATCAAAATTGATGAGGCTAAATCATTTAATTTATATACCAATGGTGGTACCATATATTCATCAAGACAATTGAAATAAATCTAATCATGTTAGAATAAATAAATTTTTAATTTGATAAGGATCAATAGAGCAAAACCTTTTATTTTTTTACTTTAATTTACCCGTAAAAATATAGGAATCTATTATAGAGATTTTATTAAAATTATTTTCTTAATCAAGAGGCTTTTTAATTAATCCAAAGTTTATATTTGTTATTCTTTATGTAAGATGTCCCCAATTTATATAAAGATATAGATAGTTGCATAAACTCATTTATTAGCATGTAAAATAAAGTAGTCATCCCATCAGTTTTAATTAGGTGGCGGCCTATATATCATAAATTATTTCTTCTTCTTATAAATATATATTCAAAGAAATGAGGTAATTTAAACTCATCAAACCACTTAATGGCATGTCCCACCCAATTAAAGACATTGGATTTCGTCTCTAAGTAAGTGCATGTGCAGTGTTTACTCGTTTGGAAATTAATATATAAAAAAGGAATTTTAAAAAAAAAGGGAAAACGTGATAGCGACAAATTCAATTAAGAAACCCAAATTTGACTTTCTTGTAGGACAAAAAAATAAAAATAAATAATAAATAATAAAAATATTGTTTGCTTGCAATTGCATGATTACAATATAACAATAACAATAATCAAATTAAATTAAGAGGATATATATTTCGTCAACAAGTTGTCGATTTTCAAAACATTTATGATCCCACCTTTGCTTACGGTGCAATAACTAAGGAATCTGCAATTCAGAATCCAGCATGCATGCATGGGTCTCTGTGAAATAGGATAAGGGTCTGGTCCAATGTGTCTCTACCCCTACAGCTGGGACTATAAATCACACTCCACTTTCCCTTCTTATTTACTTGGGTCAATGCCACTATGCCTAGGGAACTCTAGCTATATGATATGAAATCTCTCTCTTTCAATACTATTTTACTATAGCTGGTAAAATGATTTGCTTTAAAAAATGTTTCATTTAAATTAAAATAATTATATTTAATTATTAAATCATATTGTATGTGTTTGATTAGGTTCATCTTAATCATGCGGGTAGGTCCTAAAGTAGAATCCTGGCCAAATAATCCTGCTAAGTCAATTGGGATTTAATTTACAACATTGCTTATTGGTGTCACCGATCCCGTTGAACATTCTAAAAAAAATTCAGATTAATTTTTTATTTTTTTAGTAGTAACGAATCCGGCCTTATACATATGTAGCAGCGTGATTTGGAAATATTTCAAAGTCATAATCACCGGCCTTTTTAGTTTTTTATTATATTCCTCTCCCATGACGTCCAGGTCTCAAGTTTAACTTTTCACACTTTAGGATGAGAAATTTAGGAAGGAGGAAGGCTATCCTCATTGGTGTAGCCCAAGGCTCCATGTGAATCCTTTTAAAAGAGCAAAAAAAACAATATATTAAAATAAAAAGAAAAGAAAAAGGAGAGGGAGAGATTGTAAATGGTCAAATTTATTATTTAGTTAAGACTTTTTGGTTACTCATAATCTTAAAATTCCATGAACATCAATTAGGGGTTTATATTCTACATCGTGCCCGTTAATATTCTTTGATAGTTTGATGTTGTATATTGGGTAGCTTAGGGGTTTTTAGGTTAGAATTTACTAATCTTATTATCGTCAACATCATACATTAAAGGGTTATATAGTACAATCCACTTCTTGGGCAGCCATGTGGAAGTATGAAATGGGCTTTGGTTTCCAAAATAGATAAGCTAACGGTGGCTATTGTAACCCCTTGACTTTATTTGTAAACACCACTTCTTTTGACTTTTGAAAGTTTTGTGAAATATATAAAAGGTTTTTATGAAAATTGATCGGGTTATCCACTAGAAAACATCATTTTGAACAATTTTTTTTAAAAAACCTTTTCCGAAGTCCATCATTTAAGTGGGACTTCTATAGTTTTTGCTTTCGTAAAAATGAAATCAGTGTAAATGGCCAAAAATGCTCTTAAACAATGGATGTTGGGAAAAAAAAAATTCTACAAAATTATTCAAAATAGTATTTTCTAGTAGACAACATGGTTAGTTTTCATAAGAACCTTTTATATTTTTTCTAAAACCTTGAAAAATGAAAATAAATGTGATTTACAGATAAAATTGACCGGTTGCAATTACTGCTCTTTGTATAAGCTAGGTAGTGTGCTTAGGTTTTTCAATATGGGCTTTCCCAGTCCAGTGAAGCCCATATTGCTGAAGATGGGCAGTATACCTTCTTGGCTGCTTTCAAAACTGAAGTGACTCTTCCATGTAACTGTAACTATAATACGGTCAGATAGTATCATGGATCAATAAGAATCAACTAAAATAGAGTTATAAGATTAAAAATTATTTTAATAATTTTATTTTATTTGGTTCTCATTGACTTGTGACAGCTTATCGATCATGTCACAATTACATAAAAGTTTTTCTCCCTAAACTGTCCTAAGGTAGGTTTATTTTACAATTTTTTAGCAGTTCTTGGCACATCAACCAAGGTATTGTTTTATTCATTCAAATCAAACTCATCAATTTACACAACTCATTTCAACTCGGAAAAACTTTAATTTTAATAGCATAAAATCGTCTATATGAATCATTTTATGCATTTCAATTCTATCAAGAGTATCATCTATTAAATGAGAAAAACTTCAGTAAAACCGTTCGACCACGTCATTAAGCTGACGTGGTCAGACCAACCAAAAGGAACATTGGAAAGTGCTCATGTCAGTAATGACGGAATGTCAGATTTTTAAAAGCCCCATCGCAGACGCCGTTAGAAAGCTGTCAATGGCAACCTCAATTCCTTAAATTCAAATTTTCAGAAGCCCGCCAACTTTGAATTTTAGTGCTAAAACAAACATGTGGAATATAAAAACCGTGTGATTACACTCTTCTCTCTCCCCTCTACTTTCTCTCTACATAATTTCTCCGATTTTCCATGGTTGTCTCGATTATCACCTTCGTTTCCAACGACCACGTCGTCTCCGACGACCCCCTTCAGCTTTGATGAGTACCGTTTTTGTGTGCGTGTAATTGTCTCCTCTCTCTTCCTATTCTGTCTTGTTTTTCTTTTTCCATTTTATTTTTTTTTGGAGTTTAAGCATAAGCATTATGATTTTTGACTATACAAGTATGCATGGCTTTGCCCAAAACATGTTTGAAAGAATGTGTATGAGGAATTTATTGTTAAATTTCTAACAATTTTGTTGATGCAGACGTTCTACAAAACCAGAATCGAAAACTTGCTTAGGAATTAGATATGCAGAAGCATGAGTTGCATGATCTTGAAGCCAAAATCAAAGAATTAAAAGACAAGCAAACTGCTCATGATAATCTGTCAGTACAGTGAACCGACTCTACAACCAGTTGGTTGATGATTTAGTGCTGCTTGGTAGTGTGAGCTGGATGCTAAAGTGCTTCACAACCTTTGGATATGGCAGAATAAGAAGTCTACAAAAGAAATGCAGCAGCTGGGAGGGATTTGGTGTTGGATGCATATTCTCTTAAACGGCATTCTTGTTTTAGATTGTTAACATTTTGTTGATTTAGTTTGTTGCCAATAAATGAGTGTATAATCCTTTTTATCAGAATTTTTTTTTTTTTTTTTTTTTTCCATTTGTGGATTTTTTTTGTCTAAATTTTGTAAATGTAAGATTGATTGGGTAAAGTTCCAAGTACCCATTTAATAAATATAAGTGGTGAATGAACTCCAAGTCAAGACTTTGTTATGTATTCTTCTTCCCCTCATATGTAATCAACTTCATGTGGATGCTAGTGGGATCTCTTTCCTTTGGACGGTTAATGTTTGATTTCACTTAATGCAATTTCTGATTAGAATTCTTATTGCATGGGTCATTCCAAAATCCTAAAATTCCAATTGGTTATAAGTTTATAACTAAACCTTCTATGAGTAGAAAACATTACATAAGAGAATGCAGCACTTAGTTGACTACAAGCAAAGAGCATTATACATTCCCTTGCCTTGATCTCAATTTGGATTCTGATGATTATACAAGAAAGAGCATTATACATTCCCTTGCCTTGATCTCAATTTGGATTATGATGATTATACAAGAGAATGCAGCACTTAGCTGATAACAACCAAGAAGAATAGAGCCATAGAGGATTACACATTGATGAATACATAATTTTTACCCCCCCAAAAAAAAAAATAAAAAAATCGAACTGAAAAGGACACCCCAGTGACCAATTTTAATAGGATTTGAAATTCAGATTTATGAAGAATTGTATGCTTGCATCAGCCAGATTTTTGCAAATGTCCAATTGACTCAAAATAAGGTACATCATGAGTTTACATAGATGCTGCCAACTAAATGAAAGCTGGGCACGGACGGAAGCCCAAACTGCATCCTAGTTGGCACTTCCCTTTGGTTCATCCAGAGTTATGCATAGAAATCCTTGAGGAGCAATCACAACTTCAGTTATAAATGGACCCATAATCACTCTTTCTAAAGTAGTGAAACTTGCAGAGAAAAAATCTAGAACAGCGGGAGGAGAAATAACAATGAATATTCATTTCGTGTGATGAAGGGAAAAAAACAGGGGAAAATAGGGAAAAGAGAAATTAATTCCATAACAATAACAGCGCATAGTCAAGAACCAAGTTTACATTTTCATTGAGGCTTTTCATCAAACAGATGACTTAAATTATTAATCTAAAGACATTGTGACACAGAGAGAGAGGGAGAGAGAGCATGAGGGACAGGAGAAGAAAGAGAATGGCGCGCTTGAGTTCGCCAACGAAAGGATGGGAGTCGACATAGGAGCTTCGGGGGTTGATGATCGGTGGTGTCGGAATGGTAGAAAAACGCTTCTTCTTCTGCCAATAGTGGAATGAGATGGTGGCCGTTGGGGTGCCGCTGACAATGGACCTCAGCTAGATGAGAAGCGAGAGAATAGAGAGAGTCTTCCGGATTGGATCTTTATTGAGAAACTATAAATTTCAAATTTGAATTGCCGCTCATATTTTCATGATTGCCGTTAACGGCGTTTAATTGCTTTTGGACGAGGGTGAATTGTTATCCGGCGAACATGGCTTATGCTGACAAGAGCACTCTCTAGCGATTTTATTGGTTGGTCTGACCACGTCAGATTGATGACGTGGTCAAACGGTTCCACCCAAGTTTTTCTCCTATTAAATACTTAACATACATGTCCCACCGTACTACCTCCCCTCACTCTCTTTTATGCATTTCAATTCTATCAAAAGTATTGTCTATTAAATACTTAACGTACATGTCCCACCGTACTACCTCCCATCACTCTCTTTTATTTTGCGCTTTAGTCTAGTCTTTTGAAATTTTCAACATAGACTACGTCATTCTTTCGAACATGTGCACACAGAACCGGTCTTTTTTTTTTCTTTTTTTTTTTTTTTTTTTTGGGTTAAATGAGGATCCTAAAATATGTATAACCTTTGTACAACCCCTCAAAAAAAATTATATATATATATATATTCTAAAATTTATATTAAATGAGTGCTCACCCATGTCCAAAGTTCAATTCAACTCAAACTTAAGCCTAAAACTCAAAAAGGGAAGGGAGAGTCGCGCGATCGATATGGGTTTGTGTATATATTGGGATTTGGGAACAAAAATTGTGATTTTTGTGATGAGATCCAAGCTGTGCATCTCTTACATAACCCTTGTTTATAACATTTCACAGATATGCGGGTAAAAATGTTGTTGTATGAGACATTCCTTTAAATTAAGGGTAATTTGCAGATAACTTCTTGAAGTATGGGAAGTCAGCAGATAATCATCTTTATATTTTAATTTTACCAATATATTTACCTCATGTTTTAATTTTTGTTAATGTGCCCCATCGTCACTCGCCGTTGATGAAATTTGACGGAAATTAGTCACGTGCAACGCACATGACACTGTTAACAGATCTATGTTGTCTAAAATGCCTTTAACTAGAGGATGCACTTGATGGGAAAGTGTAAGGTATATCAGTTTTTTCACGTTTACTGTTGACGGTTGACGGTGTTAAACCAATTAAATCTCCAACTGAACTAGGGGGCATTGGTAAAATTAAAACATAAGTGGGGTTATTTGCCGAACCCCATACTTTAGGGAGATTTTTTGTAATTTACCCTTAAATTAATGAAATGAAGCATTTCCAATCACCTGATGTCATATGAAGAAAATGTTAGAGCAAATTACACATTCAAAACACTTTTAGAGAAGGTTAGAGGGAGTGAGAGACTGTCAGCGGGTTTGCATAAGCAAGAGAGAAATTTTTTTTTTTTTTCCCTCTTTTAATAACTCTTTTGGAAGAATGTTTGGTTGGAAGACTGATAGTTGGTAATTGAATAGTGATATTTTGTCATCTTAAATTGATTGGTTTACTAATATAAAAATAAATATAATCAAAATGAATGTTCTGAAATTGCATATCCATTTTTCTTGGGGTGGAATTGCAAATCTTGATTTCTAGCAACTTGTAGGAGTAGCCCTCTCCCCTCCTTCAAGTAATTGCATTTTTCATTTTCTTTTTTCCCAATTTTTTGTGCAAATAGGGGTATCTGACCTCTGTACTGATTAATTGTATAGAGAACAGGTGCCGATAGTATTGTAGTGTAGTGACATTTGTCTTGAATACTTGTTAATTGAGTGAGTGACCTTGGGTACAAATTTATGGAGAAGTGTTGATACCTATTTGTTGATATTAAGGGGGGTTAGGGATATCAATTTGTAGTTTCTATCGATTGTCGAAAAATAAAATTAAAAATAAAAATTATTTTGAACACAGGTAATGAGGTAAGACTATAGTCTACTCCGCATCAATTTAAGCCTAGGATAATCCCCTATATGATTTTTTTATTTTCTTTTCTTAAAAAAAAAAAAAAAAATTCTAATTGATTGAATAGAAAGAAAAGATGAAATGAGGAGAAGACTTTGGGAGATTTGGATATTGCACTAAATTGGAGGGACAGTATTGATAAATTCATACATTACATCATCGTAAAATTATTGGCAAATTAATGGCCGACTTCGAGTTGGCGAAATGTCTACAAATTAAAAGGACTGAGGTGGCGTATGTCGCTTACTTGAATTGATTTAAAGAAACAAGTAGTGTCTCCATGTGCGTGTATTTATTTGTGCTTGTATCTTCTGGAATTGATTGATAATGGAAATGGAATGGATGAAAAATCTATGGCTCTCGTAACATTTCGCTTTTCCCAATATTTATTGGGATATGCTCTAAGTTGGTGAATGGGAAATGGAGAAAAAGAAAGAAAATTTTGGTTTTGTAAATAATTCTTTTGAATATTGAAAATGACAGAAAAGGAATTCCTTTCGGAAAGAAGAATGGGAATCTTTTAACAATTGTCATAGGATTTCTAAAGGGAAATCCTTTCGGAAAGAAGAGTTGGAAACTTTTAACAATTGTCGATTGAGAGATTTCTAAACAAATTAAAAGGTGCATTTATTGTAAATGAGATTCAGTAAAACTGCTAAGAGGGCTTTAAATTAGATGACGCATCTCCTCTTTTGAGGGCGAGGGTTTAGGTGAAGTTGTTGTCTCAACTCTCAAACCTTCAGCCGATGACATTGCAGCTTAATGACATTTGTCTCACTTGTTTAAAACTTTAAACTTAAAAGAAACATTGATACATATTTGTGGATATTAAGGAGTGTTAGGGATAAAGATAGTTTTTATTGATTAATTGTCTTAAAAAAATAAATGAAAAAAACCTCTGAACCCTTCATATATGTGTGTAGGGGGAAGAAGTAATAGGAAGACTCAATGGGCGAACTCCATTGGATTTTCTTTTGAACCCAAAACAAAAACAGAAACAAAAAAAAAAAAAAAAAAAAAAAAAAAAAAAAACAGTCAAGCTAATACCCCCCCAAAAAAAAAAAAAAAAAAAACCCTCTAAGATTGTAAAAAATACGTCACATATATATATTTTTTTTATAGAAAAAATACGTCACATATGATGACTTGAAAATTGAAATCATATACAAATTAGGGTTGGAATATATAATGAAAGACATCTAACTTTTGGGTCTTCTGAGGCATAAGTGTGCTGCTGGAAAGAAAAAAAAAAAAGGGAAAAAGAGGGGGTGGGGTGGGATTTGGGGGACAAAAGAAGGGGGGGCATAAGAGCTTTTTCCTCTTTTTAAAAACACGAGAAGAAGGAAAATAAAAAAAAGGAAAAGAGCACTTGCTGACAAAATGAAATGGACAACATGGTATCGCAGTCTCTCTTGCTGACTCAAAAAAGGAACATCATAGTCGGTCCCAAAATAAAAAGGGAAAACAAAAATTAAAATTAAATAAAGAAATGCACGTCCACATAATAATAAAATAAAATAAAATATATAAGAGGAAAATTACATAAAGAAATGGGCACCATAATATTTTTCTATCTCCCTCTCTCTCTCTCTCTCTCGGGAAGTCGGGATCAACCAAAGGTATCAAGGGCACAATCCAAGCCTATATTTATGGAGTAGGTCCACTTCTACTCTCGTTCTAAAGAATAATCAAAGCCCTATATGGATCTGGATTTGCTCAAGTTGGGGGCAAAAACTTGAGCCTCCAGTTGACCGTAGATGGACGCCACGTGGAGAAAAGGGGCATCCAACGGCTCCAGGCAACTTATGCATAAAATCCTAACGCCGTTAGGGGGATGGCATTCCAAATGCCAAAACGACGCTGTGTTGCACCTACAAATACAAAACGAAAACGAAAATGGGGGGCGGGATTCACTTCTCCATTTTTGGCACCTCTCTCTCTCTCTCTCTCTCTCTCTCTCTCTCTCTCTCTTTCTCTCCCTCCATTTTCGTTTTCGAATCTGCACTCACGCTCCGTTCTCTCCCTTCTCTTTTCTCTATTATCAACCAACACAAAAATGATCAGAAAGTCACTACAATCGCCACTTGCCTATGCCGTATTTGCCATTACAGCTTTTTGCTCTTCCGACATGGAAGATATCTCTTGCAAACTTTAGTTACTATTCTGAGTTTAAAAGACACAGAAGAAGAGCAATTTTTGTGACTCCAAATACTTCACAATGACATGCCAGTAGTGGGAATATGGAAGAAATGGGAACAAGAAGAGACAGCAAAGGCAAGTGAAACAAAATGTGTTTTGCCCACTCCATTTTTGGCTTGGCTGTTAGTAGATCACGGTGCTCTCTTTGGGTGTGGTCTTCCTCTGTTTTCCCCTGTTTCTCGTTTTTTCTGCTGCCTTTTTGTGTTTTGCTACGGTATTGTGTTCTGTTATGGTTTGGGGTGTTTTATTCTTAGGTTCTAGTCCTGTTATGGTTTGGGCAATTTTGTTTTGCTAGGGTGTGTCTCTCTTCTCCTTCATTTTACTGGGTGGTTGTTTGTGGGGTTGAATATCTCTGGTATGAGGTGTCTCCTGTTATCATGTTCTTTTTTAATAAACATTTTCCGTTGATCAAAAAAAAAAAAAAAAAAAGGCAAGTGAAACAAAATGGGAATTAAGAACTGATAATTACCCACCACCATTTCTCTATTTCTTATAATTTCTTGAAGAGAAATCTTATTGGTTTCATAATGTCAATGAGAATTGGTCAACACTTTGATTTTCCAAAACGTGAGAGAGCTGATTTGGTTGAGAAAATATGGAATATTTATGTAATCTTGTGAGAGATTGTTCCATTAATGATTCAGAATGCAAGGATCCTGTTATACAGAAGCTGGAATCAAACATGAATTGCACTCTAATCACAAGGATTAGATATACCCACCCATGAGTCACGAACAAGTGAAATAGACATATTGGGTAGTTGCTTTTGTTGATTGAATGGTGAAAATGGCTGCTAAAGCAGTAAAGGGAGACGGAAGGAATGATGGCATTGGGTTGAGAGTAGGAGAGTCGCAATAGTCAAATGATTAGTTGCGGTTTCACCGGAGAGAGAGATGAAGGCGGTGCTTTCGATTGGTAGCAGGTCGAGTTGGGTTTTATGCACAACGGTACTGTCCATGAAGCACCGGGACCTGCGTTCGCCAAGAAAGGAGCAGCCGCAGCAGGAGGAAGCAGCGGCAGCAGGGGGAAAGCAGCGGCAGCAGCGGCGGCTGGTGGTGGACGGAAAAACCAAAGAACCGAAACCCAGATCTGGGTTTAACCAGAGGAAACAGCAGTCGCAACAGGAGAAAGGAGAGGCCGCAGCAGGGGGGGAAGCAGCTGCAGCAGGGGCAGCAGCAGCGACCGCCAGTGGTGGACAGAAAAACCAGAGAACCGAAACGAAACCCAGATCTGGGTTTACCCAGAGGAAGCAGCGGCGGCGGAGGGAGGGAAGAGAGAGTGGAACGGCGGGAGGGCAGAGAATGGAGCGTGAGTGACTGCAGATCGAAAACGAAAATGGAGGGGAGAGAGAGAGAAGGAGAGAGAGAGAGAGAGAAGCCAAAATCGAAATATAGATCTGAATCCCGCCCCCCATTTTCACGATTTTCGTTTTGTATTTGCAGGTGCAAAACGGCGTCGTTTGGCATTTGGAATGCCATCCCCCCTAACGGCGTTAGCAGCCTTGCCCTTTTTCGCTTGAGCCGTTGGATTAGGCTGTTGTCCACGTGGCGGCCATCCACGGTCAACTTGAGCATCCAGTAGATGCTCCCAACTTGAGCAAATCCAGATCCTGGCTATATACCCAAATTCCCAAAAGCATTTCGCCAATTTAGAATATTCAAAGCATTTTTCAAATGCCCAAAAGCTTTTTGCCAATTCAGATTTCAGAATATTCGAAGCATGTTCATATACCTAAATTTTTTTTTTTTTTTAAAAAAAAAGAAAAAAAAAAGAAGAGGAAATTAGTGGAAAGTCCATATGCAAAGACTTAATGAAGGCAAAAGTCCTCTTAAATTTCTTATCCAGCCACAAGTCCAAAAATGAGTTAGAACATTAATGTTTCATTGTAAACTAGATTTATATTTTCTTTTAATGACATATTTGCCCTATTGACTGTAATGGTAAGAAGTCTCATTATGTTATGGCATGTATTTTGGGTTTTGTTCCATGATACATGGTATTTGAGAAGATTTCATATTTAAAAAATATTACCCACTATTCAACTTTGAATTTTGAAAAGATATCATGGAGCAAGATAACGTTTTATAGTTTGTACTTTAAAATTTTTCTATTGAGTTTTCTATGACCACTTGAATTATAAGCAAAACATAAAGTTACATGCTTGGAAAAAGCTCAGTTATCCAATAACACAAATGTTTGGAAAACACATTAAAAATTGTTTTAAGTTTCTGAATTTAAAACAATTACGCGCAACTGATTTTAACACTTATCATTTTTAGTTTAACAAATGTAATTGTGTATTGATGTAATTGTTTTCAATACTTTTATTTACTTTAAATTTGAAATTATCTTAAGAACTTGTCATAAACAATTACATGTAACTATTATCAAAACAAAAAACAATTACATGTAACTATAAACTAAAAAACTATAACAATTACATGTAATTGTTATCAAAATAGTTATATGTAAATATTAACATTATATTTATAAAATATATGCATCATTTTCATTCATGTAACTGGTTTCCAACCCATAAAACATCTTCATATAAAAATATATTAACAATTTGAGCACCAAAATATATGCATCATTTATTATTCATATAACTGCTTACGCAATTTTTGGAAATATTATAGCCCAAAATCCCAAATTGTCACCTTAATTTATGAGCACAAATTTCAGAAATATTATAACTAAGATTCTCTCCTTAATTTATGAACCAAGGACACTTGTGCAAAATATATGTTTTTTTATGAACACTATGGGAGCATTTTTGTCACACGGATATTTGGTGGATTTCATACAATATAAGTTTTGTTTTTAAACTTTTGCTTATACAATTCCCATTTTAAAGACTTGTGGCCAAATCCCTTTTAAAAAAATGTCTCTCATAAAAGAGGTTATTATCGCAGCATAGTTACGTATGTATTTAGTCAATATTACACACAGATTGAAAGAGGTTATTACCACCGCGTCAGGTGGCCTATTGACTCGGGCTTGGATCGACATACACTTATGCATAAGTTTGAATCCTGACTCTCCACAAGTGAATGTAGTAATGCTATTTCTCCTGAATGGATTGCCCTGGCAGTTTAAGGGCTAATTTCCACTCATATCTTGAAAATTAAATAATAATAAAAATGAAAAATAGGAATTAGAAGAAGAAGAAGAAGAGGAAGAGGAGGATAGTACGTGGAAGGAATGTTTTCACAAATCTGAATTCAAGGGGATCATTTATCTTAGGTAGGGCCGTACCAATTAATGGTGGTTCACTGGTTCAGTATATAGGTGACTTCAATATTTCAGAGAAAGAGAGAGGGCGAAAGGGGCCAAATTGATGACAGCCAAACGTGCATCTATCTATTATTTTATTTTATTTTATTTTTTTCCTTTGCTGGAAAATTGTTTAGTTTTTTTTTTTTTTTTTTTGATAAATGGAAAAATTTTTAGTTGATAAATGTTTACTTAGCATGAAGAAAGATTTCCTACCCTAGCTCCAACCTTCTTTAATCCTTCCAAGCATAAGAAGCCCCATAACTTTATACTAGAACAATCCAAAACTAATCAGGTATTTTTCCACCTAACAAAACAGCACCCAAAAAAAAAAAAAAAAAAAAAAAAAAGAACGAGGTATTATTCCACCTAACAAAACAGCACCCCAAAAAAAAAAAAAAAAAAAAGCACCAAACGTATTATCACAAAGCGTGTGACAAATTTGATAAATCCCCCCATGCGTCTCCACGCTATATCAATGTATGCATCTATCAAACTTTCCTTTTTTCTTTTTTCTTTTTGTTTTTTGGGGCCACTCTAATTAATAACCTATCATCCATCATTGTCAGATGCATGGAACAATCTCTACCCACCTTTCCCCACCGTCGGTCCGACGCCGTTTGTCGCTGGCACCGCCATTTGCATCTCGGCCGCCGCCGCTTCCTCTCGGAACTTCTTATATATATCACTCTTATAAAACTTCATGGTCCTAAGCACCAGAATCAACGAAACAAGAGCACCAAACGCCGTCACCGCCGTGATTATAATAAATGACAATTTGAAGCAATCAACCCCAGTGCAATTCAACGCCTCGCCATGCTTTCTTTCAAGACCTGACGCCACCATTTGCCTTTCAGCCTCCTTATCATAAAGATGTCCAGTGACCCTCACATTGAGCAAATACAACCCAACTGGGCTAGCCACAGAACCAAAATTATACAGAGTAGAGTAGTATTTCAGGCCAAAAAGTTCAGAAATTATTGCAAAAATTAATGGCCATTGAGCACCAAAGCAAAACCCGATGACAATCGATGCTACATAAAGACCGTTGGGGACGCCGAAGGCGATGAGAAGATGGCCAAGGCATGATAAGAAGAGGGTGAGAGTGAGCATGAGGGGACGAGGGAATTTGTATTTGGTCAAGAAGATTTCGGAGACGAAACCAGCGACCACTCGGCCGAGATAATTCCATATGCTCACGAGCGATACGAAGGTGGAAATGCTTCGCTTTGGGTAGCCCAATGAAGATCCAATTTGACCCAAGTTGTCTATGGCCGTCAAGGTGCCGCCGACGCCGCAAATTCCTGATAAGAAAAGAATTAGCATGTCGATGCTGAAAAGGGCTTGGAGGATAGTGTAGTCATCCCCTCTTGCCGGTGGGCTAAACACGTTTTCGAAACAGCCAACTTCCTTTTGAGACGTGCGCAGTTCAGCGACTGAACTTGTTGCCGCCGCAGCTGCTGGCGGCGGCGGCGGTGGAACTGTGGTTGTCTCCAAATTTGGCTTCTCGCTTATAATTTTCAATTGGGAAGTGGAAGTATCATTTAAGGCTTGCCTCTTACTTCTCCATAGATCATATTCTTCTTTTATAACAACTCCAAGCGGGAGAAAGAGCAAGATGAGAACGATGGCGGCGCTACCACCATACTCCACCCGGTTGAAAGTAACCTTGTTTTCGACTATAATCATGATCATGAGAAAACCAGCGAGGCCAAGAGAGATGTAGAGAAAATTGTAGAATATCTTGAGCTCGTTCGCCTGTCGAACTACTGGCATGATTCTAATCGTTCGAAGAAATACGAAAGAGATGACCGCAGGGAGCCAACCTATGAGCAGAATGAGAGATTTCGAGTCATCACCATAGACAGCACGGTATAATTGTGTGATAATTGCTCCACTGAGACCAACGAATCCTTTTAGAAGCCCAAGCACGACGCCACGGCTTTCTGGAAAGTTCTTTACGCAAGTGACTAGTGATCCGGTATTGGCAAAAGATTGAGAATTGGCACCGATGCAAATGTATAGACACATGTTCCAAACTTGGGGCTTGGCAATTTTTCCGGTGACGGCGAGCCAAATCATGAGGTAGCCGAAGAAGTTCATCACTGCACCGATCGATAAAACCACCCATGGTGGTGTTACCTCGTTGATTAGACCAGAGATGACACCGACGTTGGCTCCTACGTCCTTGAAGAAGCTGAGCAAGTTGAGCGTGGTTTGATCGTAGCCTAGAGTGTGTTTAAGGTCGTTGGAGTAGAGACTGAACATGTAGGTTGCACCGGCGGCGGACATGATTAGCAATGATGCGAATACCATGAACCACCGGCCGGTGAGGACTTGGATGGTGACGCTTCTCATGGTGGCCCAACCAGGATCGCCACCGCCTGCAGCAATTACCATCTCTAGCTCTTTAATTATTGTTGAACTGTACGCAGTACTCTACAAGTCTTTTTTTTTTTTTTTTATTAAATTTGTTGGTGAAAACACTCTTCTTCAAATTTGTCTTAGACATGTTGGAGAGGCCTTACAGTCATTATATACACACACAAAAAGGGCTCATTTCCCTAAATGGTAAGTTTTTTAGAATTTATTCCAACTTTGGTGTGATTTTGAACTTAATTCCCCCACAGTGATAAATCGTGGTTGCTAACCACGATTTTATTAAAATCGTGGTTAGCAACCACGATTTATCACTGTGTGGGAATTAAGTTCAAAGTTATGTTTTTATACCTAAAGCTAAAATCGTGGTTGCTAACCACGATTTTAATAAAATCGTGGTTAGCAACCACGATTTATCATTGTGTGGGAATTAAGTTCAAAATCACACCAAAGTTGGAATAAATTCAAAAAAACCTACCATTTAGAGAAAAGAGCCCACAAAAAGAGTGTGTTGTGTTTTTTTTCTTTTTTTTGGCCCTTTTTTCTTGGGGGGAAGAGGGAGAGAGAAAATGGATCTGTGGTCACTCTGTCACGATAACTTTGTAGGCTCATTTTCCTAAATGGTAGGTTTTTTAGGCTTTATTTCAACTTTATTGTGATTTTGAACTTAATTCCCAAACAGCGATAAATCGTGGTTGCTAACCACGATTTTATTAAAATCGTGGTTAGCAACCACGATTTATCGCTGTCTGGGAATTAAGTTCAAAATCGTGGTTGTATACCCAAAGCTAAAATCATGGTTGCTAACCACGATTTTAATAAAATCGTGGTTAACAACCACGATTTATCGCTGTTTAGAAATAAAGTTTAAAATCACATCAAAGTTGGAATAAAATCTAAAAAACCTACCATTTTGAGAAAAGTGCCTAACTTTGTACGTAGCTGACTTGCAAGGACAACTGAAGGAGAAAAACTTGGGTGTAATCGTTTGACCATGTCATCAATATGACGTGGTCTGACCAGTCAATAAAATTGGTGGAGAGTGGTCATGTCAGCATGGGCAATGTCTGAAGGGGTTGAATAATTGTAGGGAAATGCTGAAGGTAAGCCATCTTACCAGAGAAAAACTTGTACGGAACTGTTACACACTTTTACTCTCACAATCTCACTTTATTTGATTTTATTGACTCATGACATTACGTGGCCGTGTCACAATTACATAGAAGATTTACTTGTCTTACCACCATCTCGTCCATTAGAAAGAACTTTTCAATAAATTGGATATTGTGAGGTGGCATGGAGGGGTACGATGGATTGAAAGTTTTGTTTTTGTTTTAAAATTTAAATTTATATTATTAACATCTTTCTGAAAACTTTCTCTTTTTTTTTTTTCCCCCCTAAACAAGGGGTATCACAATCCTTCGAACTCAGATTAGTCTCCTTGCAATGCAAAGACAACATGTAAATTCATGCATCCAGTAATAAAAGAGTAGACCTGGATTCAAGACCTCCAGCATTTGAGCTGAAATTCTTTGCCATCCACGCTTTTTTAGGAGAAATGACATCTCTCAAGTATTTTTCGTACTTTTGAAAAGAAAAAAATGAAAGGTTTAAAAAGAAAGTAATAGTTCTTGCCTACTTGGAAATGGGTTTTGATAGTAAGAGAAAGAAACTCGGGTTTATCGGTTTCATACCCATTCAATTTTTAAAAGTTGTGAAATTGTTAATAAATCTTGAAATTATATTTTATTATTCAGTAATTATTGATAATTTAGGAATTAATCACTCAATACTTCTTTTGCTAGGGTAGAAAGTAGTCATAGAATGACATTAATTGGGAACCAAACTCTAAATTAAACCATAAATGTAAGTGTTATATCACATGGGAGTAGATAAGGATCAGACCTCATATAATTATCAAGAAATTAATAATATTTTTGGTACGTGAAATTGACTCTGAGACATTCTTATGGCACGTTTGGATGAAAGATTTGTAAAAAAAATTTAAATTAAGATGAGATTTCAAAATCCCTTATCCACCGCTACTACTATAACCATAATTTGACATTGAAATGGCATAACGGCCTAAATCCCTCTTGTAAATCCATCATTCATACGCACTCTTACCAAAAAAATAAAATAAAATAAAATAATTCCTGATTCTTGCTTATTTCAAGAATAGGCTGGATCCAATCATGGCTGCACTTTTTTTGTTATAATTCATTAGGAAACAAAGTGTGTAATCCCATAAATTACTTTTGAATGAATTAAGAAGTCATATGTAAAAACTATAGCTCTTCGTGATTTCGTTGGTAAATCCATTTTGATTCCTTATCAAACCAATAATATATAATTTTTTTAATCTCTAATGATATATGTGTGGGTAGGACTTTGACATGAAGACCTCCTTAAATACTTATTTATATTTTTTAATTATACAGGTGTCCGACAGGAAGGGAGTATGAGGGACCTTTTTTTATTAAATGGGACGGAAAATACTCTTCGGTTAAGACGTTGTTTTGCCAAAAGTCTGGAACGATTTATGACTTTGTGCTAAATATTATTTCCTACTCTCTCACCAAACAATTCCCATGTTATAATAATATTTTAAATTTTAGAAGGTGAAAAAAGGGGGCCGATTCCAATAACTTGGTCCTGAGCGCTTTCACATGGTATATATGTTCAGACATGGTTGTTTTATTATCTATAAGAGTCAAGGTGGATTTTATTTTATTTTATTTTATTTTATGTGTAAAGCAAGGTTGAGATAAAATTTTATTATGAGAAATGCTAGTTAGTCTTATATTTTGTTTTACAAATCTTACTCTATTGAGAAAATAGAGAGTAAAATTGTGGGACCTACTGATATGGTTAAATCTTAAAATTTGAAATAAAACTAAATCAACATAATAAAATAAGATTTGTATGGCAAAATGTAGAGCTAACTAGCATTTTCCTTTTATCATTTAGAGGATTTAAAAAATCACCTAAGCCACAAAGTCCGCAGTAATTAGGATATATATATATAGTTACAAAGCAATGATTGGTGTGAAATATATTATTGCTAGATAACATTAGCCATTTGATCCACTCTATTAAAGGCCACGGTAAAGAACTCTTATGCGTGTAAATTCATTTATCTATTTTATATTCTTCTAAAATTAAACTTTTTTAAAAAAAAATAAAAAAAAAAATCTAAAACAAAAATGATAGAAGGGACCAACTAGTTGTGACAACTCGATTTGTTTGGGTGTAACTGATTTACAACTATTTCTTACACTAAGATTAATCACAAACCCCATGTTGGGAATCTAACTAGGGAGGAAAACTACAAAGGGCGGAATTAAAATTTTCCTACGATTCCCAAACCCATGAATCCGATTATGCATAATACAAAAACATAAACCCTAACTACCAAGAGAGTTGGGATTACTTACAGTTGATTAATGTCTTCTCCTTTATGCTCCAAGCTTTGTCTTCTCCTTTTTGCTCCAAGCTTTGTCTCCAGACAGCGGTGAATGAGCAGCCCAAGTGTGCTGCCTCCAACGGTATCCACACCTAGCTTGAACTTAAAGTCCTTTCCCTCTTCTTCCTTGTTGTTGCTAGAGATGGAGAAGAAAGAGAGAGAGAGAGGGAGAGCTGTAATTTTCAGCCAGCCCTTGGGGAGGAGTGATTGTGATGATGTCATCACCTTATAGTGGGCATTATATAGCCCACTAATTGGGCCGGCCAAGGGGGGATTCCAAACCCTAATCTAATTTGTGTAATTACTCTTAATTATACAATTAGCCCACTAGTTTGCATCAAATACAAATTAGCCCCTTAAAGAACTTTTCTTTAATCACTTATACCCTTTCTCTCATAGACAATCAAGCTCTCTTAGCATGATCAGTGTGTGACCCATTGGGTTCACATCATCAAGTAGTAGGAACAGCACAAGTTGTGCACAATGGAACACTTTCCATTAAGGGTCTAATTGAAACTCCTTTCAATTCCCTAATTGATTATAACTCATTTATATCAATTAGGGCTTCTACTAACCATGAGTAACACCTAGCATATGGCTCATGGTGTGGTCCTTAATGAGGTGAATAGTCATTTACAAAGAACCCTTCTGTTATAGTTTACAGGTTACAATTCCATCCTTCCATCAACACAATGTCTCCAATTGAACTAATAGGACATGGAAGTCTGTCAAGTCCCTAGTTCAATTACTTTATACTCATTCATTAATATCAACTCAATGATGAACTTATGGAAACTCTTTTCCATATTCATTCTACCATGGGCCCATGGATTTAATGAGTTATATTCAATGAATGCTGTATGAGACATTCACTCTCTTTTTCCTGAGAGTGATGGATTCCTTGTTGATCACTCACATGCCTTCACACACATAGCAGTAGGGCCAATGAACACTCTTACAGACCCCTGAATAGGATCTGCACTTAGTGTTATCAAACTTCTAAAGCTACATGTATAAGACAACCATGGTGTCTCAGGTCTAAGGATTACTTGTACCACTATAACAATGAGAAACTGATTGACAGGCAGGTTAAAACTCCATTCAGTTTATCTCATATCTTTGGTCACATTCAGTGTACCTATTCTTGTAATAGGCACCCACTTGTTGGTTGTAATGTCTCCACACAAATAGCTTGAGACTAGCTATCCTCCTATAGAGTCAACCTAACAAGTGCTAGTCCTATGGTTCATTACTGTCCATCATAGTGAACCTTCAACTAGGAATGATTTAGGAGTTTAGTACAGAGATATATTTACAGTCTCAAAATTACAACCCTTTGTAATTTCATATTCTCAACTCTAACTCCATGGACATATTATGTAAATATAAATGATGCATATAAACATAATAGAATAAGCCCTTTTATTAAATCAATAATAAATGTGACATATATAAATGAAATCAATTGATTGTTCCTAATCCCTAAACAATCATCTCCATGATTGGCTCTAGGGCATAATCCTAACAATCTCCCACTTGCACTATAGCCAATCCACCATGTATCTCATACTCATATCCTGTCGGTGGTGATCCAACACACTTGGGTCATAGCTTTAGTAAAGGGGTCTTCTTTATTCTCTGTTCTTTTAAACTTTTATATGTATATGTAATCTTTTCCAATGATCTCTCTAATCACTTGGAATTGCCGCTTAAAGTTTGGACTTTTGATGAGACCGTGGATCCTTGTCTTGAGCACTAGCCTTATTGTTGTCACAAAAACAATAGTAAAGGCTTCTCAATGTCAGGAACCACTCCTAGTTCTGCAATGAACTTACTCATCCAAACATACAGCAATGCGCTCAAATTTACAGCTCCACCATTTAAGGTGAGAACATACCTCGATGTTGATCTCCTATCATCATCGTCAGATTGAAAATCTGTATCTGTTCTACCAACCATTTCAAGTTTCTTTCTCCATAGGCAAGGCATAGGTCTTTTAGTTCTTCTCAAGAACTTAAGGATAGCTTTGACTTCTTCCCAGTGTTCCTTATCTGGGTTTGCCTGATATCTGCTCATAACATTTACAGCAAAACTGATATCTGGTCTTTTAGTTATAGACAACTTGATTCCATGTCTGACAGGAATTAGACCTCCTTTTGGAATCATGCATTTTGAACTCTTTCAAAATCTTGTCTATGTACTTCGATTGGGAGAGACTTAGCATCCTTTAATATCTATCTCTATAGACCTCTATTCCCAGAATATAGGATGCTTCTTCCAAATCTTTTATGGAGAAACTTTGTGAAAAACTAATTTTTTCACTTTTGACAACGTCTCTACATTATTCCCTAATAAGTAGAACGTCATTCACTTATAGGACCATAAATGTGATCGCACTCCCACTAACCCTTTGTACAATCATGGTACAATAACGGGTTCTATCTCAACAGGGACAGGGGTTGCATCAATGTTGGTTTGTGTCTCATTAGACAACTCTTTGAGTTCTATTTTCCTGTTATTGCCTCCTTCTTGAATAAACTCTTTTTCAAGAAAGATTGCAAACTTACTAACAAACACTTTTGTTCATCAGGATGATAGATATGATATCCTAAACTCCTTTTAGGATAAACCACAAACCTACATTTAAATTATCTTGATTTCCAATTTAGTTACATCATGTGTCTCTACATATGCAGTGCAACCCCATACCTTAACATGCTTAAGGTTTGGTGCTTCCCTTTCCATATCTCATATAGGTCTTAAGGGACAGCCTTAGTTTGAACTCTGTTTCACAGGTACGTGGCAATTTCTAGGGCATATCCTAACAAGGATAATATTAGGTCGTTGTAACTTATCATGGACCTAACCATATCCAATAAGGTTCTATTCCTCTTTTCTGACACACCATTAAGTTATGGTGTTCTAAGAGGTGTCCATTGTGATTGAATGCCCGTTTGAACAAGTTGATCTGAAAATTGACCGGTTAAATATTTGCCTCCTTGATCCAATCGAAGAGCTTTAATACTTTTACCGATTTGTTTCTCTACTTCATATCTGAATTCTTTAAACCTTTCAAATATTTTAGACTTGTACTTCATTAAGTATACACACCCAAACCTAGAATAAATCATTGGTAAAGGTTGTAAAGTAAGAGAAACTTCTACATACATCATTATGTATATCTTGTTCTCTTAGGTTTATTAGCATTCAATTTAGAACTATCATGCTCCATTGCAATTCATATTTGCAACAAAGTTTAGAAAATAAAGGCCATCCACATAAACTCCAGAAGTAATGAACTCTTCATTTAATAGAAAACATTTATTAAATCAAACTAAAACCTCGTTTAGATAAAACTGAAATAAAATTAATGTTTCTAATAACTTCTGGAATGTAAAGATAGCCAACTATTATTTCTAAACTACTCCATTAGGTAGAGTCAAGCAACAAGCCCCACAGCTAATGCAGCAACGTTTGCTCCATTCCCCACTTGTAGGGTTGATCCGCCTTTACTCTACCTTCTGCTTCCCGCTAGATTCTACATGGAATTCAAAATTCACATCAGAATTAAGTACCCAAGTGGAAGCAAAACTAACATTTAGTTTAGGGCATGATCCATACCTTCCAAAGGTTGGTTCTTTAGAGTATCCAGATACTCCCGGCAGTTACGTTTCCAGTGCCCATCCTTGCCACAGTGAAAACAGGTTCCTTTGGCTTTGTTGTTACCTTTCTTCTTCCTCTGGGTACTCTTACCCTTGCCTATACCCTTGCCCTTAGGCTTGAGCTTAGACTTGGAAGTAGCAGCTTCATTAAATTCAAGCAAGAATTCTTTCCCATACAACTCTTGTATGTTGATAAAAATCTCGTAAGCACTTCCCATGGACTCGTGTTGCTTCTTAAGCTCGAGACTCATAAATACCATCATATAGCACCTTGCCATGAGATCGTCGTCCATGCGCTTCTGGTAAGTGTCTTTCTCTTGCTGAGTTGTAGCCTCAGCAGGAGCAATGGGAAGTGGATTATGAAGTGCATAGGTAAGATTCTTGGAATCCAAAACAATTTTTAGATTCCTAAGCCAATCAAGACAATTTGGTCTAGTCAAACGGTTGATGTCCAATATTTTGGATAACGGGTTGAGGTGAGCCATTTCTATGAACTACATATAAAAAATTAAATAGAGAATTAGATTTCATTTTTAATCCATAATGATCGGGTCTTTAATCATATGGTACCTCCCACTATTTTATCAAATTCCATACACCCTCTGATGGAATTCGGGAATCTCATTCCTAATGGGGATTGGGGTCCCACTGTGACCTAGAAGCCTCACATGTTAGTTTCTTGACTTCTAACCCACAGTAAGAAGACAACTCTTTGTCTATTGCTTCATAAGCAAGTTCCAATCATTTTGCCTCTAGGGTACATATTCCTCACATGTTAGTTTCTTGGAATACTTCCCTAGTTAAGTTAAGCCCATCATTCACACAGGTATGTTTCACCAAATATATACCTCACATGTTAGTTTCTTGGTATATACCAACTTAGGCACCCCATGATATCTATATATGTGATAGTTTCAAGTAATGTCTTTAATATGGGTAGCTCCTACATGTCTGCAGCCAGGTACCCACATTAAGGGACGTTAGATGATCCTATAATGATGGAAGGCAATGAAGAATCCATTCCCTAATGTATTCTCCATTTCCAACTTAATATTAAAATAGAGGGGTTTTAAGGGTCTCATCAAATTAACTAATCTAACATACATCTCATGCATTTAAATAAGAAATATATAACAACATTATATATATGTAATCCACTTATCGATATTAGTCCCTATAAAGTGACATATAACGATCTTTGGATTTGGAGCTATCTCTATTAATCTCATTAAAAGCTCCCACTATGATGATTATGGACTTTAAGAGGATTCAATCCAAGCCAATGAATTGAATCCTAGGTCTAAGGTGGGTGTAGGTGATCGTAAAACATTCATTTGAAACATAGCATGCACTCTTGAAAATCTTCTCCAAGCTTTCAAGTCCTTCAATCTCCTTCATTGGCTTCATGGTCTCCACCATAGGCTTGTTGGGCTCCACCATGCTCCTTTAGGTCCACCATGCTCCTTAGTGCGCTCTCGATTACATAACATTTACATAATTTTAAAGAAAGGGATACATAAGGGGAATGTGGGGTACATAAGAGAATGATAGAGAGAGAGAGAAGAAGGTGGCATGCAAGCCCCAAATAAATAATACATCACCAAAAATTAACAACTCTTGAAAAATTAATACAACCCATTCATAAGACGGCCAATCACAATTGGTTTAAGGGGTATAGTCCATAATCATCATCCATCCATAACCATACAATCATATTGCATAATAAAGAAAATAACTGTAAGCAATAAACATATGGGCATTCATAGTAACTCTATTGATTGGTTTTCATTAATCTCATTAATGTGTCCTAATCTTATTAGGAGATGCATAAGTTCCTGAATTAATTAAGTCTTAACATTTAAGACATTTAGTTTCAATTAATCAAATCAATTGAAACATTTAAAGTCCCCTAATTGAACTCTAATATCAAATATTAGAATCTTTTTAATTTAAACAAAACAATTTTATTTAATTAAAATTTCCAGATTTTTATTTAATCCTAAATTGTGTTTTAAACCATTTAAAACAATATAAGATTAATCACCATTAATTAAATAATCAATTTCGGAATTAAATAAAATCATTTTATTAATTAATTAGTGCATTAGGGTTTCCTAAAACCCTAAACCCTAAATGCATTAACTCTAAACCCTAAGTGTAACCCTAATGCATTAAATGCCTTATGATTGGTCAATTAATGACCAATCATTTAAACCCTAGGTTTATACGGTATTAATGATTAGGATTAGGGTTTAATTAATGCCACCTAGGATATTAATTACTCCTAATTAATATGCACTAATTAGGGTTTCTAAAACCCTAAACCTTAAACCTATTAAATGCCAATGATTAATTACTAAACCATTAATGATCATGATTGGTCATTAATGACCAATCATTTAACCCTAGGTTAGACACATTAATTACTAGGTTTAGTTATTAATTAATGCATTAATAGAGTTAGGGTTTAATTAATACGAATTAGGGTTTCCTAAACCCTAAACCCTAGACATCATAAATGCACTTAATTATACCCTAATGATTAATAACCATGATTGGTCAATTAATGACCAATCATTAAACATTTTAATTAAGGTAATTAATAGTCAATTAGGGTTTTAATTAATGCAATTAATGAATTAGGGTTTCATCATTAATGGGAATTAGGGTTTCCTAAGAAACCCTAAGGCTGCCGCCACCTACAGTGGGCTGCCATGGCTTGCCAAGGCTGCCATGGCTTGGCCAGGCCATGGGAGGCCATGGCCAGCAAAGGGGAATTCAAGCTAGGGTGTGGGCCAAGCCCATGGACACGTGTGGAGTGGCCAAGAGGGCTGTCTTCTTCAAAAACATTAGGGTTTCAAGAACCCTTGCTGGCACCACCATGGGAGGACCTCCAAGGTCACAAACGTTTCTAAAACTTAATCAATTCGACTCCACCAACAAAACCAGCTTTTGTATCATGTCCCCACATGAATTACTAAGCTAATTGAAGTGGTTTGGATGATCAAATCATCCCCAATTGTTCTAAACAATTCAAGAACAGTAGGCTGTCCAGAATTTGACAGCATACTGTCCCTGATCACAAATTGATTCAAAACCCAGCAAGATGATTAATTCAGGTTACCAAATTATTTTTTCCTAGCATCCTACATGTCTTAGGAAACTAACAAAATTGGTTTCATGCAATTTGGAGTTCCCTAGCTCAAGATATGAACAAAACTCCATTGATGACTTTCTGCAGAAAAACAGCCTGCTGTGTTTTTCAAGAAATCAAACTTTTTGATTCTTATATGCATCAAGACTCTTATAAAACTTAAAGAAAATCATACATACAATATGTATAATTATCCTATAAAGGATTTACATCAATTTTACAGAGATATCATATCAGAACAGTAGCAAGAACCATAGGGTTCTAAAACCCAGATTCGAACTCCATGGTGTTCTTCCCAAACTTTTTGATTTGTTTTGATTTCTATGCATCCCTATACTTGAGAAATCACCATAACAACTTTATGTGGATTAATTACAGGCATCTCATGTCTTAATTAAACCAAAACAAAAAACAAAACACAAAAGAGAACAACCTAGGGTTCCAAACCCCAGGTTCGGCCTCCATAGAAGAAACACTGGTTTCTTCTTCTTCTGTATACATCACATGCTTCTCAAAAATTCCAGAATTAATGTTAGAAGAATATTAGAAGAGGAGAAGAGGGAAAAACAGCCTAGGGTTCAAAACCCCAGGTTCGGCCATGAAGAGGAAACCCAAGTTTCCTCCTTCTTCTTCTCCAAAACTGAAACCTATTCAACTCTTTGAATTTCCAGCAGCCCTAAAACACCTTTTAGAAGAGAAATAGAAGAGAAATAACCTAGGGTTCATAAACCCCAGGTTCGGCCATGAGAGGGAACCAAGCTTTATGCATGAACAGAATTTTAATTCATTAAACCAATCAATTTACCATGAATTACAGCCCACATGCAGTTTGTATTAGGCATAATCATGGCTCTGATACCACTGTTGGGAATCTAACTAGGGAGGAAAAACTACAAAGGCGGAATTTAAAATTTTTCCTGCGATTCCCAAACCCATGAATCCGATTATGCATAATACAAAAACATAAACCCTAACTACCAAGAGAGTTGGGATTACTTACAGTTGATTAATGTCTTCTCCTTTATGCTCCAAGCTTTGTCTTCTCCTTTTTGCTCCAAGCTTTGTCTCCAGACAGCGGTGAATGAGCAGCCCAAGTGTGCTGCCTCCAACGGTATCCACACCTAGCTTGAACTTAAAGTCCTTTCCTTCTTCTTCCTTGTTGTTGCTAGAGGTGGAGAAGAAAGAGAGAGAGAGAGGGAGAGCTGTAATTTTCAGCCAGCCCTTGGGGAGGAGTGATTGTGATGATGTCATCACCTTATAGTGGGCATTATATAGCCCACTAATAGGGCCGGCCAAGGGGGGATTCCAAACCCTAATCTAATTTGTGTAATTACTCTTAATTATACAATTAGCCCACTAGTTTGCATCAAATACAAATTAGCCCCTTAAAGAACTTTTCTTTAATCACTTATACCCTTTCTCTCATAGACAATCAAGCTCTCTTAGCATGATCAGTGTGTGACCCATTGGGTTCACATCATCAAGTAGTAGGAACAGCACAAGTTGTGCACAATGGAACACTTTCCATTAAGGGTCTAATTGAAACTCCTTTCAATTCCCTAATTGATTATAACTCATTTATATCAATTAGGGCTTCTACTAACCATGAGTAACACCTAGCATATGGCTCATGGTGTGGTCCTTAATGAGGTGAATAGTCATTTACAAAGAACCCTTCTGTTATAGTTTACAGGTTACAATTCCATCCTTCCATCAACACAATGTCTCCAATTGAACTAATAGGACATGGAAGTCTGTCAAGTCCCTAGTTCAATTACTTTATACTCATTCATTAATATCAACTCAATGATGAACTTATGGAAACTCCTTTCCATATTCATTCTACCATGGGCCCATGGATTTAATGAGTTATATTCAATGAATGCTGTATGAGACATTCACTCTCTTTTTCCTGAGAGTGATGGATTCCTTGTTGATCACTCACATGCCTTCACACACATAGCAGTAGGGCCAATGAACACTCTTACAGACCCCTGAATAGGATCTGCACTTAGTGTTATCAAACTTCTAAAGCTACATGTATAAGACAACCATGGTGTCTCAGGTCTAAGGATTACTTGTACCACTATAACAATGAGAAACTGATTGACAGGCAGGTTAAAACTCCATTCAGTTTATCTCATATCTTTGGTCACATTCAGTATACCTATTCTTGTAATAGGCACCCACTTGTTGGTTGTAATGTCTCCACACAAATAGCTTGAGACTAGCTATCCTCCTATAGAGTCAACCTAACAAGTGCTAGTCCTATGGTTCATTACTGTCCATCATAGTGAACCTTCAACTAGGAATGATTTAGGAGTTTAGTACAGAGATATATTTACAGTCTCAAAATTACAACCCTTTGTAATTTCATATTCTCAACTCTAACTCCATGGACATATTATGTAAATATAAATGATGCATATAAACATAATAGAATAAGCCCTTTTATTAAATCAATAATAAATGTGACATATATAAATGAAATCAATTGATTGTTCCTAATCCCTAAACAATCATCTCCATGATTGGCTCTAGGGCATAATCCTAACACCCCATTCATCAAATAGTCGAGGTGTCAAGATTAGATCTTCAAATCCTCAGTTCATGAGTTATAATCATTGACTGGTTTAGTTATTTTGGTGAATAGTCGTGGGGAGTGAGGGTCCAAATCGGTTGGCTCCAAATTGTTTGGCACAAAAGGGAGATTGGGATTCTGCAAATTGCATGGTTGGCAGCACCAAATTGTTTAGGCTGCGAGGGAGATCCATTGAGACTCTCTCTCTCTCTCTCTCTCTCTCACTTCCTTCTTCCCACATGTGTTCCTATCGCATTTATTCTGTTCCATACGTCTACTCTTTAGTTTAGTCTTGTAGTTTCTTTTTTCTTTTGCTCTGTTTTTTTTAAGATTCATTTTTATAACAAAAGTATCCGAGGCTTTGCCCTGGTTTAATCTTTAGCTAAGAGAGCTAGCTAGTTAATTTCTTCTTTGTATTTCATTTTTCATTTTTTCCTTTTATTATTTATTTTTATTTTTGTGTGTGGGGTTCTCCATTTAATTTCTTCCCTAGATCCACTGTTTTTATTCTAGGGCCAGCTTGACCATAGGGTAGCCATTAGCCAAGGATTACAGGAAAGTCATCAAATTATTGACTGTGGCTTGGATTGGTGTGTTCTCCACAAAGTGAGTTGGGTTGAAATCTAAGTAGTTTAAAATTTATTATCTATGGAGTAATTTAATTAATAGAAAAGGAAGTAATTAATAACCTACTTTTTTAGATTTTTTTTTTTTTTTTTTTTAGGCCAGAGCAAGAACTTCAAATGCATTAGTGCCCCCCCCCCCCCCCCAACCAAAAAAAAAACACTTTTAAAAAGTAGGTTATTAATTACTTCCTTTTCTATTAATTAAATTACTCCATAAATAATAAATTTTAAACTCCTTAGATTTCAAGTGCAAGTGAAAGATCCTGAATTCGAGTTTCACCATTTTAGAAAAAAATCTCTGGATTAACGATTTACTGTTACCTACCCATCATGATAGTGATTAATCCTTTGGTTGTCAGCTTTAGGGAGGTCAAAGACCATGGGCGGAGCCAGGGGGGCCTTTGGGGGCACGTGCCCCCACTGGCTCAACCAAGTTCTTTGTTTTTTTTGGGAGAGATATTACCATTTGATAACTATTTCTCAACATAATACCAAAAAGAGGAAGATGGTAGTCATTTTAAAGTATATTTACAGTTAATTTGTAATAAGCTGGCGAAGAAATCCTTTTTTTGGTATTAAATTGAAAAATGATTACTAAAAAGTAATTTTTTCAAAAAAAAATGCTTTCTAGGACTTTTTGTTTTCACTTCTCACTTCACAGAATCATAGCACAGTGCCCCAATTGGAGATAAATCCTGGCTCCGCCCCTGTCAAAGACCAAAAACAAGACAACAGCCCACAAAAACTAACACAAGACCCGATTACAGGAAGTTTAAACCTAACTAAACTTGTAAAGAAAAAACTCAGGACCACCACAACACGAAGCGAAAACGCAACAAACAACAAACAACAAACAACAAACGTCCCACTTGAGAACAATCCGTTTAGAAAGCCACCACTTGAAGCACGTGGGGCTGATGATAGGAGAATTCACATCCATATATTTAACAAACGAGATATATTTTATTGCAATTATAAAACCATGGCCTAAAAGACCATCACATTCTCGCCTAACGTACATGAACAAATAAACGCGAAGCGAAGTTTGAAATTAGACGAAATCAATCCCTTGATAGGTACAATCTAGAATAAATAAATTCTTATTCTTTATGTCATTGTTGTTATAATTGATCATGATTAATTAATTACTAAACGTTCAAATTACACCGCCTTGCCCAAAAAAAAATAAAATAAAATAAAACATCTAAATTACATATCAAGCAAATTTTTATTAATTTGTTCAATTGGTGGGGTAGGAATGAGCATTTTAATTCCTTATCACTGACCCAAAAGAAAATATAATAATATTCGGCACCGATTAATTGATCGATAAAGCCTAAATTCATGAATCAGCCTGTTGTGTGTTGTCCTAGAGAATGATCAAACTAGCTTAAGTGGTAGTCAGTAATCGTTCCTAATACGCAAATGCCATTGATTGTGTAGTTTATAGTTATTCGGTTAGATACTAATTCCCCTTACCTTTGCTTGGAATTGTCTCCCTTCTTCACCTTGGGGTTTTCTAAGCTCCAATTCAGTTTTTGTTAGTATTAATCAAAAAGGGAAAAGGAAAAAAAATTAAAAATGTCTCCATACGAAGTATATTGTAGTGATCTTTTCAACCGACTTCTAAATAATTGGAAAATGTATAGGCCAATGAAGTTAATGATGTGGAGTGGGGTAGTGGCCTTACCGTTGTTTTAGAGATCGACTTAGTTTGGGCCAAAAATCTAGATACTATACCTCTATTGGAAAAAACCAAAAATAAGAGGGAAAAAATAAATGGAAACGATAAATGATATTAACCAACTTTGGGGGAATTTTAGATTGGTTGGGCTAGGGGAAAATAATTACAGTTCAATAAAAAGTACTACTAACTTCATTAAAAATGTCTACTAATTGTAATTATTTATCCATAGTTTGACCAATCTATAATTTCCCCAACTTTAGAAGAACTAGTCCCCCCAAAAAATAAAAAATAAAAAATAAAAAATAAAAATGATGCCAAAGATGGGTGCATGCAAATGAGAAAAAACTAAAGGGCAAATTGCAGAAAACCCCTAAAGTATGAGGGGGTTAACAGATAACGCTCTTACGTTCTAATTTTACCAATGTGTCCCTATTTCAGTTTAAAGACAAAACCAATCATTGATAGCCACCCAATTGGCTATGACGCCGGTGAGAGTTCCGGTGATTATAGAAGTTAATGGCATTTTGGGCAACATAAGTCCGTTAACAGTGACACGTGCGTAGCCACATGACTAATTTTCGTCAAATTTCATCAACGACGAGTGATGATAGGGCACATTGACAAAAATTAAAACATATGAGAGGCACATTGGTAAAATTAAAACAAAATGAGGGTTATCTGCTTATCCCCCCATACTTCCTGAGGGGGGTTATCTGCAATTTACCTAAAAATAAAACTCAACCAACGATGCTTGTTTTAAGTGAAAAATGTAGTAAGCTGCAATAAACTACACTCAAATGAAAAAATTAGGGCTTGTTTGGGTGTCTAATTCGAAATTAAACAATTTAAGAAATTTTATATAGTATTAAAGTCATAATTAATCATTTGGAATTAATAAATTCGAGAAAATGATGGTTATCATCACAAATAAGATTAGAAATTCAAAATAATGGCATTTCATGAATTCTTTAAAATTGATTTTAAAACATAAACTATTGTGATAACTCCAACATGTTAAAATATTCTAATTTAAGATAATGGATTTATACGTTCAATGCCATATAAAATTTCTTGAACTATTTGGTTTTGAATTGGATCCCGAACAAGCCCTTGGAAACAGACTTAACAAAATGAAATCTTTCAGTGGGTCATTTTAAATGAGATTTTAAGTAATTGGGACACGATGTGAACTGCAATTATAGTTTTAATACAAATAAATCCTCAATCATATGTGTTATGCATGACCCAAATGGAACCCTTAAAACACAAGGGTGACATATTTGTCTAGTTGTGTTATTATACTAAGAATTTGGTAATTTAATAGGATAATTTTGTCATCAAGTTCTCAATTTCAAAGGACCAAGATTGAGATCCTACCTCTGTCTGTGGAGTAAACAACTTGCAAGAAATCTATTTTTGGAATAGCTACTCTCTAGCAAGGGGTTCGATCTGTGAGGATAAGGGCAGTGATTCTTATCTCTGTTCACACTTCACGGTCATTAGTCAATGTAGCTGTTGCTTCTGGAAGCATAAAGTGTCTCAGTTTCCACTTCTCACGGTCAATGCCACCATTTCTACGGAACTGCATGTGATATCTATATCAATATATTATTTTTATTACATAAAATAAATGCTTTAAATGAGGTACATTCAATATTATTTTAATATATTGTTATAAAAAAATCTTACCGTTCATTTTCATTAATGAAGATCTAATGGCTTAAAAAGAAAACTTGTGAACCCTTAGATCTTCACTATTGAAAATGGACAGTGGGATGAGCCGAGCAGGGGCAGAGGGAGGGGGTCAAGGGGGGTCACTACCCTCCCAAGAATTTTAATTTTTTTAATTTTTTTATACTAAGTTTATGATATTTCTAAATTTGACCCTTCCTAAATATATTTTGACCCTCTGAGGTTTTATTTTATCCAACTTTATTTTATTTTGACCCTTCTATTAATTGATTTTTTTCAGTTTTTATCCTACTCAAACATTAAAACCATTTAGTTTTTCATTTTTTTTCCCTATTTTTGTTGATTTCATAGCTTTGACCTACAATTTTAATATTTACAAATTATAGCTCAGTCGTAGTATTCGTAACTTGGTCAATTAAAATAGGATATGGAGAAATAAATATTTGAATAACCTTTTTGAGGTAGTGGGGGCATTGTGCAAATATCAATCAATTTTTTAGTGTATATTAGCTCGAGTTAACCTAAACATATATACACACACAACAAAGCGATGCCCCCATTATTTTATTTTATTTTATTTTTGCTAAGGACACTACAATCAAAATTGGGTTCATATCTAAATGTCTTAACCATAAGCCGTGTGAATTCGGGTTTGAAACATTGTTCTACAGAGGACCACGCTCACTAAAACGATAAAGCTAGTATGGTCGTTTTCAAACCCGAATTCAAACAATCTAAAATCGACCACACTAGCTTGAAGTTCGAACTAGGGATGGTGATGTAAGACAAGTTAACCCCACCATGACTTGCTCTTGATCATCAGAAAAGTCGCACATCTCGGGCAAGAAAAGTCGTACACTGGTAAAATCTAGTTAAGTTTAGGCAAATCTAATTAAACTAGATTTTTATTATTTTTGGGACTTTTAAGTATTTCTTTGTTTTATTAAGATTAGTTTATTTCCTATCATATTGTTTTCCTAAGTTTAGTATAATTTAATTTTTTTTTTCTTAGTTTACTTAAAGTTCAAGTATTAGTTCTTTATAAAGAGGCTTGTAACCCTATTGGCAATTAATTACTTTGATCGTTAATAATATTTGAGAGTTTTTTCTATAATTTGTGTTTTACTCGTGGATTCAAGTGTTACTTCTCATGGATTCAAGCATTTTTTCTCGTTGATTTTCAAGTGGTGGTGCTAACTTTATACCTACTTTTAAGTTGGTAAAGTGAAAATGGTCAAACTTTAAAAATAAATAAATAAATTAAGGCCTTACTCCTTCCGAGATTTAGATTCAGACTATTCTCTTAACAACTCGTGTAAGACGTCTCATACTAATACAAACAACGATCAGGTAGGAAAAATCAAAACAATGACCTCTGAAAAACACACTTCAAAAAGGTTGGGGGATTCATGATTCTCACCATCTAAGCCATTGGGAGCGTTGGTAGTCCCCTACTTTTTAAGCATGCATAAAAGGTATTGACTCCCTACTAGTATAGTCCCCTACATGGTTGCATTTGAGATATGGGATAGAAATCTTGCTTTCATAGAGTTTGGAGGTTCCCTGGTCCTAAAGACTTTGGCCCATGGGCTGCGGTGGACTTTTCCATTTTGTTTTTTTTCTTTTTCTTTTTCTCTTTTTGTTTTTTCCTTTCCAAAAAAAAAAAAAAAAAAGGATGAGAATTCCAACTTCACATGTCCCAATTGAAGGATAGTTAGTGAAAAAAAGAGAGGGTATATAATAACATGTAAAAATCTGTTGAAAAAATGAAAATTTCAACCAAAATTGTTAGGAAAATGAAAAAGTGACACAACTTCTTACAGCTGATTTTCTATTTTATAGAATTTGCCTTAATTTACAAATAATCTGATTTCGTTAATGGGCTCAAAACCTATGCTTTAAGTCACTCAACCACTCAATTTTGACTCGTCGTAGTAGGATAGTAAAGGCATGTGAGAGTAGTGATGAGTCACCAACTCTCGATCTTTCTCTTATAATTGTTACAACTATTCAATAGTCCAAAAGAAAATATCAATAGCGAAATCCTGATATGGACAAGCAAAGCACGCCTTTGAAATAATTTGCCCACTTGCATGATGGAGAGAAGAATAAGTTTGTGGCCTCTAGTCCCAATTGTGACACGGTTGAAAATTCTAAAAGGATGAGATTTTCCTAATGCCCATAACTAAGAAGTCTTGCTAGGGGCCAAGCAAGCCTGGACATATGTTGCCCTACTTGCCTCATTTATCCTCAAATTTCTCCCTTCCAACTTTTTTCAAAGACCACCTCATGTATTTATTAGTCAAACCCCAAAACTCTAGGCAGGATTTAATATTCAAAAGTATTTGCCCATTTGTGGAAGAAAAGTTAAAGATACAGACACAAGAAGAAAAGTAAGCCTAGCACTTCTACGTAGTCCATATTCACAGGCAAAGAATATTCCCATGCCTTGGTTTGACAAATTAACTTGAATATTTGGTCGTTGAGGATAAGTTTGGGTTATTTTTGATTTTACACTGTTTGATAAATCTCTTTTTCTTGTTAAACAATTCAATTTTGTTATGAAAATAAGATTAGACATGGTTTTTTTTAAACCAACTGTGAGTTAGTTTATTTAAAAACCAGATAACTATTATGGACTAGACCTAGTTTGATCATGCGCTAAGTTTAGCATTATGGAAACTCAATTCTTTGGATCGACTCAAGAATCACCTTCGTTACTTCGTAGCATAGGAAAATAATATTTTGGCAACGATAGATTCTAAATATACGGAGGAGGCATGATTAAAGAGGCTAAGAATCTCCATTCTTTTGGTTAATCACATGTTATGTGCTATGATCTTACTGCCCTGCCATTTAGTCGATCCATTGATATTTTTCCATCTATTAGATAATTACATAACGTGACATATTGTGATACAAAATCAAGTAGGATCACAACACACAAAAAATAAATAAAGAATCTGAACTCTTCTTTTACTAGTTGGAGTAGCCGTTCTCTATTTTTTTTTTTTTCCTTTATTTATTTATTTATTTGTTTGTTTTTATTTTAGTATATGAGGTAAAATTGAACCTCCCTCATTATCTAAATCGAGCCCTCTCCAAACGCAAAAGTGTTCTTAGGTTTCATTATTAGTATAATTATGCAAATACTTCAAGAACATAGCAAATTGACAACCACTAGCACCATGATTCCACCACCTTTTTTCTTTTTTCTTTTTTTTTTTTTTTGAGGAATCAACACAATCTAAACCTAAATCAGCGGACCAAATCTTCAACAACGTGTTTCCACTTCGTCATGTGATGCTTCTCCTCATTAATGGAGGATCGATTATGATCCCCATAATATTATTATTATAGTTTATAATATATAATTTATATTAGAGCAATCATGTGATGCTTCTCCTCTTTGCACACCTCATTACCATTTATTTCTAATATAACAAAAAGGGTAAATTCGTAAACTACTTCAGTTCAGCCTAGAGAGTGGATTAGCCCATTTAATTTCTATGGCAAACAAAAGATAATGTACCAAAAAAAAAAAAAGGAAGACGATGTAATGATTCGATGCCAACTATTTGCCCAAAATCCCCTCATAAGTCATAATGCTCCCTTGGTTAAATAAGAGAGCTATTATCAAGCTCTTCAAACGTAGAGAAAAAATAAATGACCCTCATTGGAGGAGTAAGTCTTTATTGTAATTATGATACGATCACGTGGTATCACGAGTCAATAAAAATAGGAATAAAAAATTGAATTATCGGCCCAATATTGAAAATGCTCTTAGATTTCAGGATCCTAAGGTGTGTGTGTGTTTGCATTTTTTGCTACGGTTATTGTGGAAAGCCCAATTGGGTTCATGGGCTGAAGCCCAATTATGCTCACGGTCTACTTAGGGGAACATAACCCTTCCCAAAACACTAAGCCTTCTTCCCTCGCTCATACACTAGGGCTTGATCCCAGAACGTACTCGATAAGAGATAAGACTGATGTAACTCGGTCCCCCTTTTCTTTTCTCTTTTTGGCTAATTAAGTATGTTACTCGCCCACTCGCTCACTTGACCTAAAGGAGAAAGATGCCCTTGGGTCCAGTCACTAGTGGCATGTCCCTCCCATATTTACAGAGATCTTAATTTCAACTCTATTGAATGCGTGTTTTTATTGACCTAAAAGAAAAAGGGTCAAAGGAAAGAGATTTTACTCAACCACTAGAACCAAGGGCTTTTTACAAATGTGCAAGGGAACTGCTATTGCTCCCCCCACCTCAAACCCCCCCCCCCCCAAAAAAAATTTATTTATTTATTTATTTTTTATCACTCTCTTTAAGTCTTTAGTTTAGGTTTTTAAGATTTTTTGCAAAATAGAAAAGGTTTTTACAAAAATAGTAAAAACTGGTTGCTTTGTCCACTAAAAAACATCATTTTGAACAATTTTACAGAAAAAAGTTTTTCCAAAATCTATCGTTTAAGTACACTTTTTGGCAAAAAATGAAATAAAGGTTATAAATGGCTAAAAAGTCTACTTAAACGATAGATTTTGAAAAAAATTTCTTTTACAAAGTTATTCAAAATAATGTTTTCTAGTGTTCTTAGTGACCAGTTTTTGTAAAAACCTTTTATATTTTGCATAAAACCTTAAAAACCTAAAGCATGGGGTGTGATAAAAATTTTGGGTTTTTTTTTTGTTTTTTTTTGGGGGGGGGGGGGGGGGGGTGTGTGGGGGTGAGCGGGGGTGAGTGGGCAATAGCTGTTCCCAATGTGTAATTTACTCCAAAATCTATTCGAGTGCTACGGAAACAAATTTAACAATGGTCTTTTTGTTCACTGCCATCCTGGCTGCCCTTGTTGTAGAAGTTGCAGGATAAGGTATGTGATGATACTAATGCTGTTCCTTTTTTCTTGTAGGTCGTTCACTCAAGAGTGTAGTGTTATGGATGTGGATATATCCCAAAGTGGTCCTTGGGTGCCCATCTCTTAAGCTAGTTTTGGGTGCATTGAGAAGCATCTCTTAATATTGGCATTACGTTGTTACTTCTTTAGTTTTTCTACATGTATTGTAGGCTGGGGCTTAATTTTGTTTTTCGTAAGACTCTTTTGTTCTTATGGGTTTGTTTGGAGTTTGCGATCTCCATGTTTGTGCTATTTGCAGTGCAGCTTTCCTAGGTCGTGGTCCCTATCGGGTATTTTAATGAATTTCTCACTTTCATCGAAAAAGAAAAAAGATAGGAGGTTTCACAAGCAAACAGCCATATAACCAAAACATTTTGTAGTTACAAAAGGATCTAGCATCGTGCAAGGAACAGATCAAAGTAATAAATGGTTCAAAAGCCTCAAATCACCCACCCACCCACCAGCCTGCTTATGCCCCTGATTTCATTTGAAAAACCATTCTCAGCACAATACCAAATACTTACCCGTTTGACGAGGGTAAAATAGAAGAAGACTGCAGTACACAAGAAAGGTGACAAAGGTGCAATACAAGGCACTGTAAGGAAGGAAAGAAAATAATCTGAATCTTGCAACAACTGTTCCAACATAAAAATTTGTATGATTTGCCAATGTTTCATTTTTCTTCTGCTCCATCTTGTCAACAAAATTAGAGCACGTGGCAAAATGCAAACATTCAGTTCTAACTTAGAAATAACGAAACCATACCCCAAAAAACAAATAGTTTGCATTCATCAATCATGATGTTCATGCTAACAACAAAATCCTACATAGCATATCGGAAAGAAACCAAATACCTAGCGTATAAACAAACATCTAATAAGGTTTTTCAAGTACACAGAGCACTAAAAAAACCTTCAGTAGCGGTCAAAGGAAGATGGTCGCCGTCCCCTGTTAGGGCGGTCATAAGGACCTGGCCTATTCCTATAGCTCCTTCCCTCGTTACGTGCTGGCCCTCCACTTCCATACCTGTCACTGCCCCCTCTTGGGCCGCCATCCCTGTCATAGCCTCTGTCTTTCCCATACCCATTTTGAGGGTAACGATCTGAACTACCATACTTATCGCCTCCAAAGCGATCTCCACCAGGAACATACCTACACAGTTTTAGAAGCAATCAAGCAGGTGTTGTAAGTTATGACAGTCAACTAATAGCAAGTATAACAAGACCTTCATGTTACAGGGGTGATGACATCAGAAAATAACAGCTGTTGTTCCACTGGTGTTTACCACAAAATGATAACAATAATGTTCCTATATTATGTTTCTAAAACTATAGGATTACTTCTCAAAAAACTAAATGTGAAGACACTAATATTAAAAATAAAATACCAAGAAAAATTATAGAAACATAATAATAGCCGATATGAATGTTTAAAGGACTAGAAGAAAAGCTCTCATAGTTGAGACTAATACTATTAATTGTAAACCTGAAGTACCTGTCATTAACATAGCGATCACGGCTCCCATATTTACTGTCTCTGTTGTCAAAACGATCCCTGTCTCCATAGCGCCCTCCATCATAACGATCATCCGTATATCGATCGCGTTCTCCAAAGCGATCACCACGGCCACCAGCGCCACCAAACCTAGACCGTGAAGAGAATGGAGCACCACCCCCACCTCGGCCACCACCTGCTGAGGGGCAGTCTCGGGCCCAATGCCCAGGGCGCCCACACTTGAAGCAATCATCTTGCCCACCAGACCTATCTCCACCCCCATAGCTTCCCCTGCCACCTGATGAATAGCCTCCACTGTAGCCATGGCCTATATCATCACCCCCCATTCTGGGCTGAGCCTTGTTCACTGAGATGATCCGATCACCTAACTCTCGTCCATGCATCTCCCTGATTGCATCTTCCATTCCCCTACGATCTTGAAAGGTAATAAACCCAAATCCACGGGGACGGCCCGTATCTCTTTCCAACATGATCTACATGAACACCACACTTGAGAAGCTGATGCCAAGCAATAGCATGCATGCAACACTAATAAATTGGCATTTAACAGCAGGAAAATAAATGCATGGCATACTTGCATATACTGAACGATGAGGAAGAAAGGTTGAACACATCTTAAACAAGCTCCACATAATCCATTTTAGGTTTTAAACCAACGCATTTTAAAGTATCATAAATTTGTGCAAAGGTATGATATTTTGGGCAAGTATTATGAGTAGGGCATTGCAACTTGATTGAGATTGACAAAAGCAAAAAAAAATCTTACTCAAACAGAAGAATCTGCGAAACTGCATGTCTGTCATCTGATATAATACATGACTTCTGACCTCAGTTTTCCACAGAATCCCAGATATCAATTCCAAACCAGTATATACCCACAATACACTAAAAGTAATCTAATTTCCCTCACAATTGTAAGATGCCACTTGAGCTGATATTCAGTGCTAGCATTCTAGTCAATATGGTCATGTTCCCACCAATAGGTCATCTAAACCTCAATAACAAATTATCACCAAAACAACTGTGAACATCAGGCAGGATCCATCTTGCAGTCGAGCAGTAGTGAGGACAAAGAAACAAAAAGGCACATGGAGAACAACAAGCAGGAGCCAACTTCATAGCAAAGAATTTCTCACAAAAATCTATTTTTCCATGATCCAGCACACAGAACAAGGAATAACATCAAGTGCTTCTGCCCAAGACTTTCGCTGCTTTCTTCAGCGACTCACCGGCCCAATCAACATGGTAGCCACAAGAATCAGCCAGAAATGCAGTCACGAAAATGGCAAAATTTGTCCTTGTATTCACTTGCATGAGCAAAATGACGGATAATTGAGTAAACTCCTTCCAACTAACAAACTTAACTCACAAGCACCCTTTTTATAACAAAACTAACCATCTGAAACTTAGGCTATAATGGCGGGTTTTAAGCTGAAGTGCCAACTAATATAATGTACCTCTAGGAAGAATGCTATCAGGTTATAGGATAATGCTCTTAAAAGATTGAAAGGAAATAAATGAAAGAACCTGACCAAATACCACTTATGAGTATCCAAACTCCATATTTCAAAAGATTCAACATTTCAGGTGGCCAAAAGAAAATCTTTCCACTACTGAATTTTTTTTGTATGCTTCTAAGTTGATATCCAACCACTGCTAGAACCAATTTCCGAACACCATCACAGCATTGAAATCTAGTGTAGCTGAGACAGTCTCTGCCACGCAGAATTGCCACGACAGTCTCAAACATGACAGTTTATGGGACCTGAGGCTTCCACTTGACACACGTAAAGGGGAATGACGAGAAATTACATTCACTGAAATTGGGCAGCCTAAATATGGCCAAATGTGAAGATACGATATGAAATGGCCAAAACACTGTCATGTATTGAGGCCTCCACAGATGATCTGGAATTACTTGACTGGTTTAGAACGTGAAGGGAAAGGTTTGATCCACCCAATTGTATCCATGTTCTGAAAGAGACAACCAAAATTATCCTGATCATATATACCCGCTACACCCAGCAATATCAGCTTAGTCATTACAACAAAATCATAACAAATTAAAGGCACTTCAAAAATAATCTCTCTGAGATGGAGACCAAAAAGCAGGTACTTCAGAAATCATGAACCGATCACTCTAGCAGATGAGACGATCTTACCGCCATCCAAAAGCAGATAATAGTAACTGGTTCATACACACTTGCATCCTTGATATGATGCATCTAAACTTTCAATAAAACCATTGGACAACTAAGGATGTATTTTCTTGCAGAGAGAAAAGTAAAATAAAATCGGATTGCAACAATTCTTGCATGCCCTTTAACAGGAAGATCAGGCACCAGGCATGTGATATTTCTGCAATTCAATGTAACCAGTTAAATCAACAAACCATTAAAATGTAGCATCTCTTAAAAAGACTCCAAATGCTGTATAGCATCATATGTTATTCTAACCAGCACTAGATAAACCCTCTGGATTCTGTAGCAAGGAAAAGTATACTGACACAGATCAGTACTGATCCACACCCATCAAATGACGCCACTAGATTATATACTGAACAATTTAGACTCTTCAGTTCCTTAGTCATAGAATCCAGATGGGACATCTGTGAGCTGTGAAAAACAGTAGATTTCACAACAAAGATGGGCCTCCCAAAGTTTGCTACATCATGTGACTTGTTGATTATTCAACTCAACATCGGATCACATTCGAAACTAACGGATGGGTTTCTCTTGGGGGTCACAAACCATAGCTCTTTTCATGAATAAGACATCTTTCCACCAAATAGCAGATGTAGCAGAAACAGGCATCTAACTCTAGCTGCCTACCATGAATCATACGCCACATACCCAGATACTATCTGTTAATGTGTATACTTCCTGGCTTGAGAATCTCAAAACAACCATCTGAATATAATCTAATCACACAATAAGCATTGAGCTTCAAAAACTCGATGCAATCACTGACCAAAAATTTATCACAGAATCCATCTACAGCATCTCAAAAGATCATTACCAGCGTTGCGAAAAGACAACAAAAAAAAAAAGGATGATTAATACTGTGAAGAGAAAAAAGAAACAAGCAAAAAAAAATAACACATATTCCTATCAAAAGAATAACTCATTTCACCACAATCCCCAAAGAAAAATCCACATAATATACTCTAATTACATAAAGGAGGATAAAAAGGAAAATGGTTAGCTAGGGAAACAAATAAACACTCAAACAAAAATTAAAAAAAAAAATTAATCAGTTTTCCTTCTTTTGACTCTGCTTTTCCAAAAGGGAAAGAAATCATAAGGCAACCAATCACCTGGAAAATCCAGATATGTTATATAATGGACACATGATTTGGTAGTGAGGGCATCCTCTAAAATATCAAACTATTCAATATCATATGTCAAGCATGGTCAACAATGATATGATAAAATGTCAATAATTTTCCAATCAATACTATGAAATTGAATTATCAGAGCAATAAAAAACGAATTTTCAAAGACAACTGTATTAAGTTTCAATCACATTGCTTCGAATATGACTAATTTAATGTAGCTAGGTCAAGATTCAAGAACTATAAAATAGTACCATATGTCCTAAAATCTATATCACGGAGAGCTAAAGAAGAATATCGTCACAAATGGATATAGAACACTAAGATTAACAGGAATTTAAAAGGCCAACAAACCAAAACTTCCATAGTTCCATGGCAAGACGACTTCCCAAAATCTAGACATATAGATACAGCTACATATTTATGGATTTGTGAATCTATTTTACGGGCAAAAATATTTTATCAATGTTTGATTTCTTTCTTTTTTGTCTTCTTTTTTTTTTTCCTTTTTTTTTTTTGGCATGTCCATGGAAGCACCAAAAATAATTGCTGTCAATAGTCAATTTATCCATAATGTAAACAATATAACACATAAATATGTGTAACAATAGCTCATAAAACCTTTTTTCTTTTTTTTCTTTTTGGATGAAGAACAGTAGCTCATATAACTTACAAGAGCCATCATGCCAAAATAGCATAACGCATGTTGCTCAACTCTTTTAACAAATAAAGGTGGCCTCCTTTTGTAACAGTCCAAACTAGTATCCCGAAGATGTGCACATGGATGTTGTATTGACTAGTTTCTGATATACTACCACTCATTGACAAAAGTGACCACATATCATAGGGAAAAAAATATTTTCCATAACAAAAGTAGTGCATACTAAGTAAACATAAGTACATAACCATAAAGTTTCATTGCAAACACCTACAAAAGCTAATATAGTGAGTACGTGCTAAGTAAACATAACCATCGAGTTTCATTTCCTACAGGCTACATCTAAAGAAGCTAATGTCAATGTATTCTCATAACAAGTTAACGAAAAACATAACTTCCATTATTTTTTTATTTTTATTTTTGGGGGAGGGGGGGGGGGGATAAAAAACGGAAATTTTATTGAAAAGAAATAAAAGGAGTACAATCAAGGCAGAGGAGAAATAGATAAGAACATTACTTTCATTACTAAAGCTTTTAAGAAAAGATTAAAAAGTACCTCATAAATATAGGTCACTATGTAATTTTAATAGTATTTCTTCTTCATACACATTAAAACAACCAAACATGCAAAACCAATACCAATGGTTGTCTTCATTTGTCACATTTGAAGAATTAAGTGGGTTCTAATTCTACTGTTTTACTTTGTGTCTTCGTCATATTTCCTGAATATTGGTTGTTCATCTACCATCACACATCTTCTTAATGAACTCACACCTCTGACCAACATTTTAGTAAGACCGTAATAATCATGAACTAATTAGCATGACAGTTTAATAAAACCAAAGTTAACAATGATATTTTGAAATTCATAGCCACCAAGCTAACAGTTTTGATCAAATATCAATTAGTTTCTGGTGGTTAGTGTGAGATTCATTTGATATGGTGTGGGTCCATTAGAAGATTACCATACATGGTCTCCTATCTTATTTCTAATCTAGGCTTTACCGTCACCCAATCACCTATAAATATAACAAAACTTTTCCTGATGCACTAGGCCTCATAAACCTTCCCTCTCTCATTCTCTTCTCTCATTCATTCTCTTCTCCACTTCTAAAATGACATCGTACTTTAACACTGGTCCAAGATTTAATTTAAATTAGAATTTCCAAATCAAATTAGGATTTTTCAAATTCAAATCACATACATCATCCACTAAGTATCTCTGATCTGACTATAATTCAAATTCATGCAACTACCCAAATTTTCCCACTCATTATGGGATGGATGACATTTACCTTAATTTATTTCTTATTTTTTACAGTCAACTATAATGTCGTTTGCTAGATTTATTTTTAAAAGGTAAAATAAAATAAAATAAACCTTTCATGCATCACGCGGTTCATTGTTTGTGTGTGTGTATGAATATATAGGAAATTGGCACATATCCTAGGTTGCTTTCATTGCCACTTAGCAGCAAAGAGCAGCTACCGGAATTCATTAAAAGGTATAATTTTGATTCAATTTACATAATATTGTATCCTACAATTGTCAATCGGATTTGATATATAATTTGCCTTCATTTTGCTTTGAAAGGAAACAGTTCCTAGAAAATTTTCCGGGAGAAAAAAATTCAACCACCATTTATCTAAATACATATTTATTTGCCCAAACATAGATTTCATCTTACATGATAAATTGCATGACGAATAAAGGCTTTTACCTGAGATTCAACAATTTTTCCAAAACGCTGGAAAGTGCTTTCGAGCTGTCGGTCTGTGATGTCCCATGACAACCCTCCCACAAATATACGGTAATCGTCCTTCCCGGCCATCACATACACTGATAAACAAGTGCGCACACAAATCCTGAACAACAACAACAGCCAGATTCAACGAAAACCCTAGAATCGAAAAACCACAGATTGGAAACATTATCAACTCTAAGATTTCCTTTTCGGCTTTCTGGGAAAAAAAAAAAGCTTCCAAAAAACAAAAAAATCATAGATTGGAAACAACAGCATTTTGAAGATTTCCTTTTATGCTTTCCGAAACCAAAAAATCATCGCAATTTTTGCTTTCGAAAAACAAAAAAAATAAGTGAGAACGAAAGAAAACCCTAGAACAAGGACCCATACACGGGAAAACCCCTAAAATGGTTATAGTTTTGGGGTGAAACCCTAGAAATTGAGAAAGAAGGCGAAAGAGAAGATCGCTAACCTTTTCTCTCTCTCTGATGCGAGGTGTGAAGGGGGGTGTGTGTGGAAATGGATATTGGGACTTTGTGATTTTGAGTTTTTGATTTAAGAGCGAAACCCTAAACCGTGAATGGCGGTGCTGCTGTTACTGTGGTTGTACTTTTTGGACTGTTTTGTCCTTTGGCTGTCCTGTTGATCCATAAGGGTACAATCGCTAAAAAGAGAGAATTAGTGGGATTGCAGGAAACATAACAATAAAGGAGAGGGGGAAAAACTTATGTGTAATTATAATACGGTTGATATAATATCACCAGCCAATAAAAATGAAACAAATAAGATTGTCTTAATATTTTTCAACCCATAATCCCACTTTGCATGACTCCCATTAACCAGTGACAACACTTGGTCATATCATAGTTACATAAAAGATTCACTCACAATCAAGATGGAGACACCATGCTAGCTCATGAGACCGGTCCAAGGATCGACCCTTTAAAACTATCAAAGCACACTCCTATGCTTGATAATTTTTATTTTCCTAGATTGCAACACAAATTAATGATTTAGGCTTAATTAAATAATTTAATCATTTTATTTTATTTTTTAAAAAAATAATAAAATAAATTAACTCTAATCAAATTTGGGATTTGAATGCGTCTTGCATTAATATCCCCCATCCGAGTCATTCTATGAGATGCAAATGATTATAAGTGTTTTTTAAGAGTTGGGATTTGGTGCTATAACAATACCGTGTTATATGAGACTTTACGGCTGGTATGTTATCAACTAGGCGATCATGTTGAATAGTGCACGATTACATGGTTGAAAATACACCAATCGTGCGATCCCGCACAACACGGTGCTATTATAGCATCAAATCCTTACACGTTTTCTAATCACAACCGTCACATTGAACAATTGAAATATTGAGCATCAGTATAAAATACATACAGAATCTCATATACGGTCGCAAATGTACAATAAATAGTAAAGTATGGTTGGAAAAATTGTGAATAGGCAAAAAATTTCAAGCTTAACTTTCTAGCACTTAGGACCAGCCTAAGGCCCCAAAAATAGGAGGGGCCTGTAAATTTGGACCTATATGGGCATAAAATTCATGGCCGTGCCTGCCCAAAAATCATGATGGGCATGTTGCATAATCGCCACCCTTTACTGTTGAACAAGTAGCTAACGATACAGCATCATTGCGTGACATTTAGGATTACAAAAGAATCAAGTCATTCATGAAGAATTTGCTAACAAACTCTTACTAAACTTGCTCAATTTTGATCGTTTGTTAAACGGGTCAAACTCAAAACATCCCACATTTTAATCACATTAAAGCTCGATTCAGTTGGACTCATGAATAAGGTTGTGAATGGCTTGTGATGATGGTCATTAACTGGCTCACAATTGGGCTCATGAACATGGCTTGAATAAAGCGTTATATATAGTTCACTCTTTTTAGGGCTTTTTCCTCTTAGAGAACTGCAACAAATGAAGCTGTTCATAAACAACTTGCAATCAAATTTGTAAGGCCGATTCGTTTAAGTTTGATTGTTTTATTAAACAAATCAAGCTCAAACAAACCAAATTTCAACTCCGCCTGGTTCATAATAAGTTCAAGCTGAACTTAAATAACCAAAATTTTAAACAAGCCAAACTCAAACATCCCACATTTAATCACGTCCATCTTCCATTACCTTTTATGTATATGTATATGTATATGTATATGTATATGTATACTATAATCAAAAGTCCCTTAAGCAAAAAAAAACTTTTGATTGACAATATCACCCTCATTTAAAATTATAAATATAATTTTACCATTTGTTTGAGATAAGGACATTAGAAACTCAAATTCACATGCATATCTACTTTAATAGGGATAACTTGTTGTCAATGGCCTTTGGGTCTAATGGCATGTCCTATCCCAATAGGAGTGGGATTTGCAAAGGTTTTAGTTTTGGCTCCGCGTACGTGAGTGCTTGTCTTATTGCCAATCTCACTTCTTCCACTTCTCTCTATTATAATCAACTAAAACCTAGCATCTTTCTAAACCTTTTTTTTTCTCACTGTTATAGGACTAGATGTTTGGAGTGGATGAGAGAGAGAGAGAGAGAGAGAGAGAGAGTGTGTGTGTGTGTGTTGGGGGGGGGGGGGGGGGGGGGGGAGTGGTTTAGAAGAAGTGAGATTGACGGACTCTTGTCCAGGCTTCTTTTTGAAGCTGTTGAATTAGGATCCACATGGATTAATAATTAAATAACGATCTGACGGCTTGAAATAGAAGCCCAGTCGAGAATTCTGTCTAGAGTCCTGGACTAGAAGAAGACTGTTATAATAAGGGGGATATATGCAAACGGCTACAAGGCCGGTGGGGTCTTCTTTTTACTTAAAAATTAATAGTCTCTCATCATTAAAAAAAAAAAAAAAAAAAAAAATTGCAGTTATAATTCACTATTCCATTGAATAAGAAATGGCTCCAAATTACACTAAGAATTCAGAAAATGAGACACAATTTACAAGCCTGTACATGAAATGGCACATGTATCAGAGCAAAGAGGGAAGTATGTTACAATTGGGGAAATAGTCAAAACTATTCGGGCAAAAGGGGCAACCGAGTAATGCCAGCAGCTCCATCGCCACCACTTGGTGATTTAAAACTTCCTTCTTTTTGTAGATTTGAACTAGATTTGGGATATTTATTAGCAGTCTTCTTGTTTAACCTCAGGGGAAGAATCTGCAACCTGGGGTTCTGCTCAGTGCCTGACTTCTCAGCGGCCAGCTGGTAGCTTTCCACAAGCTCCAGCTGCCGTGCAATTATATCGGAGTGTCTAGGAAGAAGTTCTACAGGCTCTCCACCAGGAATTACGATATATTCAATTGCAAGTCGAACCTCCTACCAGAAGACAAAAAAAGAGAAAAAAAACTCATATTTCCACAGTAAAAAAATAGATGCAATAATAATCTTGCTATGGCTCCAAATGGATAGAAAAAGTATTATTTCCACACACTATTCTCATTGATAAAAAAATTTTCTACAAGTTCTGACATGCAGAGAGAGAGCGAGAGAGAGAGAGAGGGAAAGAGAGATCAGGTGGAAATTTGATATCTTGATAAAGCATATGGTAGAAAAAAGAAAGACAAGGAAAGGCATAATATTTGGGATACTTTGCATATGATACCATAACTGTGATTTTATTCAAATCCTAGAAACTAAGTTATTTAATTTAATTCAAATGTTGCAGTATTCAAAAGTCAAAAAGCATATCTCAAGTTACAAAAAGCATAACTGTGATTTTTCAGCTGGTTTTCACTAAACAAATGGACTAGAACACTGGAGTGCCACAATCGTATTCATGCTGATGACACAGATTAGTCAAAATAAGGTAATTTAAGATGATGCTTTAGAAAAAAAAAAAAAAAAAGAAAAGAAGGGAATTTAAGGTGATGATGGTAATGGTTAGAGATGGACAACATAAGAAGTAAACAGGGTAAACCCATTAGTTTGAGTGAAAATATAAATTTCCAAGAGATATATACTCTTTTCATGAAATGAGTAAACCACTAATCATATTTTCAATGCCTAATAGAATGGTGACTTCTCTTCCCTATCCTAAAAGTTTTGCAGAACTTTTTCATTCTCTGTAGTGCGCATGCAATCTAAATTATTCAATTTATCTGTTGTTTGCTTCTATTAAGAAGTCTAACAAGGTACCCACACAACACCAAAGGCTCCTAAGATCAAGTAGTACACAACTTTGTTAAAAGCAAACTCATTTAACAAATAAATGAATTTTTTTTTTTTCAATGGGAAGATTAACTAACAGCAGGACATATATCAATGACCATCTAAAAGAACTAACTTTTCCACGGCTTTTGACTGATGCATTTGTCAATGAGAGTCACTATAATGGGGAGCTAATTTTTGTAAAATACATTATTTGACCAACAACTATTGACAAATAATTTTACCCTCTATTTGGTTCATGGATTTTACCAAGGAAAAGATAAAATCATATCAAGCCAAAATTATTCCAATTCTTCTTCTTCTTCTTCTTCCAATTTTACATTGCAACCAAATAAAGAAAAGTGCAATTCCTTATATATATATATATATATATATATATTTTTTTTTTTCCTTGATGAAATCCGCAAACCAAATAGAGCCTTAAGGAATTTTTTATGGTAACGAATGAATAAGAATATACAAAGAAAAATACAGTAGGGTAAAAGAGTTGCACCTCCAACGCATCAATCTCTTCCAATGAGGGTTTTCTTTCCGGTGCATCATCTTCAACTTCAATGTTGAAAGAATTTTTGAGTGGCTGCTTTGATATAGAACCAAAAGATTCCATTTGAAGTATCATGCGAACTGCCTTTACCATTTGCGCCATGGTATTTGACTGCAGTTTTTGAAAAAGAATAATTAAATGAGAAATCTTATATCATCAAATTTTTTTCCTTTTTCTTTTTTCTTTTTTCTTTTTCTTTTTTTTTTTTTTTTAAAAAAAGGGAAATACCTTGATTACAAATACTGGCAATTGGTTAAATTTAGCCACACCACGGATCCAAGGGTTCTGCTTCATTTCAGAACTGGATGCTAGAATTGCATCTGCTGTTCCAATGTCGTCAGTTACTTCTATTTCATCCTCAAGACCCATTACCTTTGCTACTTCTAGTAGATCAGCTTCCAGGATCTAAAGCACAGAAAAACAATCAAAATGGTATTGATTCAAAATTTCAGCCATAAAACATCAAGACATCAAGTAAAAAATTCTTTACCTGTCAAGGGCTTTAACAAAAATTCTTTAAAATTTTGTTATACGTTACTTTTGCTCAAGCATACATAGCACATGATTTAGTATAGTTTTCAATAATTTGATAATTCAATAATTCTCAAATATTTGAATATACAACCATATAAAGTAAAAGAGGGAAAACCCAAAAAAAAAAAAAAAAAGGAGTTTTGATTACAGAAAAAGCCAGCAAATTTATATTCTGAATTTATTTATGTTTTGGAAAAGACTTAATGGTGACATTGCAGGAACTAAGGCATGCAGCCATACGAAACAAGAATATCTCATTAGATGGATTCTCCTTCAGTTCAAATGTAAAGATGAACTTTAATGGTTTTCATAGAGAAGAGAGTTAACATTGCCACATCAGGATGCATTGTCAAAAACAGTGATGGGGAGCATATTATAGCTGCAGCTCGCAATTTGGGAAACTGTTTTATTGTGGTCACAGAATTCTGCCATGATGTATGGTCTTAAATTAGCTCTTCATCACGGCTTAAAGCATTTTCTCATTAAGGATGATTCCCACAATCACATAATTCAGTCAAAGGCACTATTGCAACTCCATGGTGCATTAAATTTAATAAAAGAATTCAAGAGTAATATGTCCAAGCTTGAGTACGAGAAGATCAGCCGCATTTTCCGGAAGCTAACAAAACTGCTGATTGTGCTGCGGTAAGTGTACATACATAGAAGCTCTCCGAGTGTAAGACGTTAGATGAGTTATGCTTGAAGATATCCGGGAAGTTCCTTTTCCTAGGTTTGTAGGCTAGATTGTTTTGTTTGTTAGTCTTAACTACCAAGATAACAACCAACAGCAACATGTAATTTACCTTGTAGGTGTAAACACATACAGGCATGCTCCTCCTGCTCACAGATCGAGTAGTGCTCCATTTCTTGGAATGAGTAAGAGGGTAATTTACATATTCCTCATCAGACTCTTTTTCAGCACTGTTGTCTATGTTATTAGTCAACATTGATACTTGAGGATGGCTCTTGTCAGGCAAGAGAGTAGACTTTGGAGAATTATTAGCTTCATCATCCATGTGACGAACTTCAAACAAAGGAGTTTTACCTACCATCCACAAAAGCTTCTAATCAGGATTTATTGCTAGCCAAAACCTTCAATTCTAAAACAATTATGCAAACACTATATTACATAAGATATTATTTTATAGGTTCAAAAGGAGGAAGTACCTGCCAATATAGCATCTACTGTTGCATCTAATCTGTGATGCACACGACACTCAGTTTTAGATATCATCTCAACTGCACACGTGAATGTAGAAGGCCCTTTCCTCTCTAGAATTGTTTTCTGCACTTTCCTTTTCCTTGCTTCTTCATCACCAAGAGTTACACTCTGTGTTTAGAGGAAAGAATTAGTTTCAATCAATCTACGCTTCTTATAAGAGCAAGGCTTAAGTTGCCAAGATCCTTACCGACGTGCATCTAAGTTATAGGAGAATATCTAAAGTTAGTCTTCGGATCCTCTTCTAATAAGTTACCAACAGTCTAGATCAAATTACACTTTGTAAATACAACTAAATGATACAGCCAAAAGACAACATAAAGAGTATAGAGAGAAGATGAGTGAGTTGCTTTGCACCTCAATGCCACCAACAAGGATCTGCAGCGAGGGATTCTTTATTATGCTGTCTATAGTCATTCCATGTGCAGTTCCAACTAGCTGAACTCCTCTTTGAGCAATTGTGCTGGCAGCTAATGCTTCAAGCTCCGTTCCAATTTCATCAATTATAATGGTTTCAGGCATATGATTTTCAACTGCTTCAATCATAACCTGCAAAATAATTAAAATGGAAAGAAACAAAATCACAAAGAAAATAGTTGAAACTTATCAAAGGTTTGCAGAATAACAATAATAAAAGTGAAGAATTGGGTTTGACTCTTACATTATGCTGCATATTGACATTAGGAACTTGCATCCTCCTTGCACGACCTATTCCTGAATGAGGGACATCTCCATCACCTCCAATCTCATTTGATGTATCTACAATAACAACACGTTTCATGTGATCATCTGCCAACATTCTAGCTATTTCTCTGCATGAACAAAGCTTCTTAATGTCAATAACTTTGTGAAAACAAGTGCAATCTGGATGCTAAAAGTGACAATGAAAGTGTAACGCCAGAATGATGCAAAATTGAGTAGTTTGACTGGTCCAAACAAAGTTCAGCAACTTAACTATCTCAAAACAACTCCATAATTTTATTTCCATTTCTTCACATGCAAGACTTGAATGAAATGGCATTGCATGGCATTCATGATCATGAAAAGGCAAGAACATTCTGAAAGTAAGAAGGAAAAATAAATGGCAAAGAGAAAAAAAAAAAATTCTCTCAAGGGTTTTAAAATCAATACACAGCATTGGAGAACATATAAGACAATAGGACAATTATGTAACTATAAGTTACAACATCATAAGACATAGTTAAGTAACGTGTTGAAAAGGAATCTACCTGATTAAGGTTGTTTTTCCGACTCCAGGAGGTCCTATGACCAAGATGGAACTTCCCCCTTCAACCAAGTCACGTATAATCTCAGCGCTTCCAGATATAGCTCGACCCACTCGACAAGTAAGGCCGATAATTTGCATTTTTCGGTTTCGAATAGCACTTATACGGTGTAGGGAATGATCAATACCAGAACGGTTGTCATCTGAGAACTCACCAACCTGAAAAAGATAAATAATAAAAAATAATTATAAAAAAAAAAAAAATCAAGTAATAACTTAATATAAGGATTCATTAAGGCTTTGACTCCCTATGGACATCCCAAATGCAACAATATACCCAATGATTTAATTCTTATATAAAAATTATTGGGTATTTATCAATCTTCAATCACTTTCTACCTCGCAAAACACCAAGATTGACCAACCAATCAAATATAATATAAATAAAGTAGTCAAATAAAAAATTAATTTTACTACAAGTGTTCCAAAATTTACTTACACAAGAGATCAAGATTTGCCACCCAATCATATACAGCACTAATACGGTAGCTTGATTTGAAAAGGTGTATTTTTTTTCTAGATTTTTTATATTTGTTCCTATAAAACAATACAAAATCCAAATCTATAATTCACTTTTAGATTACCTTCGATATTGCGTACCGTAGATCTTCCAGCTTCACAGGCTGCTCCGACATCACCCAATCGCCGGACGGAAACCTCGCCAGAGGCTTCCTTCCCAAATCCATCACCACTTCAATCAAACGCCCAATCTCCTCATGCCGAAACAGCGTGTTCCGCATCCTCGAAGGCACCAATTCAAGAAACAACTCCAATTCCGAAGTGGCCTCCGATCTCGAAGTCGAAGCCGAATTCAAAGAATCCGACAACGACCCATTTCCCGGAGGCGAAAACCCATTTCCGTGCGAGGACCGATCGGACGACGGCCGCCGAATCTCCGGTGATGGAACTGATGGAGTTGAAGATCTGGAAGATGCAATTCCCTTGTGGGTACGACGTGTTCGACGAAATGAGGAAGAGATTGCGGAGATGAAGTTGGAATTTTGGAGGTAAGTGAAGGTTGAGATGGGTACTTGGTTAGCTGCGTGCCATGAGCTGTGCACGTCAATCAACACAATTTGTGAATTCAAAGCTCTCATTCTCTCTCTTTCTGCTCTCTCTCTCTCCGTCTGTCTGTCTGTGTGTATTTATATATGTTTGTGTATGTATAATTGTTTGTGTTTTTGGTTGGTTTGTTGCGAAAAAGAAGATGATGAAGGAGAAGGAGATTCGGAGGGATCTACTCTGTGATTGGAGGGGAGGAGGGACCCACCAACAGGGAGTGAGGAACACAACAAACGGTTATTGACCGTTGAAGTTAGGGACTTGAACACGGGGGCTGCACACCACACAAGTTGGACTAGGTTCGTTGCTTGTAAGTTAGAAGTGTTTGAAAGAAACTCTTGTTTTGGTTTGGTTTGGTTTGGTTTGGTTTGAGGAGGAACTATTCAAGTGGGGTGTGCGAATATTAACTATATGGTGGTCTTGATTTTACCATAATATGATGAAGAATCTTGGTCCTCCAAACATTTTGGCATAATTTTGGGCTCCTTTCGAAATATATTGTTGGAAAATGCTTGGCTCCTCACAATAGAGCCTGTTCGTCTCTCCCACTCATATTATATCACGTATATAACAAACAAATGAAAATTGATTATATATATGTATCTCTATATTATGTTATAATAGACATGCATCTATGTATATATATATATATGTGTGTGTGTCCAAATAAATATGATTATGTATCTATATATTTGTATTTACGTGTTCACGTATTTATATCCACATATTCATATTTTTTAAAATTAACTATTACACGTGGCATAATATGAGTGAAAAAGAATAGGAGTTGCTCCTCCATTGTGAGGAGCCAAGTATTGTCCTATATTGTTTATGTGAATTCTTTCATTTATATGTTTTGGATTCCTTATGTGTGTTAAAAAGATTTTTTTTTTTTAAAATAAAAATAAAAATAAAAACAATGTGGCATGATTTTTCTTACAAACATTGACCGATTTGTTAGGGATATATGATGGTAAATCACTCACTAACTGCTGTGTGTGTGGTTTTTTTTTTTTTTTTTCTCCAAACTTTTTTTTATCATCGAATAGATTTGAATACATGTCATCCATTCCTTCAAAAGTGAGTGATAAACAGCAACAATCACGAAAACTCATCAAAAGTTTGTTTTAATAACTTACAATTTGATTGCTAGTAAAATCAAAGTAAAAGAGACAAATTTAATCAAATATATTTAGAAGAAATTTGAACTTTGATTTGCAGTCCAAGTGCTCAATGTGAAGAATCATTTTTTTTTTTTTTGGCAATACGATTTTTATATCATCCACCAAAGTAATCCTCTTGACATGAATAAAGCCACAACTCATCCCGTATAGATCAATCAAAACTCAAGTAAATTTAATCAGTAGCAACCTCAAGAGGGAATATGACCCACGATTTTACGCTTTTTAAGGCCTAAATCTCTGAGAGTTATTTGTCCACGCCTTAAAATTTAATGTGAAGGTAGCTGAAACGTAATAATTTACACTTACTACTATTGATGTCCTGTGATTAAATCCAATCTTATAGCTAGATATCGTATATACCTCGCCTCGCCGTAAGGTTTGAGATCCACCTATCACCACTCTATGGTGAATTTAACGAAAACATGCCTTGCACGCTTGCTTCGGAAAAGCACCTTTGCCTCTTTCTTCTCCCTAGGAGTGGCTTGAGGGAAAACAAATACGTGCTCCTTTTGACAAAGAAACTGCATGTTGTTCCTACTTACTGAACTGTGACCACACATCACTTTAGAATTGAAAAGATTTGAGTCAATACGCCATCGAATTATTTTGGTGAAGTTTCTTAGATTTCATTTTTAGAAAACCCCTTCTAAGAGCTTTGATTAGTTGAAAACCACAAAGGTTGTTTCAAATGAGAAATGAAAAACCAAGTGACCAACACTCTGCTTTTCTTATTTGAGAAATGATACTTTTTTTTTTTTTTTTTTTTTTTTTTTTTTTGAGAAATGATTTTGAGTTTGGAAAAAAATTTGAGAATATTTCAAAAAAATAAACTAAATATATATATACACCAAGAGCTACATATAACATGTTATTGAATTTTGAGCTATCATCTTTGTCAAATTCTCCCTTTTCACCAATATCTCTCTGTTGTGATATTTAGATTGGTTAAACGGCAGACCTCATTTCTCCAAACCAGTCAAATGCCTCATCCTCATAGGTAAATATATATTACACCAAGTCATCATTATACATATGTTGATGTGAAAATCTATGAGAAATTGTTGTATTTTTTTTTTTATATCAAATTACTGGACGGGGTTTAATGTTCTTAGATTGGGTTTATATGGTAGTGGCCCAAGAAATTCTCTAACCCAGGGGCCTGTTTGGGAATTTCGGAAACTGGATTAGACTGGGTCTGATCCATAATTGTTATCTGATTTTTAAAAAACCAAATCATAGTTGGTTTGAAAAAAACTGTGTTTAAACCTTATTTTCAGAACAAATCTAAACTGAATAGTAAGAAAAATAGATTTACCAAACAGTGTAAGATCAAAACGGCCAAACTTATCCTCAATTGGCCAGATTTTCAAATTTGCCAACCCCTAAGCCTACCATTTTAAGAGGCCTAGCCCAATATTGAATTGATAAAATGGCCTATAGAAAGCTTGTCCCAACCCCACGCAGCATATTGTAGATATGAACCGTATAAAACCCTTTGTCAAATATGTCCACAAACTTTAGAGTCCCCTTTGCAGTGAGACTTCTATTACCTCTCCAAAACCAATAGCAGATTAAGTATAAGAGTCATAGACACATAGAAATGCAAAGACAGTGTTAGAGGAGAGAGAGAGAGAGAGAATTACAATTCTTAATTACCAAACTAGTCTACATGATACTTATCAGAATAAGCTAAGATGGCTTAAGAGGAATGTGACCCTACCCACGGAAACCCTATAAATACCCCCTCAAACTTCTACATTTTGCATCACCATCTCATTAGCTCCTTTCAGAAAAAACAGGTAAGAGGAGAGAGCTAGCTAGTTTTCATGTAGCAACATGAAGAGTGGTGTGGTTATTGTGCTATTGTTGCTTTGTGCGACGTTTGCGGCTGCTAGACCCTTTCCATCCTTTCCCCGATCAATGACCACTCTGCCGTCTCCATGGGTGCCGCCGGTAGTGGCCAAATGTCGGTCCTCTTTTCCAGGAGTACTAGCTGTGGACCATTGTACGTGTTTATGAGATATCTTCGGTTTTTTTCACTCACAGAGCTAGTCTCCAATATCGATCCCGATTGTTGCAAAGCGATTAGAGAAGTTGGCGAGGATTGCTTCTATAGCGTGTTTGAGAATTTCAACAATCCCTTCTTCCCTCCTTTGGTCGGAGTATACTGCTCTCGCGCTCTGACACCATCGCGGTTACTATTTTATCATTACTAGCATGAGGCATATGATGCTATTAGGGTTTAGGAGTATTACATACGGTGGTAGACGATTATATGGAGTATGAATTCCTGCAATTCAACGTATACTACATTGTTAATATATGGATATTTCCACCTACCATGTCCCACCAAATTCTTGGTCCACCGCAAACAATTAGTAGAAAAAATTGATGTGTCTTTGAAATTGAATAGAGCATTCAGAAATAACAAAGAACATAGTCAAAATCTAAAGGGAAGTCGGTTAATCCTGAAAACAATCTGATCTAACCCATTAGATTATTGGCTCTTGAAATGGTTAGTATTGTTATTGATTCTTTTGGCTTAGTAGGGGTACCAGGGTTGGCCCGATATTTTCATGTATTTAATATATTTCGTATTATTTTTATATGGAATAGTTTAAATTGTTACTCTATCGAACGGACCCTTGCTACAATCATCAACAACACTATTATCAAAATTCATAATTTTTTTAATTTTATTTTCAATTTAGACAATCAAGGTTTAATTTCAGAATTTTATATTGTAATATTCTGTATCTCCATAGGATTTTGTTATGGATTGAATGATTGAATTTACCCTGAGGTATTTACATTAAAAAATACAAAAAAAAAAAGAGTATCCACACACACACACACACATATATATATAGATGTGAACATCTATGAGAAATTGTTGTATTTTTTATCAAAATACTGGACGGGGTTTGATGTTCTTAGATAGGGTCTATAATCTAACCCATCTATAGGGTTGTTGTTGTTATTGTTTTTTTTTTTTTTCACTCGTTAGAAACTCACACACCCACACACACACCAGGAGAGAGTCGAACCCTCGACCTCCCCCAAACCCCTCATACCCAATTGGATGGGAAATGCCATCTCGGCTACATATGCTCGGCAACCTATCTATAGATTAGTGGGCCTATAAATGAGATTCTCTAACCCATGCCTACCATTTTGAATAGGCCGGACCCAATATTGAATTGATTAATGTCCAATAGAAAGCTTGTGCCAATCCCTCGCAGCATATTGTAACTTCGGAGTTGATTAATTGCCAGTAGAAAGCTTGTGCCAACCTCACGCAAAACCAGCTTCAAGAAAAGAAAAAAACCTCATGCAAAACCAACCAATCCCCAAACTAGTCTACAGGATAAATAGATAGAGGAGTTAATTAGTTTCAAAGTGCCAAGATGAAGAGTGGTGTGGTCTTGATGCCATTGTTCCTCATTTGCTCACTTTGTGTGACACTCACAGCTGCTGGACAAAACGTACCCTCGCCTCGAGCAATGCATGATCAGCCGCTGTTTCCATGGATGCCGCCGATGGTGAACGATTGTTGGTCATCTCTTCAAGGTGTAGAGGAATGTGTTGATGAAATAGTTTTGTCGTTTTGGAGTGGTAGAGTCTCCATTGGCTTCGATTGTTGCAAAGCCATTCGAGAAGTTGGTGAGGATTGCTTCTCTATCATGTTTGAGAATTTCAACAATCCTTTCTTCCCTCCTTTGATAAGAGAACACTGCTCTTATGACTCTTATGACGTTCCAACACCATTCAAGCCTCATCATCGTCATCACCATCATCACGATCATCATGGGTGAATCTTATGACGTTCCAACACCATTCAATCCTCATCATCGTCATCACCATCATCACGATCATCATGGGTGATCTGGTCTAGAATATTTGATTAGGAGTTTTTATTTGATCATTAGTAATTTTTATTTTATTATCACTATCATGAGGCATATATATATATATAGGATACCTATAGAGTTTAGAAGTATTACAAATGGTGGTGGAAAATTATAGTATTTTTATTTATATTATCTTACAGCAATTATAAAAAAATGAATAAAGATTTTCTCATTGTCCGTTTTTGATTAGTTACTTACTCCAAGATTTTTGTTGTTGTTGTTGATGCTATTGCTGTCTGTTTTATTTACCGGCAATAGCCACCATTCCATACAATTAACTTCTCTGCGGGCAAAACCTCTGTTGATGGCAGCTTTAGCGACAAATATCGCCAGTTTACAAGGTAGAGCGAAGTACACACTCCAAGCATTATTTATACAAAAATGCCTCATAAAGACATTATCTATCCAATCTTGACCTTAAATGTTTCCATGCTAATGACTAATAACATTACTATTAAATTCCATTTACATGATTAAAAGTACTTTCGCTCTCATTTTCTATGACCTTTTGGTAATCAAAGGGACCTAATGAGAAATGAGGAACTCCATGGACGTGTAATCCATCCAAGAGCAAACAAACATCTCAAAGAAATCAATTTCTGACGATTTGGGCTTTAAAGGGACCAAAAGTTGACATTTCTAAGATAAAAAATAAAAGCTTAAAACAAGTTTAGAAGTCTCAACCACAAAAGAAAAAAAGAATGGTAACTGATAGGGATAATTAGGAATAATTTAACCAGATGCCCACTGAAGAAGTTAGAGCATAGCTTCAAGATTGTGTTGGGCATAAAAAAAAAAATGGGTTCACACTTCCTACAAAATGCAACAAATTTCTCTGCAGGCGCTAATTTAAGTAGAAGAGGCCAAGCTTATTTCAAACCATCCCCTTTGGGAGAAGACAGAAAAATCAAGAACAAGAACAAAGAACAAGATTGAAGATTCAAACTTGTGAGTAAGTGTTTAGATTATGTTATCTTGGAAAGGAAAAAAAAAAATGGAGATTCAAAGCGTGCTTGGCTTGACAATTTGTGGTCACAACGCAATCTCTAGGGTGTGTTTGAATATAGGATAGTGTCATATATCTGTGACCCACCTGATTAACTATTTGAATAAAGGGTGCCCTGTTGAGTATTGTATATGAACAATGAGGAAATTTGAGAGCACATTCACTGTATAATTGGACACGAGAAACTCAGCTTGCTTGTGTGCATGGTGTTGACACAGCCTATTGAGTGAGTTCCACAATGGAAATACCACGTTTGAGCTTGAGATTATATTCCTCACTTTTTTCTTGTCAATATTTTAATTTGTATCAAATCACTAAGCTCAAAATCTCTTCCCACCACCCCTGCCTTTAGGAATGGAACCGATCGCCTTGCGTTGCTCACCTTCAAGACTTATCTGGTTGATGGTCCTAATGGAGCACTAAGTTCATGGAGTAAGTCTCTCCATTTCTGCCAGTGGCAAGGCATTACATGCAATTGCTGGCATCAGAGGGTCACAATTTTGAGTTTAGGTGGCCAGAGCTTATCTGGGTCTCTACCTCCTTCTATTGGAAACCTTACATTCTTAAAAGAGGTTAACTTTTCTAGCAACAATGCAAGTTGTAAGGTACCATCACAAAAGAAATTGGTCATCTGTCCCGACTACAATATTTCAACCTGAGCCATAATTCTCTTAGAGGTGAAATTCTGGTTGATCTAACAAACTGCTCAAACCTCAAAACAATTGATTTAAGCCACAATATCCTCGTTGGAAAAGTTCCTTTCCAGGTCGGGTTTACGTTGAAGCTCCTTGAATTGTTCCTCCAATAGTCTACAGGAGGTATCCCATCCTCTCTTGGGAACCTTCAATTGCTTACAGTTCTTTCACTCAATGAAAATAGCTTAGAGGGATCTATTCCAAGTGATCTAGGTCGATTCAAGAGCTTGACGCTTCTTTCATTGAGTAGTAATAACCAATCTGGTACGCTTCATTCCTCGCTATATAATCTGTCGTCTTTTAGTAAATTCCTTGCAACAGGGAACAAAGTGTATGGGAATCTTATGCCCACCATGGGGCTTTATTGCCTAATCTCCTCTGGTTTGCTATGGGAGAGAATCAATTGACTGGTACAATTCCAGCCACACTACCAACCTTTCAACACTTCAACTTTTTGATGTAGCTTGAAATAATCTGAGCGGACAAGTCCCTGATAATTTGTGAGAATTCAAGGATCTCCAGAAGTTAAACATCGGTGGTAATAGTTTAGGAAGTGGAAGAACTGGTGATTTGAGTTTTCTGAGTTCTTTGACGAATGTCAGTGGCTTATGAAGATTGAGTATATCCATCAACCAATTTGGGGGCCTATTACCCACCTCTATTGTCAATCTCTCAACCCAACTTACTGCTTTGTTATTAGGAGGAAATAAAAATATATGGAAGCATCCCTGAAGGGATTGGGAACTTAATCAACTTAACTCTACGCGCTATAGAAGAAAATTACCTCACTGGTGTAATTCCCACTTCCATTGGCAAGCTTTCACAGTTAAGAATCTTGGCCTCAAGTGGAAACAGATTATCAGGTTTTATCCCTCCTCCCTTGGAAACCTCACTCATCTGTACATTCTTGATCTGGCGAACAACACTCTGGAAGGAAGCATTCCTTCGTCTCTCAAAAACTGTGTAAGTATGCAGTATGCAAAGTTTGTTCCTTGATCAAAATGGGCTAAGTGGTATCCTACCAAAAAATGTCATTGCTCATTTTAATCAATTGATGACTCTCCGCTTACAGCATAACTCCTTGACTGGTTCGTACCCGGGGGATGTGGGTAACTTGAAAAACCTCAGGGAGCTGCATATTTATGATAACAAGTTGTCTGGTGAAATTCCCATTGAACTTGACACTTGTTTAGCACAAGAGTACCTTAACATGGCAAGTAACCGGCTCGGAGGAAACATCCCTCTGTCATTGAATTCTTTGAGGGCTGTTCAATTTATAGATCCTTCGCACAATAACTTTTCTGAAAGGATTCCAAAAGAACTAAAATATCTTTCTGTTTTGTGGAGTTTGAATTTGTCTTTCAGTAACCTTGAAGGTGAGGTTCCCATTGGGGGAGTTTTTAAAAATGTGAGCAGAATTTTACTAACAGGCAACAAGAAGCTTTGTGGGGGAATTCCTCAACTGCATCTACCAGCCTGCTCTTAGAGTCAGGGAAGCAAGTGAAGCCTCTTTCTACTAGACCTATAATTGCTACAACCACTAGTGGTGTTGTCTGTTTCGCTTCTATAGTGGGTTTTGTTTCTTTATGGGAGAAAAAAGCCAAAAAGGAAGTCTTCTTCGACTTCTTTGGGAGATGGATACTTAAGAATATCTTACAAAGAGCTTCTTAAAGCAACTGGTGGATTCACTTCATCCAGCTTGATTGGAGTAGGAAGTTTTGGTTCTGTATATAAAGGAATTCTTTGTGAAGTTGAAAGACCTGTTGCAGTGAAGGTACTGAACCTTCAAAAGCGTGGAGCTTCCAAAAGTTTCATGGCTGAGTGTAGGGCCTTGGGAAGGATTCAACATCACAATCTCCTCAAGATCATAATTTCATATTCAAGTGTAGACTTCGGAGGTAATGATTTTATGGCTCTAGTTTTTGAGTTCATGCCTAATGGAAGTCTAGAAAATTGGTTGCATCAATTGAGGAGTTTGAACCTTAGCCAAAGATTAGACATAGCAATGGATGTTGCTTTGGCATTGGATTATCTCCACAGCCATTGTGAGACACCGATTGTTCATTGCGACTTAAAGCCAAGCAAATGTTCTTCTCGACAATGATATGGTGGCTCATGTTGGGGACTTTGGATTAGCGAGGCCCCTTGATGGGGCTACAAGCAATTTTAGTAAAGATCAAAGCATTTCACCTATGATGAAGGGATCTGTAGGCTATATGGCCCCAGGTATAGTTTCATATTTTCTGTTTATTCATAAACATCATGTCCCCACTTATGAATTATACAAATTTTTTCATGACTAACCATAAATTTATGTGTTCCTTTAGCAAATATCTTTCTACACACTAATTATTATGATGAAGAGGTTGAATTATGGAAAATTTTCCATTGGATACTTGACCATAGTTCTTTAGAGAAATATCAGCAGACTAGGGAGCATGGTCGAATAGCAGTTATAGCCTATGGGGCTTATTTATAAGTGGGCAATGGTCCATTAAGGCCTGACCAGGCATGATGACTTTTATTTCTTATTACACAAGCAGGCTTAAAAATTCAATACAATGGCTTCAGGTTTACCAATGTGTTCAAGTTTGTCTCTACTAGCAGCTACCAAATCAACATATTCTTAGTTCAAAAATGTTTGGGGTTTGTGTGCCCTCCACAATTTCGCTGAAATGGCTTTACGTGAACAGGCAAGGGAGATTGCGGATTCATGCTTGCTCAGAGAATTCGAAGAAGCAACCAACAATGTAAGAAGTGGTCAAGAAATGGAAAGAAAACTGTGGGAGTGCTTGGTGTACGTCCACTGCTGGAATTGGAGTTGCATGTTCTGTGGATCTTCCTAGTGCATGGAAGAATGGACATAAAAGATGTTATCAAGGAGTTGCATGTGATAAAGAAAAAATTTGTTAGGACAAGGGTCCATGGTGAGATACGAAATCGGCCAAATCTAGCTAGTGAAAAAGGCACTTCTTATAATCACAAGAAATGGTGACATATTAGTTGGTTCCATGAAGACATTTTTTACTTCTCATCTTTGCTAATAATATAATCATTCACCCTGCCTTGCCCTTCCAATTCTATACCTATACCACAACTCAATGGCCGTTCTATCATACGGAGTATTTAAGCACAGTCGCGACGGTTGGACCATTGCACTATGATTGGTGCTTGTGTCACACGCAATGTGAGCCCCACATGTGCGTGTTACCGGCTATTGTAACTGTACTTAACATTCCTATAATGATGTTAATATTTGGAAGGATAGGTTTCCTAGTAACCTCTAGAATGGTATTCTAGAGAATTGCCATGGTATTGTTATTCGCATATGTAAACATTAATTTTTTATTTTTTTTAATGAATTGATTATGTTTTCAAAAAAAAAAAAAAAAATCCGAAAGGTGTTTTTTTCAAGAATTTACGTTGTGAAATAAAATTTTCAATAGAAACAAAAGGAGACAAGGACAAACTGACAATGGAAACTTCGATAAAGCCCTTTTTGGTTCAACGGAAAATACTTGGTGTAAAATTTGGTTTTCCCATGACTGTTTTACCATGAATTTATAATATACTTCAATGAAATTGATGTAAAAATTTTCAATAATTTCAACAATTATACAGTGAAACCACATAGAGACAAAAGGAAAAATTGAACTGACCTTGTGCTCGGCAAATCTCGACTGAAATTGCTTCCTTTTTCTCCATTAAAATTTTCAATAGATTTCAACAATTATTCAATGAAACCACACGGAACCGACTCTCCTCCAAATCGACAGTGACACCATCTTCTTCTTTTCTCTTTTTTCTTTTTTCCTTTTTCGGATTTTGGATTTTGGATTTCGGGTTTAAGACAGTGTCAACTTCATATTATAGTTCTTAACTTCTTATAATAGGAGCCCCCAAAACGTTGACCTAGTGGCAAGTCGAGTTTGATCCAAAAGCTTAGGTTGAAAATGTTTAATAATATTCGGTGTGTATAAGATAAAAGGACTGCACATGCTGAAAAGATTAGTTAAAAAGCCTTCTTATAACCTTTGTTGTTGTTGTTTTTTTTATTTATTTATTTATTTATTTATTTTTAATTTAAACCTTCTTATAGTGGAGGCACGTGCTCCTTTTGGTAGGAAGATTAAAAAGTCGAAGCAAGTAAAAATGCGAGGGAAGGTTCAACTTCCCCATGGAGAATGGAAACTTTTTATGAATAATAAAAGGGGAAATTTGGTACACCGTATCCGGTAAATAAAGGCATGGCTATCTCTAATTTAATAACAATTTTTTTACTTATTAAGTGAGTGATATCGGCTTGACGCACATAGAGAGTATTGGAGATTGCCTATCAATCTCCAGCAAATTGATTCTCAATTCAAAATTCAAATCTGTCATTCTTTCCTTGTATATGTTATTCATTCCTTGTATATAAGTTTACTTCTTAGACATCCCATAATCAAAGGGATCTGATAGGTGGACATCCCATAATCAAAGGGATTTGTGATATATTTTTCCTGTATAAATACCAACTGGTACATTGAATAAAATCATCACTTCACAATCATGTTGTGTTATTGTGGTTGCTGCTGATCACAATCATGTTGCTCCAACTGTTAATGCTGTTGCTGGACATCCTCGTGACAACCATTTGAGGCCTCGTCGTGACCGACCAAAGTGTGACTACTGTGGCAAATTAGGCCACACTAAAAACCGTTGCTATGCTCTCCACGGCTACCCTCCACGTACTGCCAACAATGTTCAGTCCTCTCCTTTGGACACACCTGGCCCCTCATCTGCACCTACTTTTACTCTAGAACAGTATACTTAGTTGCTTTCCTTGATCTCTCTGGGTACTACTAATCCTAGTGCTAACCTTGCTGGTAAGGATTCTCACTCTTCTCCTTCTTATTCTCATCCTTGGATTATAGATACAGGGGCAACCAATCACATGGCTTCATCTTTAAGTTCTTTTACTAAGCTCCATCCAACATCTACCCACAAACCAGTGCAATTACCTACTGGTGCTCTTGTTCCCACAACTCATAGTGGTGATATCTCTCTTACATCTTCCTTATCTTTATCTAATGTTCTTTGTATTCCTTCTTTGCATCACAATTTGTTATCTGTTAGTGCCTTGACAAAAGATCTTCATTGTTCAGTTACATTTTTTCATGACCACTGTGTTTTTTAGGACCTACGCTCGAAGAAGACGATTGGAGTGGCTAGGCAACATGGAGGCCTTTACCTTCTCCAGCCCACTGATGTCGCTGCCTTCTCGGCTCAGGCTACAACTTCCTTTGACTTGTGGCATCGACGTTTGGGCCATCCTTCTACTTCCCGTTTGCGTAAAATAAATCAGTCCAATAAAGATGTTACCATCTCTAGTCCTTGTCTTTGTCATGTTTGTCCCTTGGCTAAGCAAGTTCGACTACCATTTCCTAAGAGTTCTATATCTACTTTGTCTCCTTTTGAATTAGTACATTTTAATGTATGGGGTATTTATTCCACACCTTCTCTTTCTGGTGCAAGATATTTCTTAACCATTATTGATGATTTTAGTAGAAGTACTTGGGTTTATCTAATGCGCTTTAAATCTGAAACTCCATTGCTCATAATGAATTTTTTTGCCATGATAAAAACCCAATTTAATTGTTCTATTCGAACAGTTCGTACCGATAATGGTCTTGAATTTATCAATTCTTCTTTATGCTCTTTCTTTCAAGCAAATGGCATTCTTCACCAACATAGTTGTGTAGGCACTCCTCAACAAAATGGAGTTGTTGAAAGGAAACATCGCCATTTACTTGAAGTTGCTAGAGCCTTGCGTTTTCAGGCAGCTTTACCCATTTCCTTTTGGGGCGAATGTATTCTCACAGCGGTTCATTTAATTAATCGCATCCCCACTGCCCTCTTAAATCACAAAAGTCCTCATGAAATTATTCTTCAATCCAAACCTGATTATAAGCATTTGCGTGTATTTGAATGTCTTTGCTATGCCCACAATATTCATCATAAAAATAAGTTTGATGCGCGAGCTCGTCGCTGTATTTTTCTTGGCTATCCTTTCAGTAAAAAAGGATATAAAGTCTATGATCTTGACACTAAAAAGCTGTTTATTAGCCGTGATGTTCGATTTCATGAGCACATTTTTCCTTTTTCCAATCACCCACAAACTCCTTTACCTCAGGCTGTTATTCCTTTGCCCATGCTTGATTCTGAAAATGAAACTCAACCCTTAGAACAGCCTTGCAACTCTTCACGTACCTCCTTCTCCTATTCTAGAACTTCCTAGCCTTTATTCTCCACCTCCTATTCCCATCGACTCTCTTCGTCGTTCAACTCGCGTTCGAACTAGACCTTCTTATCTCTCTGACTTTGAATGCTCCCAGGTTGATCTTAGCTCCACTCGATCAACTTCTTCAGCGATACTTCCTTCAGGTACACCATATCCTTTATCTGATTATTTATCTTATCATCGTTTTTCTGCTGCTCATAAATCTTATTTAGTCGCCCTTTCTTCTGAAATTGAACCTCACACATATAGTGAAGTAGCTAAAGCACCCCACTGGAAAGAAGCCATGGCTACCGAGCTCCGAGCTTTGGAATCCAACAATACTCGGACTCTTTGTACTCTTCCTCCCAATAAAAAACCCATTGGTTGCAAATGGGTTTTTAAAATCAAGCATCGTGCTAATGGCACCATTGAGCGTTACAAAGCCCGTTTAGTTGCCAAAGGGTACACTCAACAGGAAGGGTTAGATTACAATGAGACATTTGCTCCTGTAGCGAAGTTGGTCACAGTCCGTTGTCTCTTGGCCATTACCTCTGTCCATGGTTGGTCCCTTCATCAACTTGATGTCAATAATGCATTTCTACATAGTGACCTCAATGAAGAAGTTTTTATGAAGTTACCACCTGGTTTTCCAAGACAGGGGGAGCATCAAGTTTGTAAATTGAATAAATCTTTGTATGGTCTCAAGCAAGCATCGAGAAATTAGTTTGCTAAATTTTCAATGGCCCTTTTAGATGCTGGTTTTCATCAATCACAAGCTAATTATTCTTTATTCACAAAGATTTTAGGCCCTCATCAAACTTTCGTTCTTGTTTATGTTGATGATATCCTCATAACAGGTAATGACTCCAAGGCTATATCTCAATTGAAAGACTTCTTACATACCAGGTTCCATATCAAAGATCTTGGTCCCATGAAATATTTTCTTGGCATTGAACTGGCCCGATCCCAATCTGGTATCTTCTTATGTCAGCGGAAATATACTTTGGAAATCCTCAATGATGCTGGTTATTTGGGTGCCAAGCCAACTAATTCTCCTATGGAGCAAAACCTTCGCTTGAATGATTCTGATGGTGACTCACTTCCTGATCCGTCCATATATCGTCGTCTTGTGGGGCGCTTAATCTATCTTACAATTACTCGACCGGATATTGTTTTCTCTGTCAACATTCTCAGTCAGTTTATGCATAAGCCCAAGACACCACATATGGATGCTGCTGTTCGAGTTCTTCGATATTTAAAAGGAACACCTAGTCATGGAATTTTGCTCTCTTCACTCAGCAAACTTGAACTCCATGCTTATTGTGATTCCGATTGGGCTAGCTGCCCAATCACAAGGCGTTCCACTACTGGGTATTGTATTTTTTTGGGTGACAGTCCTATTTCTTGGAAAACAAAAAAGCAACACACAGTTTCTTGATCTTCCGCTGAAGTCGAATATCGTTCCATGGCAAATGCTACTTGTGAAATCACATGGCTTTTGTCCTTACTTCATGATTTGGGTGTTCCGCACTCACAACCTGTCTCCCTATATTGCGATAATCAAGCGGCCCTTCACATTGCTGCAAATCCTGTCTACCATGAAAGGACCAAGCATATTGAGATCGATTGCCATATAGTCCGTGAAAAAATTCAAGCAGGCATTCTTCATACACACCACGTCTCTTCCTCTGATCAAAGAGCTGACATCCTCACTAAGCCACTTGGTCGAGACCACTTTCATCGGCTCATATCCAAGTTGGGTGTTCTTGATCCTCACGCACCAACTTGAGGGGGAGTATTGGAGATTGCCTATCAATCTCCAGCAAATTGATTCTCAATTCAAAATTCAAATCTGTCATTCTTTCCTTGTATATGTTATTCATTCCTTGTATATAAGTTTACTTCTTAGACATCCCATAATCAAAGGGATCTGATAGGTGGACATCCCATAATCAAAGGGATCTGTGATATATTTTTCCTGTATAAATACCAACTGGTACATTGAATAAAATCATCACTTCACAATCTTTTACAGAGAGCATTGATACTTACTGATATTAGGGTATTAGTGTAAAGGGCATCTTCTTTTTATAGTAAAAAACAAGTAAATGAATAATTACATATTTAATATTATATTACCCTCAGAGAGAAAATGTATTTAAAATTAACTTCTTATATAGCAGGTTATTTTATCCTCACAAAGAAAAAATACTTAAAATAAAACTCTCTATATGGAGTATGGATCGACTTTATGTAGGAGTAGTCCACCCCCTAGTCAGTTACAAATTGTGCACGTGGACTTTTTTTTGGGTGTAGTCGAACTAACTAATCACAAAATGCTTAAGTGTTAAGATAATTGACGAAGAAGTCTAGTTTAAGTCAATCACGTCACCTAAAACTCAATCAAAGACCCACCAACCCTTCAAGATTTTGTATCAGCATCTCAGTATCTTCCTCAAGCCAAAAAGTAAGAAACTAGTTTCAAGCGTCAGCCATGATGAAGGGAGGTTCAATCATGATGCTATTGATGGTTTGCTTAGCCTTGTGCGTGACCGCACAATGGCTATACTTGTTTCCACTAATGGATTGGCGTGGCTCAAATTTGCCGTTGCCGTCTCCATTGGTGCAACCGCCGCCCTTGGATCCTAATATTAGGAAGTGTTGGTCATCCTTTCAAACATTAGATGCTTGCGTTGATGAAATTATTAAATCTTTCTGGACGCATAGGTTCTCCATCGACACTGCTTGCTGCACAGCCGTTAGAGGGATTGGCGAGGATTGCTACTCTTCTATGTTCAAACACTACAACGATCCTTTTTTGCTTCGTTGCTCGAAAAACACTGCTCTCGCCTTCCTACTCCACCATTCCCGCCTGCTCATCATGCTTGATTGTGCCCACGTTTAGCATTTGATTATTTGATTTGTGTTTGGTCATATTTTTAGCTTTAGTATATCTAGTGGGAAATTAAAGTATGCTTTTTATTTTGTCTCCCACAATTCTATTTAGTACAATAAATATAGATAATGCTGTTCAAGTGCAATCTTGTATGATCACGGCTGTTTGTAGATGACACGATTACTTTCACACGTATCACCTACGGAGAGATCAAAACTATAAATATAGATGTTTTTACCATGTTTTGCCTTCAAATTAATTACACAATCTAGGCTGATTTTAATTATTATCCCGGCAAACTTATGATCCATAGCAATATATTCTACCATTTCATATTTATGGATGTGGCATCTTGCATGATTATATTACACCATAACATTAAAGGGTCCATTTGTACGTACCCTAGAATTCAAGTCATATTTCCTATACATTTGATGGCGCAAAAATTAATCTAGATGATGAAAAAAATTGCCACGGTCAATATTGCAACATAGTTCTCATACCTGCAAAATAAGACCTAATCTAGAATTGTATGTACCTTGCATATGTGGAGAGGGTTCCTATTTGTACTGGGTGTCCCTCTCTTAATCGGATTAGGAGGCTAGAGTCCTAGAGGGATTTGATTAATAAATGAAAATATCGATCCCTTTACTCTAGGATTGGATTATTGAATAATTAAATATTAATTTAATAGTATCCCTTTGTGAGGGAGCTTATTTGACTCTCTTGAGTCCACGTGGCACTATTGTATTGGGCCAGATTTCTTCCCCACATTAAATCCTTTAATCGCAAAATGGAACAAGGTATTTTATCTAAATTTTCAGAAATTTGTTGCTCACTGGAGTCATAGCTATGGAAAAGGAGTGTTTAAAACAATGGGTTTCAAATTGCCCCCCCTTCCCCCCCCCCCCCCCCCCCCCAAAAAAAAAAAAAAAAAAAGGAAAATTTTGCTTTACCATTTTTATTTTATTCTTGGACTCTGGTAAATACAATTTCATAAATGAAGAGGTGCATCCGTAATTATTAGATCGCAATGTCACGATTTCATAAACGATGAGTTTTTTACAATGTCTCATCTAATTGAAGTCCAAAGTTCAATTTAATGTTTTATCAATTAATACAAAGCATAAATTTAGGTATATGATCCACTCCTTCAAACCTGGAAATTACTTTGAACCATATAATTGTTGTGCGGAAGCGCGATAAACAAACAATTTCAATGGTGGTGGAAGTGATTAATCAAACAAAACAAGTGAATTGATCCAAGCACAAAAAATAAACAAGCACACAAAGAAAAAAAGACACAAGATTTACGTGGTTCGGCAAGATGCCTACGTCCACGGGCGGCGATGATCAATCCACTATGTGTTCAAGAGAATACAAGAGTAAGAATACTCACAAAATCCCTAGATCCCCTTTACACCCAATGACGGCTCCCAACTGGCTCTCCTTGCATAAGGATGAAACCCTAAAAACAACCCCTTATATAAAGTGGGTTATAACATAAGTGAGCGGTTCGGGTTGGGTAAAAAAAAACCCAACTTAACAAAATGGGCTAAAAGAAAGAATTAAAGACAAATTCCAACAAATCTCCACCTTGGCTTGAATTCAACCAAACCATCCAAACAAAGCAAACAAATCATTACTACTTCCAAATGTGCCCTTAGGCGCCATACACCCGTAGGTGCTCAAACGTGAGAGATGTTGATCAAGTCCAAACATTGTTTAAACTTGACCCCAGTCACCACCTTAGTTAACATATCTGCAGGGTTATCTGCAGTCCCAATCTTCTGAAGGAGAATGTCCCCCTCGTTCACAACTTCACGAACAAAATGGAAACGGACATCAATATGTTTTGTCCGAGCATAATGAACTTGGTTCTTTGCTAAACAAATTGCACTTTGACTGTCGCAGTAGACCTCAACGTGCTTCTGAACAATCCCCAAGTCCTCAACCAACCCATGTAGCCAAATGGCCTCCTTAATGGCCTCTGTCACCGCCATGTACTCTGCCTCGTAGTAGACAAAGCAACTGTTGACTGCAACGTAGACCTCCAACTCACCGGTCCCTTTGCAAGAGTAAACACATACCCTGTAGTATACCGACGTTTATCTAGATCACCAGCATAATCTGAATCCACATAACCAACAACATGCTGACCAAGTCTGTCATCCCTCTCAAATATCAAACCAACATCCACTGTACCCTAGATGTATCGCAAAATCCACTTCACGGCCTACCAATGCCCTTTTCCCGGATCATGCATATACCGGCTAACCATACTGACAGCGTGTAAAATATCAGGTCTCGTGCACACCATAGCATACATCAAAGCACCAACTGCATTTGCATATGGAATTTAAGGCATATACTTACGCTCATTATCTGTGTGCGGAGACATCAAAGCAGAAAGTTTAAAATGAGGGGCCAAAGGTATACTAACTGATTTTGTTTTGCTATCTATATCAAACCTCTGCAAAACTTTTTTCAAATACTGTGTTTGTAACAAACAAACTGTGCCCTTCACTCTATCTCTCTTGATTTCCATACCAAGTATTTTCTTAGCTTCACAAAGATCCTTCATTTCAAATTCATTACTCAACTGAGTCTTCAACCTGGCTATCTCCACCTTGCTCTTAGATGCAATAAGCATAGCATCTACATATAAGAGCAAATAAATAAAAGAACCATTATGAAGCTTACGAAAATATACACAATGAACAAAATGACTCCTGGTATATTTCTGCCCTGTCATAAACCGATCAAATTGCTTGTACCACTGTCTTGGAGACTGCTTCAAACCATACAGCGACTTTTTCAGTTTGCAAACACAATTTTCTCTACCAGTAATTTTAAATCCATTTGGTTGAGTCATATAAATTTCCTCATCCAAATCTCCATGCAAGAAAGCAGTTTGGACATCGAGTTGGGCCAACTCAAGATCAAACCGTGCAACCAAAGCTAGCAAAATTCGAATAGAAGAATGCTTAACAACTGGAGAGAATACCTCATTGTAGTCTATCCTTTCTTTTTGCGCGTAGCCTTTAGCCACCAACCTAGCCTTGAATCTCACACTATCTTTCCCTAGAGAACCTTCCTTCTTGGCATATACCCACTTGCAACCAATTGCCTTCTTTCCATTTGGAAGCTGTACTAACTCCCAAGTCTGATTCTTATGCAGTGACTCCATCTCCTCATCCATTGCCTTTTTCCACTTTACACTTTTTGAATTCTGTGAGGCTTCTCTGTATGTCAATGGAATATCATCATCCACAATTGGAAGTGCATAAGCCACCATGTCAGTAAATCTAGCAGGTTTCCGAATTTCTCTTCTCGATCTACTAACTGCAATAGATTCTAATTGTTGTAGAATTTCTTGTGCCTGTGCCTCCACCACATCTGAGTCTGAGTCCTCATCAATTTGATCAACAACATCAACTGTCTGAACAGTCTTCTTTGTAACCACTGGAGCTTCTAACTCCACCTACTGCGAAGTACCCAAATTCATATTCTCTTTCTGAGAATTTTTCTGTTTCTGCTTATTCAACATCCCAGACTCATCAAAAGTAACATCCCTGCTCAGAATAAGTTTCTTCAATTCAGGACACCACAGTCTATATCCCTTCACACCTGTGCTAAAGCCCAAAAATATGGCTTTCTTGGCTCTAGGATCCAATTTAGTTTCCTTCACATGAAAATATGCAGGACTACCAAATATATGTAATTTATCATAATCTGTAGCAGGTTTTCCAAACCATACCTCTAAAGGTGTTTTTCCATCATTCGCAGCTGCAGGCAATCTATTGATAAGATGGCATGCATATGTCACAGCTTCAGCCCAAAACGCTTTGCCCAATCCAGAGTCGAGCAACATACATCTCACTTTCTCTAGCAAAGTACGATTCATGCGTTCTGCCACCCCATTCAGCTGCGGTGTATCTCTAACTGTGAAGTGTCTGACTATTCCTTCATCTTGGCATACTTTAAAGAATGGATCCGACTTATACTCACCACCATTGTCTGACCTGAGCCTCCTGATTTTCCTTCTTGTCTGAGTCTCAATCATTTTCTTCCAATTCAGAAACACATCCAAAACTTCATATTTATGCCGCATAGTGTACACCCAAACTCTCTTGGAATAATCATCAACAAAAGACACGAACCAATGCTTACCTCCCAAAGATGCAACCTTAGAAGGTCCCCACACATCTGTGTAAACATAATCAAAAGTCCCCTTTGTGCAATGAACTACAATGTCAAACTTCACTCTAGTCTGCTTACCCAAAATACACTGCTCACAAAATCCCAATTTTCCTGTCTTGGCGCCCTTCAACAGACCTTGCTTTATTAATCCCTGCAAAGCCTTCTCACCAGCATGCCCTAAGTGCATGTGCCAAAGTCTGGAAGTATCAGATCCACTGCCCTCTGAACAATAAAAAACGGTGACTCTCCCTATGACTGTACTCCCATCCAAAAAATATAAATTACCCTTTCGAGTACCTTTCAATACAACGAGCGCACCACGTACCACTTTGAGGACTCCACCTTCCATAGTAATTTTGTAGCCCTTTGAATCAAAAGTTCCCAATGAGATGAGATTTTTCTTCAAATCCGGTACATACCGAACATCTGTCAAAACTCTAATTGTTCCATCATGCAACTTCAAACGAATGTTTCCTATTAAAACAACTCCACCATCTAACTCCTGAAAGCTAGAAAATAATTCCCTGTTGGGACACATATGATAAGAACAGCCCGAATCCAAAATCCACTCATCTGAATGGCCAACCAATGATGAAACAGTCAAAGCTAAATCTTCATCCCCAACATCCACACGAGCTACATTTGCATTTGATCCCTTACCACTTTTATTTTGCAGCTTCGAACAATCCTTCTTCCAATGCCCTTTGTTGTGATAGAAAGCACACTCATCCTTTGCAGGAATTTTTCTATCAGACGATGCGCCTCTCGTCTTAGAACGAGACTTACCCCGTCTGCCAAATTTTCTGTCCTCACTCCTACCCCTTGTTGTCAAAGCCTCTGATGGTAAATCCCTATGAACCAGTTGGTCCTTCTTCCGATACTCATTATTCATCAAAGCATTAGACACATCATCATATTTAATTGTATCTTTCCCATACAACAAAGTAGTAGTCAAATGATCATATGAATCAGGCAAGGAATTTAATAATGATAAGGCTTTATCTTCATCCGAAATTTCAACATCTAAATTTTGCAAATCAGCAAGAATTTTATTAAAACTATTCAAGTGCTCAGTTATCGAAATACCTTGCTTGTAGTTGAAACGGAAGAGCTTCTTCTTCAAATAGAGCCGATTTTCCATACTCTTGGTCATGTATTTGTCCTCCAATTTTTTCCACAATTGCTTAGCCGAAGTCTCCCTCATAACAAAGTATTTTTTATCCTTAGCAAGACAAAGCCTAATCATGCCACAAGCTTGACGATTGATCTTCACCCAATCCTTCTCATCCAAATCAGCGGGTTTATCATCCAAAGCGATATCTAACTCTTGTTGAGTCAGAACATCCAAAACTTCGCATTGCCACATGCCAAAGTTATTTGTTCCATCAAATTTTTCAACTTCGAATTTTGCATTCGAAACCATAGTTCTAACCGTTGATGAAGTGCTTGTAGATGAATTTTTCTGTGATGAAACTTCTGAACTTAATTCCGCCATTAATCAGATCCACACCCAAATACGAACGATCAATAGATCCAACTCCTAGGCCGAAACCTAAGCTCTGATACCAGTTTGTTGTGCGGAAGCGCGATAAACAAACAATTTCAATGGTGGTGGAAGTGATTAATCAAACAAAACAAGTGAATCGATCCAAGCACAAAAAATAAACAAGCACACAAAGAAAAAAAGACACAAGATTTACATGGTTCGGCAAGATGCCTACGTCCACGGGCGGAGATGATCAATCCACTATGTGTTCAAGAGAATACAAGAGTAAGAATACTCACAAAATCCCTAGATCCCCTTTACACCCAATGACGGCTCCCAACTGGCTCTCCTTGCATAAGGATGAAACCCTAAAAACAACCCCTTATATAAAGTGGGTTATAACATAAGTGAGCGGGTCGGGTTGGGTAAAAAAAAACCCAACTTAACAAAATGGGTTAAAAGAAAGAATTAAAGACAAATTCCAACAATAATATTGTTTACTATAACAAAAATTAATCCTCCAATCTGAAAATTGACGATAACATAGCCATCATCAATCTCTTCCAAACAGTACCTTCGACCTTCTTCTGTGGCACACAAAACCATCCCCACTAGTTTGGGGATTGGAATTGGTTTTGTGTCACCACATGCACCTAGGTTTTGTGAAATTTACCTACACAGTACCAATAATAAAATTTATTAAAAAAAATATTGAGAATAGATATTGTGTATGTAGATAAAACAAATTACTTACCACATATGATGGTAATCTAGTAGTAAAAATGTAGAGGCGGTAGTTAAGGTTTCGAGTTTTGGGAACGGAAAGGTAATGTGAATTTGTTTTTCAATGGTCCTGCTCATGCATTGGAGCTAGGTGATGTGAATTTGTTTTTTGAGAGTCCTACTCATGCATTGGAGGGGTTAAGATCAAACTATGACTCAACCGATTTAAGGGAGTATTTGGCTCATTCCCAAATAGAATTACCACGATTGGTTGCCCCTTCCTAGCTTCTACCCTTTTAGCTTATCCATCTAAATCGTCGCACATTTGAAATTAATATTAATTTAAACTATGACCATACCCACTCCTGTTAACAAAGTGTGCACATAATTTATGTGAGTGAAGACCTCAGACATACTCGACTATTTGTATCCCTAGCCGAGAAAGATTCTGCTACTGGGGAGAGCATTATAATTGCTATTGAAGCATTTTTATTGGCCATTGTGACGATAATACCGTGCCACTCAATGTTTTATCCCAAACCTGAGTGCTAGATGATTAGTAATAGAACTTTGATTTAATTAACATTAATATGACTTAAAAGATAAGGTAAATTGCAGAAAAGCCCCCTAAAGTATGGGGGGTCAACAGATAATCCCCCTTATATTTTAATTTTGTCAATGTGCCCTCTAGTTCAGTTGGAAGATAAAACCAATTGGCAATGGCCACCCAATTGGCCATGACGTTAGTAAAGATTTCGGCTATTTTGGATAACACGGGTCAGTTAACGGTATCACGTGCGTAGCCATGTAATTAATTTTCGTCAAATTTTATTAACGGTGAGTGATAGTGAGGCACATTAACAAAAATTAAAACATAAGGGAGGCATATTCACAAAATTAAAACACAAGGGGGTCATCTGTAGAGCCCTCATACTTGAGGGGGGTTTTCTGTAATTTATCCTAAAAAATATGCATGAATTAAAGGAAATAATTATGCAACATATACATGAACTTAGATTAAATTAACCTATATTGCCCCTTGGGCCTTCCGCCACCTCACCTGAAGAGAATTCCAATTTAATAATACATTATTATTTTTATTATTTAACCGGTCAATCTAATAATACATTATTAAATATGCAAGTATATAACATATACATGTTTAATTTGAACTGTCAAAAACTAAATCCAATGACTGGGATTGACTCAATATTGTACGTAACGTGCTATATCAACTACTGTATAATTTTAACAACCACAGTTGGACAAAAGAGTTAGAACTATAGCATTTTCCTCGTGGAAACATTAGGGATTATTCTGGGCTCAAAACCCAATAGACCAGACCATGCCCATCCTTAATATTAACAAGATAATGTTCGGAGTATGTACTTAAAAACCCTTCTGTGAGCCAAATCTGTTCATAGGGATTATTCTGGGCTCAAAACCCAATCCGAATAGGATTATCCTATGTTATAAAATATTAAATACGAGGTAAATAAATAAAAAGTGGGAGAGTATTACAATACCAGTCAAACTGTTCTAAAGTGAATCCAACTCTGCTAAAATAATTACGAAGTAAGTCCAGTTGAATTCTAATACGTCACCTTTCATTTAACTCTATAAAAACACATCAAAACCTTCACATTTTGTATCAAAGAAAAGAAGAAAAGAAAAAAAGAAGGAGAGAAGTTCAAAGTTGCAGCTACGATGATGAAAAGAGGCTCCGTTGTGATGGTATTGATGGTTTGCTCCGCCTTGGTGTTAATCACACCGAGGCTAGTGCTTGCCCACGAGTCGCAAGAAATTAGGAATCGCAAGTGTTGGTCATCGTTTAAAGCAGCAGATGATGCTTGCTTTGATGATGACACTGTTTACAAACTCTCCGACGGTCCTGCTTGTTGCATAGCCATTAGAGGGATTGACGAGTATTGCTTCTCTCCTACGTTAGACCCTCCTGTTCACGCTTTGTTGCTTAGAGTACGTTGCTCCCACTTTCCTACTACACCACCGGCGTCTGCTCAGCATGCTTGATCGCGCCTGCCTTTAGGATTTTGATTATTTGATTAATATTTATTTATATTTGAATTGATTTTGATAATAGGTTGGAGATGTGATTTGTCGTCTAGATAGCTTTTGGAAGTATTTATGTCCTTTAGCACAAAATATAGATGATTCTATAATAATTTATCTTGAAATTATTTACTCATTATTTCTGAGCTGCTTTTTATCATTATCTTATGATCCACAGCAATTCTACTCTAGACTTTATAACATTTATGGATGAGACATTTTTTTCATCATAATTTTCCACCATAATGTCAGATATTTAAGGGTAAATTGGTGCAATTCAAGTCATCCTGCATACTGTTTCAAAGAAAATAAATAAATTAATAAAAAGGTTCAAACGGCGCCTAGGGTATAATTACTTGGCCCTAATTTGGAAATCTGCCCATATATTGGCAAAAGCTGTTTTATCTTTTAAAACAATAACGTGGCAGTGGATTGATTACGTTTTTTCTTTTTTTGTAATTCACGATTAGGGGATGTCTTAGGTCTTATTATTGCCAAAGTAATAACCCAGATTAATCCCCAAATGACCCATGTGAAGATTGATTACTTGCAAAATTGGTAAGGAGCCTTACTCTGCTTAGCACGTAGCTCTAGTAGAGACTAGCCAGAAACTCTCACGGCACCAAAAAAAAAAAAAAAAAAAAACAAAACAAAACAAAACCTTTTCAAATGGTTAAGAAACGTATTCTGTACAATGACGGAAGAAGAAGCCCCAAACTGCACTGTTTTTTTGCATTTTTTTTTTTTTTTTGCTTTGGTTGGGGAACTGCAATCAATAAAGGTGTTCATGGTTCAATTTTAAAACGAGAATCAAATCAAATCAAATCGGCTGGTTTGGTTCAGCTTTTTTTCCATATAGTTTGGTTTTTGTTCCAATTTTAAAAAATCGAATTAATTTGGTTTGATTAAACCAAACCAAACCGAGAAAACCAAAAAAAAATAATATATATATATATATATATATATATATATATATATATATATTAAACTTCAATACGTAAATTTCCTGTTACTTGGATTGACATATGTTAATATGTTTATCTATATATATATATATATGTATGTATGTATATATATTAAACTTCAATATGTAAATTTCCTGTTACTTGGATTGACATATGTTAATATGTTTACATTTTGATACAATGTTTAATACGATTTTTGAGTCATTCTGGATGCATAGACCCTCCCAGGCTCCAATGCTCAGAGAATACTGCCCTCATCATCCCACCCTACGGCCGCCTGCTCATGCTTGATTGTGCCCAAGTTTAGCATTTATTATTTGATTTACTTACTTATTTTTTAATTGATTTTAGTGAATAGGTAAAAGATCTTATTTGTTTTCTACTGGATGGGTTTTGGCTTTAGAGTGTTTGGTAGAAAATTGAAGTATGTCCTTTAGTTTGTCTTCCCATAAATCTTTTTAGTACAATAGATATAGACAGTTTGTAGATGGCATGGTTGCATTCACGTGTGCGTGCATATTGCCTACGGACAGTCATGACAACATCTGTACATTCTGATTCTTGATCTGGCGAACAACACTCTGGAAGGAAGCATTCCTTCGTCTCTCAAAAACTGTGTAAGTATGCAAAGTTTGTTCCTTGATCAAAATGGGCTAAGTGGTATCCTACCAAAAAATGTCATTGCTCATTTTAATCAATTGATGACTCTCCGCTTACAGCATAACTCCTTGACTGGTTCGTACCCGGGGGATGTGGGTAACATGAAAAACCTCAGGGAACTGCATATTTATGATAACAAGTTGTCTGGTGAAATTCCCATTGAACTTGACACTTGTTTAGCACAAGAGTACCTTAACATGGCAAGTAACCGGCTCGAAGGAAACAACCCTCTGTCATTGAATTCTTTGAGGGCTGTTCAATTTATAGATCCTTCGCACAATAACTTTTCTGAAAGGATTCCAAAAGAACTAAAATATCTTTCTGTTTTGTGGAGTTTGAATTTGTCTTTCAATAACCTTGAAGGTGAGGTTCCCATTGGGGGAGTTTTTAAAAATGTGAGCAGAATTTTACTAACAGGCAACAAGAAGCTTTGTGGGGGAATTCCTCAACTGCATCTACCAGCCTGCCCTTAGAGTCAGGGAAGCAAGTGAAGCCTCTTTCTTCTAGACCTATAATTGCTACAACCACTAGTGGTGTTGTCTGTTTAGCTTCTATAGTGGGTTTTGTTTCTTTATGGGAGAAAAAAGCCAAAAAGGAAGTCTTCTTCGACTTCTTTGGGAGATGGATACTCAAGAATGTCTTACAAAGAGCTTTTTAAAGCAACTGGTGGATTAACTTCATCCAGCTTGATTGGAGTAGGAAGTTTTGGTTCTGTATATAAAGGAATTCTTTGTGAAGTTGAAAGACCTGTTGCAGTGAAGGTACTGAACCTTCAAAAGCGTGGAGCTTCCAAAAGTTTCATGGCTGAGTGTAAGGCCTTGGGAAGGATTCAACATCACAATCTCCTCAAGATCATAATTTCATATTCAAGTGTAGACTTCGGAGGTAATGATTTTATGGCTCTAGTTTTTGAGTTCATGCCTAATGGAAGTCTAGAAAATTGGTTGCATCAATTGAGGAGTTTGAACCTTAGCCAAAGATTAGACATAGCAATGGATGTTGCTTTGGCATTGGATTATCTCCACAACCATTGTGAGACACCGATTGTTCATTGCGACTTAAAGCCAAGCAAATGTTCTTCTCGACAATGATATGGTGGCTCATGTTGGGGACTTTGGATTAGCGAGGCTCCTTGATGGGGCTACAAGCAATTTTAGTAAAGATCAAAGCATTTCACCTATGATGAAGGGATCTGTTGGCTACATTGCCCCAGGTATAGTTTCATATTTTCTGTTTATTCATAAACATCATGTCCCCACTTATGAATTATACAAATTTTTTCATGACTAACCATAAATTTATGTGTTCCTTTAGCAAATATCTTTCTACACACTAATTAATTATTATGATGAAGAGGTTGTATTATGGAAAATTCACTACAAGAATATAGGGCTTTCACAACATTACATTAACAACGTTTTTGGCAAAATGTTGTTAAAGGGTATTTTCAACAACATTTATTTAGAAAATGTTGTTAATGTGCCTTATATGTGCTCATTTAACCACGTTTGGCTATGAACGTGGTAAAAAACCATAATGACAACGTTTCCTTAAATGTTGTTATTTTCCACCACGTTTCCAAAAATGTTGTTGAAAATGGGGCTTTAGACAACATTGCCCAAACGTTGTTAAAAAATAATAATAATAATAATAATAATAATAATACCAAGGGATAAAACTGAGCGGACCTTCTTTTCTATTTTTTTGGGTGTTCCCGCGCGGAGTGCTTCTACCTTTTATTTTATTTGTTCTTTCATTGCCATACCCCCTTTCTCCCTCCTCTCTCTTTCTGTGACAGCCACTCACCGATCCAACCACTATCAGATCCACTCCCCGATCGTCGTCGGCACTCCTCGTCGTCGGCAGCCCTCGTCGGCAGCCTTTGTCGCTGCTCATTATGAGGTACATCTCACCCTCTCGATAGCTATTGGCGAGTAAATCTCTCTCACGCACTCACATAATCTCTATTTTCTTGGTGTGCACGTGTCTGGTTCAGATTTACCTAAGTGGTGACTCGTCGGTGGGATGATGGCAGCGGTTTGAGAAGGAGATGATGCTTTGTCTCTCATCTTCCTCCATCTTTCTGTCTCTCCTCTTCATTTCCTCCATCTTCGTTGAATCTGAGCCTCCATCTTCGCCAGATGTGAAGCTTTTATATCTCGCTGGAAGGTCTCTCTCTCGCCGGAGGGTAAGCCAAGCTCCCGTTCTCCCACAGCTCCGATCTACCCCTCTTCTCTCTCTCCTCCCACTCCCATTCCCACAAACCCTTAACCCATACAAAGCCATTTACGGATCTATATTCTTCGATTGAAAACACCGATCCATCTTTTAGCTATGCATGATCGAGATGGGGAACAGAGCAGAGGATAGACGGCACGGGCAGAGGCAAGGCGGCTTGAGCGGAGGAGCAAATTATGACGAACAGAGCAGAGGATATACGGATCTATATTCTCTTTTGTTTCCCTTTTTTTTGCTGTCCAAGTGTTGTCAGATTTACCCTTCTTTAACTTTTGGTTGCAATTCAAGTAAACTCAGCACAGATTATCACTGCCTTGCTTCTACTGGTAAAGATTGGGCCTATGAGAGAGCTTGTCATGAAGGGTTTGGATCAGGTAAAGATGGGTAAAGGTCCAGCTACTGTTAAAACTATTGCTGGAACTATGTCTGTGATCCTCCTCTCAAGCGTTACAAGCATTATTAAGATTCAGAATAAGGGAGCTAAGCTTGGAACTATGTCACCCATAGATCAGGTTCTTTGGAGGACCCACTTGCTAGAGGCTTCGCTCATAGGTATGATCCTGCTCTTTATATATCAGGTTCTTTGGAGGACCCACTTGCTGGTACTATGTCTGTGATCCTCCTCTTAATCGAGAAGTAGACTCCTCACCAATTTCCCCAAAAGAATATGAATGTAGAGACACGAAACTCACTTATTTATTTCTTTATTTTATTTTTGCAGATTATGGAACCTTTGTTAAATGCTAGAGATTAACTGATATGTAAACTTGAAGTGGGACTGCGTTATTTTTCTGTGCTTGTTGTGCATCTAAATAAAGTCTTAGGCGACTTTGGCTTAATCAGGTATACCGAAAAACATATTCTAATTCATATATTTTTAAAGATATTTACAATTTGTTATAGAATTTAAACTATCTTTCTTATGATTATAAAATTTTAGAATTGTTATCTTTTTCTCCTAAAATTCATGCCCATTTTTGTTAAGTATGTATTTTACAAGATTAATTTCTATATGGTCATAGAGTAGTGCACAATGTAAATAGCGAACTAGTCCATTTGTTATCATTCTTGAGCTGTGTATCCATGACCAGCTACTGTCGCCTCTTTCTCAGTGTCGGACATCTCATATTTTAATTAGATGTACTCTATTGTACTCTATTGTTCGTACTCCAATTGAAAAAAAAAAAATAGAAAAAAAGAAGAGAGAGTGTCATTTCCATTAGATTAAAAAAAAAAAAAAAAAAAAGAGACAAAAAAAAAAAACAAAAAAAGCAAAAAAAGTGAGAGCTACTCAATAGTAGCATTTTGGGTAGAACTAGAAGGGTCAGTTGGGGGTTGCCTTTGTGGGCCTTGGGTAGAACTGAAGGGATCAGCTGGAGGTTGCCTCTGTGGGTTGCCCGGAACTCTTTCTCGATCAATGATTTGATCAGTGAGCCTCTCCAGTGCCTCGACCCTTGGTGTGAGTCTGTTAGAATAGGAGTCCACCATTCTTTGTAACTCTCTATTCTCCGCTCTCAAAGCCCTCATCCTTTGATAGGCTCCATCGAGCAACCCCTGGAGACGAGTGACCTGGTCACTTAGACTTTGCATGTGCACATTTCTGGTGTGCAAACGCCGAGCCATGTTAGCAGTAAATGTTGTGGCCTGAGCGCTGAGAGTCATGGAGTCTCTTATTACGTCCAGGTCGGACCGTCCAACCAGTATTCTCTCATCACGAGGAGTGATGAGTCCCTCCGCTACTGCCGTTGCGTTCGCAAGATTGTAAATTACAGAATCGTCAACTGTAAAGGGTTGGTTTTGAACATTTAGGAACCTTGGGTGCCAGACCTCTGGTTGTGTTGCTGGCGTTGTGTTTAAATCAGGACGGTTTTGTGGGGCAGAGGAGGAAGAGGCCATGAGTTCGTAAGAGAGGATTTAGAGGAAGAGAGTCTTCTCTGAGGGTTGAATGGTTGGGGAAGAGTGTTTAAGCACCTATAATCAAACTCTGGTTTTTAAAAAAAAACCGCCCTCACTCAACCCAAGAACAGATCGCAAAAACCAATGCACTGTGGGGATCCGATGCGATTTGGGGTCCATAATGGTCTACAACAGCATTGTTGCCTAGATCTCGATATTACGAACTGTCGGTCATGCTGCCTCTGTCGGTGAGAGAGAGTAGGCTTCCGGGTTTGGGCTTAACAGTTTGGATGTGCCAAAGTGTTAGACGTCCATGTGTTATTGGGCCACTAGCCCAATACGCATCTGTCAACAGGAATGGGAAACCCGAGTGGATTAAATAGATTTCTTAGCAAGTCTAAGACCTAACAGCTTTAAATCTAACATCATCAACAATTAGCGATGTAACAAAACTAGGGGATTTATTTTTTATACATATTTTCATGGAGCCCACTATTCCTCTCGCGCCAAACATGATACACTATAGCCAACCAAGCAATTTTCTTCAAGAAATGTCCACGCTTGAGCAAGCTGTAGGGAGTAGAACTGCTTGGCTTACCAAATTTATTAGGCTATTGTAGTGGAGGTAATACTTTTAAGTTCTTTGTTAGTATGACATAATAACTGTTGGCTCACTTTTGAAGTCACACTTTGTTTATAATGTTTTGCAGGAGTAGATGGTTGATGACTTACCAGTTTTTTGTGCAGTGGATGCATGCTCCTAACTTCTCTATTTTTGTCTTTTTGGCTTTTTTTTTTTTTTTTTTTTCCACAAGTAAATTTGCATGTAATGTTATGGGATGATGTTAATGACATGTAATGACAATTAATGACAATTGATGTTAATGATACTTTTGAAATCACACTTTGTTTGTAATGTATTGAATGTAATACTAAACTTTATTTAATGAATTTGATTTGTTAGGTGTTTGAAGTTTGGGATAAAATCAATTGTGGTTTTACATTTTTAATAATGGTGTGTTTGGTCATCATTTTATATGAACAGGGAATAGGTACAAACAACCATAAATGAAAGCACAAACCAAAAAAAAAAAAAAAAAAAAAAAAGAGGGAAAAAAAAAAGGAAAAAGAAAAGGGAAAAGACAACGTTTATAAATTGTTGTCATAAAATTGTTGAAAATCTAAGACAACATTTTGGAAATGTTGTTGATGTGTGTATCTAAGACAACATTTCTGAAATGTTGTTAATGTGTCTATATAAGACAACATTTTGGAAATGTTGTTGATGTGTGTATCTACGACAACATTTCTGAAATGTTGTTAATGTGTTTGATCTAAGACAACGTTGCCGGAAATGTTGTCAATACGTCTAACCTAACGTTTATTCAATGTGGTAAGATGATATTAACAACGTTTTATTTTTCCTTTCAACAACATTTGATGAACGTTGTAAAAAGTCCAACATCAACCACAACAGGGGCTGACACAACATATATGCAAATGTTGTGGAAAGTCTTTAACAACGTTTTTTCAATGTTGTAAAAGGCCTTTTTTGGTGTAGTGATTTTCCATTGGATACTTGACGACCATGGTTCTTTAGAGAAATATCAGTAGACTAGGGAGCATGGTCGAATAGCAGTTATAGCCTATGGGGCTTATTTATAAGTGGACAATGGTCCATTAGGGCCAGGCCAGGCATGATGACTTTTATTTCTTAATACACAAGCAGGCTTAAAAATTCAATACAATGGCTTCAGGTTTACCAATGTGTTCAAGTTTGTCTCTGCTAGCAGCTACCAAATCAACATATTCTTAGTTCAAAAATGTTTGGGGTTTGTGTGCCCTCCACAATTTCGCTGAAATGGCTTTACGTGAACAGGCAAGGGAGATTGCGGATTCATGCTTGCTCAGAGAATTCGAAGAAGCAACCAACGTATGTAAGAAGTGGTCAAGAAATGGAAAGAAAACTGTGGGAGTGCTTGGTGAACGTCCATTGCTGGAATTGGAGTTGCATGTTCTGTTGATCTTCCTAGTGGAAGAATGGACATAAAAGATGTTATCAAGGAGTTGCATGTGATAAAGAAAAAATTTGTTCGGACAAGGGTCCATGGTGAGATACGAAATCGGCCAAATCTAGCTAGTGAAAAAGGCACTTCTTATAATCTATATCTATATCTATATCTATACTACCTATAAAAAGATGAATGTGAGAAAAACTTTTGATTGACTAATATACCTTTATTTTAATTTTTAAATACACAACTACCCATCCTTCTGCATATATAGGAAATATAGTAATATGGAAACTATAATTCTAAAACACATACTTTAATATATTCTAAAACACATAACTTAATATATAAAACATAATTTTAAAACACATACCTTAATATATAAAACACAAATAGGAATTCAAAGGAAACCTTAAATCAAATACTCCATTTAATACTATACATATAATCCTAAAGCACGTTGACTTCGTATCTCCCTCTTTCTCTCATTCTCTAGCAAACAAGAATGGCCTATTAGAGGCACACCTACTTCCCAGTGTAGTCACAAACCAAATATCCACATCATGGAGACGATATATGAAGACGATACCAGATCTCAAGGGGCTATTGCGTGAGTGTTTTATACTTTTATTATGTATTTCTTGAAATTTGGTGAGAATTCATATAATGCTGAATTTGTTTGTGGTTGGGCGTGGTTGTTTTCGAGGATTTTGGGTAGACTAGGAAAACACTTGAATGTGTTTTGATTGTAATGTGGAAATTGTTGGAATGGGTCACATATGTATATGATAATTATTGTTATTATTTTGCTTGAATTTGGTTGTTGATGGGAATGGAGGGGGAAAAGAAAAAGGAAAAAAAACAAAGAAATGAGGAAAAAAATAAAATGAAAATCTCGATCTCCACTCTCTTTTCAATCTCTAAGTGAACCAAAAAAAAAAAAAAAAAATGTAGATGATGATATCATATAAAAATAAAATTGAGAATTTTTTTATAGAAAAAGTAAGAAAAACTATATTATGAGGGATCGATTTCACTTATTAAAAAAAATAAATTAAATAATATTTAAAAGCATCAAAAATATAAAATATAAAAAATAAAAATGAAATAATTATGTTTGCTACTTCCCTTTGGAATGCACATCTCAAATTGAAGTAGCAAATTGCCACAACCCACATAAGGTAGCAAAAGATAGATTTGTTACCTTTTTTTTTTTTTTTTTTTTTTTTTTTTTGCTACCTCCCTCAAAGATGCTCTTGTATCACATATTAAATTATATTATATCTATACTACTTATAAAAGTTTATACTTTAGAAACATTTTTGATTGACCATTACATCTTTATTTTAAATTTTAAATTTTAAATATTTATTTGCCTCCCATATTTAACCAATTAAGAATGTTTTATATTTAACCAATTAAGAATGTTTATTTTCTAGCAAAAAAGAAGGAAAAAAGATAACACAATTTATGTTTACTTCATAAATTCTATACAGCCTCCACTACTATGCATGTGTTCTAGCTAACTTTTTATTCCTACCATAACTCCTAACAATTAAAAGAATTTTGACCTATTGTGTTGAGCGTTTATTCTGATAAGTTAAATTAACACAAAAGTAACAAATAATTAGATTTTCATGTTCAATATATATATATATATATATAGAATTTGTAAATTTTTTTATTTGAATAATATTCATGTGCAAGGCACGTGGCACGTGTGCCCATATATATATAGATATATTACCTATAAAAAGTTGAATGTGAGAAAAACTTTTAACTGACTAATATACCCTTATTTTAAATTTTAAATGCACAATTACCCTTCTACATATATAGGAAATATAGAAATATAAAACACATACATATATAGGAATTCTAAGGAAACTATAATTTGTATAAATAAATAAAACCCAGAATTGTAAGTTAACTCTATTTCATAACATATATCATCTATTCATTAACAATGGGATTCTAAATTCTACTTTCTCCATTAACAGTAGCTTCAACTTATTTTAATAGAGCCCTCATCTTCTTTTCTTTTTCAAAATATAGGGTTTTAGGGTTTGTTCTAATTGCTATAGAAAATACTGTTTTCCATGTGGGTCAAGTACTTCATATATTTCTGTAACTTTGGTTCTTTTACCTCTATTCTTACTGAATGCCCTACCTACAAGATTCCTTACAAATGCAGTAGGGTTCTATTTTAGTTCTGTTAGATATTATTACTTTTGAATTTTTTTTTATTTCATTTTTTTGGTGTAATTTTTTGACAAATCGTGATTCACAAATATTTTATGAGGATACGTTTCTTTTTATTTAATTATTTATTTTTGGAATTGGTTTGTTTTCTCACATAGAACCTTTTATTAAAATATAATATAATAAAACCTAATGAGGTTCCTAGACTATCAAAAACTGGCATTAAGAAAATCAAATCCTATATGTAACGATGTTAAAAATTCTACCTTATCTGGTCAATAGAACATCGTCTCAACAAAGGACAACCCAGGAGGATTCCCATGTTTTAGTAAGCACATTTTTCATTGAGAAAATTTTAAAAATAAGTATATTTATCATAATTTCATTTAATTTTTTATATTATAAAAAAATTTTATAAAAAAAACCCAACTTCCCCACTCATAGAATAATATTTTCAATGAGTTGGATGACATTTATTTTAATTTATTTCTTATTTTTTGAATTTAAACACGATGTTATTTGTTCAATTTATTTATGAAACAATTTTTTTAAAAAATTATTACTCTTTGAAATAAGTACATAACTAAGTTAGTTGCCAAACAAGTTTGAAAAAAAAAGGTTAAACTATTTAGCTTTTTCCTTACAAAAATAAACATATATATATATATATACACATATACACACACCAACAGAGCCATGAGAAATATCCTTTTGATAGGCAAGTGTACAACTGAAATTTACATATATTTTTTATATTTATTTAAGTTATTGATGACACATTTAATTAATTTATTAGTTTTGGCACTGATTTTTTTTTTTATTCCTCATCAAAAAAATCTCTTCTTTTAAAGACAATTTATATGGTCCACTTTAGCATAAATTCGTATACCATTGATGAAATATTTATTTTATAATCCAAAAATATTCACGTGCAACGCACGTGTGTACCAACTAGTCACAAGAAATGGTGACATATTGGTTGGTTCCAGGAAGACATTTTTTACTTCTCATCTTTGCTAATAATATAATCATTCACCCTGCCTTGCCCTTCCAATTCTATACCTATACCACAACTCAATGGCCGTTCTATCATACGGAGTATTTAAGCACAGTCGCGACGGTTGGACCATTGTATTATGATTGGTGCTTGTGTCACACGCAACGTGAGCCCCACATGTGCGTGTCACCGGCCATTGTACTGTACTTAGCATTCCTATAATGATGTTAATATTTGGAATGATAGGTTTCCTAATAACCTTTGGAATGGTATTCTAGAGGATTGCCATGGTATTGTTATTCGCATTTGTAAACATTAATTTTTTTTTTTTTTTAATGAATTGATTATGTTTTCAAAAAAAAATAAAATCCGAAAGGTGTTTTTTTCAAGAATTTACGTTGTGAAATAAAATTTTCAATAGAAACAAAAGGAGACAAGGACAAACGGACAATGGAAACTTCGATAAAGCCCTGTTTGGTTCAACGGAAAATACTTGGTGTAAAATTTGGTTTTCCCATGACTGTTTTACCATGAATTTATAATATACTTCAATGAAATTGATGTAAAAATTTTCAATAATTTCAACAATTATACAGTGAAACCACATAGAGACAAAAGGAAAAATTGAACTGACCTTGCGCTCGGCAAATCTCGACTGAAATTGCTTCCTTTTTCTCCATTAAAATTTTCAATAGATTTCTTTCATCAATTATTTAATGAAACCACACGGAACCGACTCTCCTCCAAATCGACAGTGACACCATCTTCTTCTATTCTCTTTTTTCTTTTTTCCTTTTTCAGATTTCGGATTTTGGATTTCGGATTTAAGACAGTGTCAACTTCATATTATAGTTCTTAATTTCTTATAATAGGAAACCCCAAAACGTTAACCTTGTGGCAAGTCGAGTTTGATCCAAAGGCTTAGGTTGAAAATGTTTAATAATATTCAGTGTGTATAAGGTAAAAGGACTGCACATGCTTAAGAGATTAATTAAAAAGCCTTCTTCTAACCTTTTGGTAAGAAGATTAAAAAGTGGAAGCAAGTAAAAATGCGAGGGAAGGTTTAACTTCCCCATGGAGAATGGAAACTTTTAATGAATAATAAAAGGGGAAATTTGGTACACCGTATCTGGTAAATAAAGGCATGGCTATCTCTAATTTAATAACAATTTTTTTACTTATTAAGTGAGTGATATCGGTTTGACGCACGTGGAGAGCATTGATACTTACTGATATTAGGGTATTAGAGTTAAGGGCATCTTCTTTTTATAGTAAAAAACAAGTAAATGAATAATTACATATTTAATATTATATTACCCTCACAGAGAAAATGTATTTAAAATTAACTTCTTATATAGCATGTTATTTTATCCTCACAAAGAAAAAATCCTCAAAATAAAACTCTCTATATGGATAATGGATCGACTTTATGTGGGAGTAGTCCACCCCCTAGTCAGTTACAATTGTGCACGTGGACTTTTTTTTGGGTGTAGTCGAACTAACTAATCACAAAATGCTTAATTGTTAAGATAATTGACGAAGAAGTCTAGTTTAAGTCAATCACGTCACCTAAAACTCAATCAAAAACCCACCAACCCTTCAAGATTTTGTATCAGCATCTCAGTATCTTCCTCAAGCAAAAAAGTAACAAACTAGTTTCAAGCGTCAGCCATGATGAAAGGAGGTTCAATCATGATGCTATTGATGGTTTCCTCAGCCTTGTGCGTGACCGCACAAGGGCTATACTCGTTTCCACTAATGGACTGGCGTGGCTCAAATTTGCCGTTGCCGTCTCCATTGGTGCAACCACCGCCCTTGGATCCTAATATTAGGAAGTGTTGGTCATCCTTTCTAACAGTAGATGCTTGCGTTGATGAAATTATTAAATCTTTCTGGACGCATAGGTTCTCCATCGGCCCTGCTTGCTGCACAGCCGTTAGAGGGATTGGCGAGGATTGCTACTCTTCTATGTTCAAACACTACAACGATCCCTTTTTTGCTTCGTTGCTCGGAAAACACTGCTCTCGCCTTCCTACTCCACAATTCCCGCCTGCTCATCATGCTTGATTGTGCCCACGTTTAGCATTTGATTATTTGATTTGTGTTTGGTCATATTTTTAGCTTTAGTATATCTAGTGGGAAATTAAAGTATGCTTTTTATTTTGTCTCCCGCAATTCTTTTTAGTACAATAAATATAGATAACGCTATTCAAGTGTAATCTTGTATGATCACAGCTGTTTGTGAATGACACGATTACTTTCACACGTATCACCTACGGAGAGATCAAAACTATAAATATAGATGTTTTTACCATGTTTTGCCTTCAAATTAATTACACAATCTAGGCTGATTTTAATTATTATCCCGGCAAACTTATGATCCGTAGCAATATATTCTACCATTTCATATTTATGGATGCGGCATCTTGAATGATTATTTTACACCATAACATTAAAGGGTCCATTTGTACGAACCCTAGAATTCAAGTCATATTTCCTATACATTTGATGGCACAAAAATTAATCTAGATGATGACAAAAATTGTCACATTCAATATTGCAACATAGTTCTCATACCTGCAAAATAAGACCTAATCTTGAATTGTATGTACCTTACATATGTGGAGAGAGTTCCTATTTGTACTGGGTGTCCCTCTCCTAAGTGGATTAGGAGGCTAAAGTCCTGGAGGGATCTGATTAATAAATGAAAATATCGATCCCTTTACTCTAGGATTGGATTATTGAATAATTAAATATTAATTTAATAGTATCCCTTTGTGAGGGAGCTTATTTGACTCTCTTGAGTCCAAGTGACGCTATTATATTGGGCCGGATTTTTCCCCACATCAAATCCTTTAATCGCAAAATGGAACAAGGTACTTTATCTAAATTTTCAGAAATTTGTTGCTCACAGGAGTCATAGCTATGGAAAAGGAGTGTTTAAAACAAGGGGTTTCAAATCGCCCCAAATCGCCCCCCCCTTCCCCCCCCCCCCCCCCCCCCCCCAAAAAAAAAAAAAAAAAGAGAAAAATTTTGCTTTACCATTTTTATTTTATTCTCAGACTCTGGTAAATACAATTTCATAAATGAAGAGGTGCATCCGTAATTATTAGATCGCAATGTCACGATTTCATAAACGATGAGTTTTTTACAATGTCTCTTCTAATTGAAGTCCAAAGTTCGATTTAATGTTTTATCAATTAATACAAAGCATAAATTTAGGTATATGATCCACTCCTTCAAACCTGGAAATTACTTTGAACCATATAATATTGTTTACTATACATTGATGGCTCAAAATTTAATCCTCCAATCTGAAAATTGACGATAACATAGCCATCATCAATCTCTTCCTAACAGTACCTTCGACCTTCTTCCGTGGCACACAAAACCATCCCCACTAGTTTGGGGATTGGAATTGGTTTTGTGTCACCACATGCACCCAGGTTTTGTGAAATTTACCTACACAGTACCAGTAATAAAAGTGTAGGATGCGGTAATCTAGTGGTAAAAGTGTAAGACGCGGTAGTTAAGGTTTCAAGTTTCGGGAACGGAAAGGTAACGTGAATTTATTTCTCAATGGTCCTACTCATGCATTGGAGCTTGGTGATGTGAATTTGTTTTTTGATAGTCCTACTCATGCATTGGAGGGGCCAGGATCAAACTATGGCTCAACTGAGTTGAGGGAGTATTTGGCTCACTTCCAAATAGAATTACTACGACTGATTGCCCCTTCCTAGCTTCTACCCTTTTAGCTTATCCATCTAAATCGTCACTACAAAAAAATGGATAATTCCCAACTAAATTTGCCGACGGTTTCCTTTTTTTTGTCGGCATGTTACTGGGCGCGAAATCGTGTGCGTTATCTGATGGTTAAATTGTAAATACCCATATATGTTATGGGTTTTTCGGACAAAAGGGGCTTTAATATATAAGGCAGAGGAGAAGAGTTTGTTTCTCCGCGCGACACAACCCCTGGCTTTCCTACCAAAACCAAAACCCAAACCCAAACCCTATTCCTCACGTCGGAGCCGCCAGCCTTCTACCGCCGGCGTTGAGCTCAACACCCCTGCTTTGACTTCGCTGCTCAACGTCGGAACCCGGAGGTCGTCGACAGAAGCCGCGCTCTTTCAGTTCGCTGTAGCCGTCGCCACTATCCATCGGGACGTTTTCCGCTTATTGGGTCTCACTGGAAGCCATCTCAGTCGCTCGAGGAAGCCCATCGCCGGAGCAATCCCTCCATCGGTACATATTCCTCTCTCTTTCTCTCTCGCTCTCTAACTCACTTCTCTCCTATTTGGGTTCGATTTCTTCTACGTTTGTTCCAACAAACACAAGCAAATACAATGGATTTTTAGGGGTTTTTTTTCTCTTCTATTTCTGTTCTGAAACACATGCGGATACAAATGATTCTCATTGTTTTTGTTGTTTGATTTTTCGGGTTTGGTGGGTATTTGTTGTTCGATTTTTTTTTTTTTTGGTTAGCTTCTCTGTTTCTCCCTGTTTCTCCCTGGTTTCTGTTCGATTTTTTTCTTAATATATATCATTTTGCGGACATAAAAAAAAAAAAAAAAAAAAAAAAAAAACCAGTGTTGTGTGAAAGAAAAAAAAATGGAAATTATGTATAAAAAATTTTGGTAGGAAAAAAGAAAAAAAATTGGGAAAAAACTAGAAGGAAGTTTTAAAAATCATATCTCTCGTGCATTTCTTATGCTAATTTCCTTTGTAAGCGATGGCCAAATCATATCTCTCCGGTTTGGCTAGCCAAAGGAAGTTGGCTTGCCAATTCAAGAACTAAAAAAAAAAAAAAAAAGAAAGAAAGAAAAGAAAAGAAAAGAAAAGAATAGATAGAAAGAAAAAAGAGCCCAATTTTGATTCACTTCATGACTTTCCCTAAAACCTATACAATATATATAATAAGTAAAGAAATTCCCTAACCCTTTACCACATTACGTCTCTTATTTGCCTTTATTCACTAATCTAAGTTCGGTTAGGCACTTAAAAGAAGGAAAAAAAAAATTACAAATGAAGAAGACCAATCACACTTCTCTTTGGAAAACTTTTCCAAAGTAAGTTGGGAAGAAGTTGTTTTAAACTCTTTTCTTTAGAAGGAAGAGGAACACATGTATTTCAGTATGGTGTTACTTTATGAAGTTTGTGTAATTTGATTTTTGTCAAGGAAATGATTTCCATGGCAACAAATAGAGCCTCTAGACATTTGTAAAGAAACCTATCCTGAGTAAGAACCTAACAAATATTGTGGAAAACTAGCTACCATACTGTTAAACTCCAATTGCCATGTACAGAGCTCATCTCAGATGTGTCCTGAACTTTCCACTTGGTTGTTGTTCTTTCATTTGTTTATTATTTTATCTATTCCTATGCTCATACCCTTGTTTTATTCTTTTGCTGCTATGTATTTGTTGGGTGTATCTTGCCTTTTTTTTTTCTTAATATATATCATTTTGCACACATAAAATAAAATAAAATAAAATAAAAACCTGTGTTGTGTGAAAGAAAAAACAGAGCAGGGTGTTGTAGAAAAATTATATAGTTATGTAACTACCAGTAGAGTAGTAAGTATTTAAATTTGGAGTTTATCCTCCATAGTAAACCACAACAGAAAATTGACATGTTTGATCAGTGGAACAGGTGCACTGACCCCTAGGTGGTTGTTGGTTATGCTCAAGAACAAGAAGAACTAGAAAACATTCATAGATCCAAAGTGGGGATTTTAAGGTAGAAATTCTAGCAAGAGATAATATTGTCTCATAAAAAATCGCTCCAGAACTTTCGCCACTTTTTATAGAAAATTTTAAAGTCAATTCAAGCTTCTTGCCTATGGTTAGACGTGTGCTAGTAGGAGACAACTTTTGCTATGAAATTCATGAAAATGCTAAGCTTTGCTCTATAGTCTACATGCAAGTTCCAAAGTTACCACCCTGATGAATGCATTGCATATTCTGTTGAGTCATTTGGACATTAGCTGTGAAGGCGACTACGATGCATTCATGACATAGATATGCGAAGCTACCTTTCCTCAATGAGGCTATTTGATTTCCTTATGAGAACACTTGTTCAACCAATTTCATTAAACCCACCTTTGTAGTAACATTCAACCGGGTTCTAGTTGATTTTCCAGATTGTGGTAGGAAGCTTTATGCAAAACGGTTATAAGGCTATGTCATGCTAGTGACTCTTATGACTTTCAAATGCATTTATTTTTGAATTGTGTTACAATATTGTTTATGCCCCCTTAGATGCCCTGTTCAAGAATGATTGTGGACAACGTGGTTATTACTTCTTTTTTTTCAACCTTTAGATGATGTTGGGTAAATCGTTTTGTATCATTATGCTACAGAATGTTTCCTTACATAATCTATGTGTTGAAAAGGGTAATTGGCACCTTAACACACATTCATTCTTGAATTGTCCATATGGACAGTTTAGGAATACATACTTCTCAACTATTAGGTTCTAATATGTTAGATACATTTATAGATTGTTCGGTACATTATCTAGATGTTCTCTGGGTACAAGTTCAGAGTGGGAAGTACAATGTACTTTACTCTCTGAATTATGTACTTGGAGAACTATAGTGAAATGCTGCCGAATTTTCTATAAATGTTTACAACATACAATCACCTAATAGTTAACAAGTATGCAATTCTTAAATGGGATAGGACCACCAACCTTTATGAGTACACATTTTCATTTTTGACATCACTACTATTTATTTTTCATGATGTTATAATCGGAAGTAAACTGACTTAAACGTATTAATTGTGTATGTTTTAGGGTGTTTGTTACGGGGATCAGAGCTTGACTCGTGTGGCACGCAGCTAGCTGTATACAGTAAGTTTTGAATCATTTTAAACTACATGTTTTATATTTCATTTTTGCCTTTATTGGAATATGTTATAGCTACCTAATGTGTAAAACGTATTGGTTTTGATATCCTTTTTTTTCCCCTTTATCTCACACTTACAACTTTTCTTATAATATTTTTTCCATTTTGTTGACAACGCTTTCTTTTTTGTGTAAACTATTTCAATTTTTATGTTCTTTATTGTCTCCGTACTTGTTTCTTAATATAAGATGAAATGACTGTGTTTGGGTAGGTTTGAGTTTATGGATGCGTCCATTGGCGTTCCATCTGAGATTAGATTAGTAAAGAATACTATTCTTGAGAAATTTGTATTCGTACATTGTGTATGCATATAGTGTTGGAAATCAATTTCTCTATATGTGTTATTGCTAGATCATTATATTTATAGTTACGTCTTTAGAAAATTAGAGCTTTTTTTTTTTTTTTTTGCTATTGAATCTTTATGTTTTAAGAAAATATTATACAAATGGGAACGCATTTGATAGGTATTTTTCTTTATTGTAACCTTTTTAAATATTACTGCTCTTCGTTTGTTAGTTGATGTTAATGACCAATCATAGAATAAAGCATATGTTATTTATATATTTATAGGTTTTATAACTTTCAAACCTTGTTATAATGTGTATTATAATCTAGTTTGTAAAACTTGGTAAGTATGTAGAAATTGAGTACTTTAAAAGTGTATACATACTCGATTGTTTATAAAATGGAAATTTTTTTAACTATCGCCCATATGATTAGCTATTGCAACTCATAACTTACATAATGCATGGCATTCCATTGATGTAATATTATCCTTCAAGTTTTGTTATATTCATCACATAACGGGCCCAACATGGACAAGAGTTGGGTCAATGAGTCTAGGGTAACTTCTGTGTACAAAGTGGGTGTTGAACGTTTCCTTGATTTGGCATTTGAAAAAGCTGCTATGGATGACGTGATCCCATGTCCGTGTGCCAATTGTAGTAACATTTATTTGTATCCTAGAGAAATTGTCCGTGAACATTTGATATGCGTTGGGTTTGAAATGGATTACGCACGTGGTACTTGGTATTTACACGGAGAGCTCGGTGAAGAGATTGATTCGCGAATTGATATGTCAAGCGAAGACGAAGCTGATGAAGTAGATGACATGCATGGAATGATAGATGACGCCTTTGGAGTGGTCAATTCCAATACTGGGGAGCCAACTGATTCAATTAATGAACCTAATGCCGAGGCAGCTAAATTCTACAAGTTGGTGGAAGATGCTGATCGAGAACTATACCCGGGTTGCAAGAAATACAACAAACTCTCTTTTATTGTTCGTTTATATCACTTAAAGTGCCTAAATGGATGGTCAGACAAATCCTTCTCTATGTTGCTTTATTTATTGAAGGATGCACTTCCCGAAGGTGAAACTTTGCCTAAGTCATTCTATTATACCAAGAAGATTATTTCAGATTTAGGGATTGGATATAATAAGATTGATGCGTGTCCTAATGACTGCATGCTGTACTGGAAAGGTGCTTCTAACCTATCTGAGTGTACGGTATGTCAAACTTCAAGGTGGCAACCGACAACCGACGGTGAGCCGTCCCGATCAAAAAAGGTTAAGAAAGTACCTGCAAAAGTGTTAAGGCACTTCCCCTTAAAGCCAAGGCTGCAACGACTTTTCATGTCATCTAAAACAGCTGGTTTAATGAGATGGCATGCAGAGGGTCGCACCAAAGATGGGGCATTACGGCATCCTGCTGATTCAGCAGCATGGGCAACTTTGGATAATCGATTTCCTCAGTTCGCTGTTGACTCTCGTAATGTTAGGTTAGGGTTAGCAAGCGATGGTTTCAACCCTTTTGGCACATTGAGTATTTCCCATAGCACGTGGCCGGTTGTCTTGATGCCTTACAACTTGCCCTCGTGGTTGTGCATGAAGCAACCTTATTTCATGATGTCTTTACTTATTCCTGGACCTCGTGCTCCTGGAAATGACTTAGATGTGTATTTGCAACCCTTGATAGAAGAGTTAAAGGATTTATGGTCTGATGGGTTAATCACATATGATGCTTCCACGAAGCAGAATTTTGTCATGCGCGCCGCAGTAATTTGGACGATTAGTGACTTCCCTGCATATGCGAACCTTTCTGGGTGGAGCACTAAAGGCAAATATGCATGTCCTCATTGTAACCTAGACACTTGGAGTGAGTATTTGTATGAGAGCCATAAGTATTGTTATTTGGGCCATCGCAGGTGGTTAGAGTTAAGTCATAGATTTCGACGGGATAAAGCATCTTTCGATGGGAAAACTGAAATGCAAGCTGCCCCATTGTCATTGTCCGGTACAGAATTATTTGAACAGTGTCGTGATATTGATGTCACATTTGGGAAGAAGCCTGAAGAAGAGACTAGGAGAAATCGTATTGTTAGAAAACATGATGGTACAATAGTGCATGGATGGAAGAAGGAGAGTATATTCTTTACTTTGCCATATTGGGAGCACCTTTTGTTGCGCCATAACTTGGACGTAATGCATATTGAGAAAAATGTATGTGAAAGTGTAGTTGGGACACTATTGCACATTCCAGGAAGCACAAAAGACTCAGTACAAGCTCGACATGACCTGAAACAATTTGGCATCCGACATGCACTCCAGGTAGACGAGGATGTAGCCAGTAAAATGCTGCCTCCCGCCTGTTACACTATGAGTCCCACTGAGAAAGACATATTTTGTAAAGTCTTGTCTAGGGTAAAAGTTCCTGATGGCTATGCAGCTAATATATCAAGGTGTGTTCGTCGTAAACAACGTCTAATATCTGGGTTGAAGAGTCACGACTTCCACATTATAATGCAGCAATTATTGCCACTAGCTGTACGGAAGGTGTTGCCACATAATGTTAGTGCTGTCTTAATTGAGTTGAGCAGCTTCTTTAGGGAATTATGTTCTAAAGACAGCACGACAGATGCTTTTAGTCGACTACAATCCCGTATTGCCTTGACACTCTGCAACCTTGAACGTATATTTCCTCCAGCATTCTTTGACAGCATGATACACCTACCTATTCATTTGGCAACTGAAGCGATGATAGCTGGACCTGTACATTATCGTTGGATGTACCCAGTGGAGAGGTGTGTGTTCGTCATTGGTAATTATGTTTATCCCGAAAATGTTATGTTAAACAATGGATATTATTTATGACGTTAACATTTCACATGTCACCACGCTCCATAGGTACTTGCATACCCTAAAATCTTATGTGCGTAATAAGAATCGACCTGAAGGCTCAATTGCAGAGGGTTACATTACGGAAGAAAGCTTGACATTCTGTACTAGGTACCTTAATGAAGTGGAGACCAAGCTAACTCGTGTTCCTAGGAATGATAATGATGGAGGTTCTAGATCAAATCAAGGGTTGTCCATTTTCTCTGGGACAGGTCGTGCTTTGAAAAGCATAGAGTATAATCATGTTGGGCATTCTACATTAGCACAATTGCATTCATACGTGCTCTTTAATTGCCCAGAAGTGATCCCATTCGTCGAGTAAGATATATTTTCATCATAATAATCTATTCGATACCAATATATAAGATATATTGTCAATTTTATATAACACGGGCTGTGTTGGTCTGTAGGCGACACTTTGAAATGTTGCGCAGGAACAACCCAAACATGCCCTTGCAAGATGTCAAACGAATGCACAAAGATCAATTCCCTGACTGGTTTGAATACATTGTAAGTGCAATATATAATCTTTCGTTTGTCGACATTTTTTTGTTAATAGCTACCAATGAACCATCGAGTTGATCTAACCCATTTCTATATTCATAGGTCGATAATGAACACCTGCATGATGATGAAGTTGTTAGAACAGACTTGCAATGGCTTGCTAAGGGTCCAGACACTATACTTGGTAAATGTAATCGGTTTGTTATCAATGGGTATAGGTTTAGGACAAAAGATGTTGATGAGCGAAGTAAAACTCAAAATAGTGGAGTTGTAGTAACTGCAAGAACAACCAATGATGAGGATGTCACATACTATGGTAAGTTGATAGATATCATTGAGCTAAATTATTATGGGACGAGGAAGGTTGTACTCTTCCAGTGTGATTGGGTTCAGGATCGAGCTGTCAAGAAAGATCGGTATGGCTTCACTCTTGTGAATTTTAATCGCCGTTTAGTTACCGAGGAACCTTATGTCCTAGCGTCCCAAGTGTTGCAAGTCTTTTATGTGCCAGACCCAGTTGAAAAGGAATGGGATGTTGCTATTAAGATTCTACCCCGAGACTTGTTCAAAATGGTTGCTGAAGATGAGGAGACAGATGATGTTGACCCAAATAATGTTGATCCAAATGATCTCGATCCAGCATTGCCTATCGAAGCTAAAATTGATCCTCAAATTGGACCTACCATGGTAGACGTACATATTAGGCCAAATGAAGTGAGGCCCAATGTGCCTGCAATACCCGTGGATGAATCTACAATAAACAACCAAGCTGGTGAAGATGAGGGCATCCTATATGATGGTTGAGTAAATGAATAAATATTTAATGGAAAAAAGGGCTTCTTTGGTGTTTTGTTTTGATGGAGTTTTAGTTATAAGTGTTGGTTCGATTTAAATCATATAGCTGTTTTTGTTAATTGTTGTTTCAAGTGGTTGTGGCTTGGGCCTGAGGGTCATCTATTTTTGTAATTTGGGATGTACTTTTATCCTTAATATTTGATTTTATTTCCATATTGTTTTTGGAGTGAATGAATCATAAAATGGTTGTATGATGCACAACTTACATGTTATTATTTAGATGTATCCTGTGTTTAAATTAAATGTTGGTGAATTATGATAAATGTGTAGAAAAGCTATGAATATCAACTTAACTCATACATATATTTAACATATAACATCATGATGAAGCTTGCATATGCAGTTTGCCATGACACGTCGACCACTCAAGGCACGATCTCCTCATGTACCTTCTTCCAGCACTCATGACACGTCTCCTCCTTCGGCTACCCTTCAGGCACATCTTGAGGCACATCCGCAAGCAAACACACATGAGCTACCTCCTCAACTAGCCACACACGAGGGACCTCCTCCTCAGCCAGGAGGGCATGCAGAAGCTTCCACTTCAGGTATAAATATTTCATAGAAGTAAACGAGTGCGATACAAAATGAGTGTCTATTGAATTCCTTTTTATTGTTATTATTCTTTTTATAAGAAACAAAATATTAATCAGAACACACAGGAAAGAAAAAATATATATTGAAGGAAGAAATCTGCTCTAGAAGGAAAAATAAAAGACTCACAAAAACCTTTATTAGATTGTGCCTTACAATATAAAAATTACATTCAATGTGGCTCCTAACTTCTGATTGGCCAAACTTGTGTTTGCCAGGCCAATTTAATTTTTATTTTCCTACTTTTTTGTTTATCATAGAATTTATTTTAGTACCATCTTGGTTCTTCTAAGCGTAATACATGATGTCATTTGATTTTGATGGCACCTTCCATTTTTTCCATATGAAAAATTATTTGATCGAACGAGTGTAATTAGAAAGAATGTAAAGTGAAAAACTTATATATAAATTGGTAATAATTGTTGGTTGTGAATGAGGATTGAATCACAATTCGACGTGTGCCCCAACATCATCTTAGCATCTACAACTCGACCCTGTAACACTTAATGGACTCACCTTGTCCATTTGTGAATAATTGCACGTTCGTGCCATTTGTTAGAATATATATATATATATATATATTTTCCATATTTAGAAGTCCTTAATCTATTGTGGTTCTATACTTGCATATACTAATGCGCATTCTAAATGGCGTCAGATATTTAACAGAATGGAGTTGGAGAACAATTTCATTTGTATTTCATTTGTGCTTTGTGGTGGCTGTACATGTTCCTTGCTTTCATGAGACACATGCTATGTTTGTAAGGTGTATTCACTTGTTTCCTTGCTTGACATGTACTTCACTGAATTCATGTGATATATTTTCGGATGTCTTTTTTAGTGAGTCTAATTTTCCAACAATTACAAGTAATCACTTGTTTCATTTGTTAATTAACCCTGCATACTCAAGACCACCAGTTCTTTTTTGCTAGGCTTTCTTACGTTTTTTTTTTTTTTTAGGGGGGGGGGGAAGGGGAGTTTATCATAAGGTAATGCATGATAGGGCATGGAAAATTATGATTAATGCCTTAATGGTGACAGGTTCGTCATTTTTTAGCAGACCTTTGTATGTTTACTACAGTTGTGAACTGATCTTGAGACATTGTTAGCATTGTTGGATTTTTTTTAAAAACAATTTCATGTCTCCAAGTAGTGCTTGATCAAGCATGCAATTTATAGTGATTCCAATAATAAAAAATTCCCAAATTATTTTAATAATATTTGATATCACTGTACTGTACGTTGTGGTTGGAACAGGTCCATTGTGAGCACATGAGTTTTGTAGTGGATTTGTACTGCTTTTTGCCATTTCCCAGATTTGGGCCAATGCATCTCATGAAAACAGCTGAATTCCTTTAGTGCTTGGCCCATTTGGGCATTGAAATGGAAATTAAATGTTTAGAATTATTGTAAATTGTGATGTTCTTTTATTATATTCCCAACTCAACCCATCCATCCCTTGTGCCAACACTTTTAAATTGGAGTTACATATTGGCTGTGTCCCAACGCAATTTCGCTTGTTCCTTTGTGTTAAATGTTGTCTGTGCAGGAAAAATGAAACAGTGGACTAGATTTATTTTATATAAATATTCATTCTAACTGTGTTCTACCTATTTTCTCACTTTTTCATTGGTTAAATAGCTTACTTTTTTGTATGTTTGTTTACATTAGGTGTGCAAAATAAACGAGGTCCTTACCGGGGCATAAAATTGCAACGGAAAAAAGGGCGGGTGCAGATAAGGCTAAATTCTCTTAATCAGCCCATAGGTGATGATGCGTCACCGTTGGCGAACCACATTGGAAGGTTGGCGCGAATGGGGACTATTGCACCAATTGATTACATTGACTGGAGGCATATACCAAAGAAAATTACGGATCGGATGTTGGAGATAGTCTTGGTATGGAATGAGTAGTACATCCATTCCATGCTAAATTTAACAATTTAAGTTAATGTGGCTCTTTCCATGCAGGAGAAGTTTGACATTCCCCCACGTGGACACAATTGGGTCATGTATAAATTTAATAAATCTTGGAAAGAGTGGAAGTGTGAATTGAAGTCCAAGTGGTACACGACTGAGCGCACAATAATTGAACAATATGCAAATCGTCCAGCCACTGGTATTGTTCCAATCCAATGGATAAAGCTTGTTGACCATTGGAGGTCAGAAAAGACTGTGGTATGAAAAAAAGTAGCTTTGTACCATTTACATGTGTAACGCAAAATGTAATTGAACTTTCCTTACATATGTTGTTTTAATTATAGGACAAAACTAAGAAGAATGTTAAAAATAGAGGCAAGCTCAAAATGCACCATACATCAGGGTCTCGCAGCTTTGCGTGTGCATTTGAGAAGCAGGTAATTATCACTACTTTGAGTTGTTACAAATACTTGAGCTTCTAATTACACATAATTGAGTACTTGTTTACTGGTTCATTCATAAATTCCATTGTGGCAGGCAGAAGAGCTTGGGCGAGAGCCTGATAGGATAGAATTCTTCATGCACACGCATACGCACCATACTCACGAGGATAAAACTATAGATGAACCCGCCGTGGCAGCTGTTGTATGGTTACGCTATTTAGATATATATTTATGCATGCATATATCTATACTACCTATATATATACTATCTATAAAAATGTGAATGTTAAAAAAACTTTTCACTAACTAATATAGCCTTACTTTAAATTATAATGATAATACTACCCTTTATGTCATGTCAGCCTTAAAACCTTGCCAATGTTTTTTCTCAATTTTTTCCACAAGATAAGGTATGGGCTATTATATTATGATGCTACTACAATACTACTAACTAGATATGCAAATAAAATCACCAATTATTTTTTTCTAATGGATAAGATTTGTTGGTGTTATTGAAGTCCCTTTGGTCTAGGGCATGAAGCCAATATCATTTTGGGGAGTGAGTCTTTCATACACAATCACGTTGTGTCATAAGTCAATGGAAACAAAGCAAAAAGGACATGGCTGACTTTTAGGCTTAATGGACTTTCATTTGGTGGTAAGTTGAAAGATTGTTAAGTGTGGGTTGATTGAAGCATGTGGACTTTTGTGTGGTTGGAACATGGAAGTATACATATATCACGTGGTCATCTAGATTATTTTATTCTAGATCCATGGGTTTTCATTTTTTTATTTGCTTCCAAAACAAAGATGGGTGAAAGAGGAAGGTCTTAGCCTCCAAGGTTTTTTTTTTTTGTAGAACTTGTGAAAAAATAAAAGGTAAAAAAGTAAGCGGAATTAACTAATGTAAACAAATCACTAATTAACTAATGTACTTAATCATACAATTGTCTAGAGGGTTAAGCAACTCATCCCTGGGTGAGCCATAAGTAGATGACTATGCTGGCAACTACCTAGCCTAAAACCTTTTTGTAAGTTATAAAATGTGGTTCACGGCATGAAGTTTGTTTTTGTTACAATATAATGTAAGGGTTTTAAATGTAAAATTCATCGTGAAAAACATAGGTGGATTTATGTGAAATTGATTGGTGGAGCTGCATTTTGTATTCTTTTGATGACAAGAGAATAGTAATAGGAGCAAGAGGAGGAGGAAGTGCGTCTGCTTTAGCTTACACTTGAGCAGGCCCTAAGAAACTAGCTACAAAAATTAGTATACTTGAAGTCTGAAATGAGGATGTTAAGATTGATGAGTGGCAATATAAGAAAAGATAGAATAAAAAATGAATGTGTTCATGAAGTTAGAGGTAGCACTAATTGTTTCAATATGGAAGAGTGATTTGATGCAAGCTAAAGGGGCCAAAAGGACAAGGAGAAGGCCAAAAGGAACAGGGGTCGAGGTGGAGAGAAAGACCTGATTGTCAAACATTAATCAAGGATATGGCTCTAGATAGTTCTAAATGGTGAAGAAGGATTCATGTAGGGGGACTTTGTTGGGGGACTTTACATTGGGTTTGAGAGGAGAGAATTGGGGAGAAGAGAATGAGAAGATTCTCTCCCCTCTTCAACTGCTGCTCTATTCTAGTTGATACCTTCGAAAAATCTGTATGTGTTTGTGTGTGTGTGCAAAAGAAGCATCAGCAAACCTTATTGGCTTTAATTTTTTTTTTCCCCTTTTTTTTCCTTTTTCCCCAGCCAATTTGGAATTTGGATTAATTGTTTTTATTTTTATTAATCTGGTGTTAATTTTGACTGCTTTTAATTTCCTGATTTTGGAGTCTCCTGTTCAAATTTTCACCTTTTTTTTTTTTGCATAGTTAAGCAGAAGAAACTTTCGAAAACTCTCTTCCTCTCCTCTTCTCTTCCCTTCCCCACACTATAATACTTTGTTCTCTCTCTCCCTCTTCTCCCTTTCTATATGCATTGCTACAGTTTTTTTTTTTTGGGATTTGGGTTGTTTGTGAATTTAAGGAATGGCAATTGTTTTATTGGAACTTTTTTTATCATTTTATGTTAATATACACAACAAGCACGCTACTTTTTCCTGAATGATAATAATAATAATTATTAATATGATGGTGATGGTGATGATGATGATGATATGTTGGATGCAGATTCACATCCCCACTAATTTAAGCATTTTATTTTATTTTTTCTTTTTCTTTTATGTCACCATATTTGACACCTCATATCCATGTTAGACACCAACATAAGTCTTAAGTGGCCATATTTTAGTATATCTTTTGTAATGCCTAGCAGCTAGAGTTTGTTGACTGAATACACAAGGTGATGCCTATGTTTCTAGGCTCCCTCACTCGTGTCTTAACCGTCTGTAATGGCATCTTCCCTGACTGCATTGATCTGTGAGTTTAAAACGATCAGCTGTTATGTATAATTTCTAGATTCACTGCTTTCGACCAAGTTATGACTTATAAAATATGATAAAACAAATAAAAGTTGTCATTAAATTATGGTATAGTACAAAGAACAAGAAAAAATGCCAAATATGATGCAGTACTTTGTTCCTTCTGTAGGCCTGCTTTTAGAATTCATGGATTGTAGTATGCAATACATAATTGTTTTTTTTTTGTTTTTTTGTTTTTGATCAGCATGCAGTATACAATTGTTAGCCTTTCAAATTTACTTGGTGGACTTGTATGAATGTGACATGAAAACATGCTTAGGTCTTGTACAAGAGTAGAGCTTTTACTAAATATGCATGAGAAAACCTCTTCCTTTTCAGGTGGCTAAGTAAACTTGTTTCATGCTAATTCTGTCGAAGAGTACAGTTTATGTTGAGATACATTTGCAAGAACCGGAATAGTGCTTGACATGTTCGCATAAACTTATTACCCATCTAATATGGTCTGTTGAAGCATGTGTAGCACCAAAGAAACTGTGCTAGCTTACCCTCATGCATAGTAATTGGGAAATATAAAGATTCGCTTTTGATAATAATTGTAGTTAAACATCTTCCCTTTGAATGGACTAAGCTCTTGAATTTCTTCCATCAAATATTTCTTCACCTTGAAAATCTGATCACCTAAGTTTAGCCACTTTTTATTTCATATTGATTGTAAAATTATAATCCTTTTTAACTAAACTCAGAGAACAATAACATTTTGGTTCCTGCGCATCGCGCGGGTCCATTTTAGTTAATATGTCTTTCCCATGTGTTCTTTGTTTAATAATGTCTTTCGAAATATAAATTTGCGAACTCTGTGTGGTGTTTTTATCTGGAGTTGTAAATTAAGTAATGGTGGTTTATTTATTTATTATTTTTTTTCTTTTGAGCAGGCGTACATTGAGTTGGCAAATAGTTATGGCACTGGAAAAATTTCAGAACTAGAGGCATGTGTCCTGGCAAACAGGGAGAGGTTTGAAATCTGAATGTTGCATTGAGCAAGATTGTTGATAACACAAATTTGGGCTTATTATTCATGTGACAACTTATCTTTTCTTTCTGGGAAAATTTCAGAACTACAGGCATGTGTCCTGGCAAACAGGGAGAGGTTTGAAATCTGAATGTTGCATTGAGCAAGATAAGTTAAAAAAAAGAAAGAGTCTGAATGTTGATAACACAAATTTGGGCTTATTATTCATGTGACAACTTATCTTTTCTTTCTGGGAAAATTTCAGAACTACAGGCATGTGTCCTGGCAAACAGGGAGAGGTTTGAAATCTGAATGTTGCATTGAGCAAGATAAGTTAAAAAAAAGAAAGAATTTGAATGTTGATAACACAAATTTGGGCTTATTATTCATGTGACAACTTATCTTTTCTTTCTTTATAACTTTTTTACATATGGTCTTATATCAAAAATTGTTTTGGCCTTTTAGAGATCAGCTGGAAGAATGGATTGAGTTTATTTTCCTTGAGGTATGCAAAATCATTTAATATTAATGTTGGAATTTTTGCCCAATACAAATTTTGAGGGCTTCATGAGTTGAAGAAATAAGAATACCTTGGTCCCACCATCACAGGGTGTAAACAAGAAAGAAGAATGCAGAGATTGAAAATACAAGGCATCATCATAAAAGAAGGCACGAGGATGAAACAGAACAGTTCAAAAAGAGCAGCTTTATTGAGCAATATGAGTGTCCTAATGTTTCCCAAAACCTCTGACTGTACTGACAGCAACTTGAATAGCAATTAGCCTTTTTCATTTAAAATTGTATACTACGAAGTTTTCCTTACTAAATCTAATAGACATATTTTATGTTACTTGTGATTGTGATTCTGTGTGGATTTTTTATATTGCATTGTGTTGTTGGTCCCATATATGGCAAAATTTTATTGTGATTGTGAGTTTGTGTGGATTTTTTATATATGCAATGTGTTGTTGGTCCACCTATGTGGCAGAATGCTCGTGTATGGCAATGTTGATACATTAAGGAAAAAGTATGGCAATATACATTGAGGAAAGTATGGCAATATTGATTCACTAAGGAGAATCAATATAAAAAAATTGTTTTAAAAAAATTGTTTCTAAGCCTTTGCCGACAGTTTATAACCGTTGGCAAAACGTTTACCAAAACAACTTAGTTGTGCTCCAAAACCGTCTTTAATCGTTTGCCAATGGTGGTAATCCGTCGGTAATTGCCGACGGTTATAAACCGTCGGGAATTGCCGACGGTTTGGTAATGTCCATAAATGTATACTCATTCCCGACGGTTTTAAACCGTCGGCAATTGCTTATGCGCATTGCCGACGGTTTTAAACCGTCGGGAATTCCCGACGGTTTGGTAATGTCTAGAAAAAGTATGCTCATTCCCGACGGTTTAAAACCGTCGGGAATTCCCGACGGTTTTAAAACCGTCGGGAATTCCCGACGGTTTGGTAATGTCCAGAAAAGGTATGCACATTGCCGACGGTTATAAACCGTCGAGGATTCCCGACGGTTTGTTATTGTCCATAAAATGTATGCTCATTCCCGACGGTTTGAAACCGTCGGTAATTGCCGACGGATTTTCAAAACCGTCTACAAAGGAATAGCCGACTGAGGTAAAGCCGACGGATTTTCGACGATTTTAAAACCGTCGATAGAACAATTGCCGACGGTTTTTCCTTCATTCCCGACGGTTTAAAACCGTCGGTAAAAATCATTTTTTTGTAGTGCGTCGCACATTTGAAATTAATATTAATTTAAACTATGACCATACCCACTCCTGTTAACAAAGGGTGCACATAATTTATGTGAGTGAAGACCTCAGACATACTCGACTATTTGTATCCCTAGCCGAGAAAGATTCTGCTACTAGGGAGAGCATTATAATTGCTATTGAAGCATTTTTATTAGCCACTGTGACGATAATACCGTGCCACTCAATGTTTTATCCCAATCCTGAGTGCTAGATGATTAGTAATAGAACTTTGATTTAATTAACATTAATATGACTTAAAAGATAGGGTAAATTGCAGAAAACCCCCCTAAAGTATGGGGGGTCAACAGATAATCCCTCTTATGTTTTACTTTTGTCAATGTGCCCTCTAGTTCAGTTGGAAGATAAAACCAATCGTCAATGGCCACCCAATTGGCCACGACGCTAGAAGGGATTTCGGCGATTTTGGGTAACACAGGTCCGTTAACGGTATCACGTACGTAGCCACGTAATTAATTTTCGTCAAATTTCATTAACAGCGAGTGGTAGTGAGACACATTAACAAAAATTAAAACATAAGGGAGGCACATTGACAAAATTAAAATATAAGGGGGTCATCTGTAAACCCCTCATACTTGAGGGGGGTTTTCTATAATTTATCCTAAAAAATATGCATGAATTAAAGGAAATAATTATGCAACATATACATGAACTTGGATTAAATTAACCTATATGCCCCTTGGGCCTTCCGCCACCTCACCTGAAGAGAATTCCAATTTAATAATACATTATTATTTTTATTATTTAACCGGTCAATCTAATAATACATTATTAAATATGCAAGTATATAACATATACATGTTTAATTCGAACTGTGAAAAACTAAATCCAATGATTGGGATTGACCCAATTTTGTACGTAACATGCTATGTCAACTACTGCATAATTTTAACAACCAAAGTTGGACAAAAGAGTTAGAACTATAGCATTTTCCTCGTGGAAACATTAGGTCTAGATAGAACCCATGCCCATCCTTAATATTAACAAGATAATGTTCGTAGTATGTCCTTAAAAAACCCTTCTGTGAGCCAAATCTGTTCATAGGGATTATTCTGGGCTCAAAATCCAATCCGAATAGGATTATCCTATGTTATAAAATATTAAAATAAATAAAAAGTGGGAGAGTATTAAAATAGCAGTCGAACTGTTCTAAAGTGAATCCAACTCTGCTAAAATAATTACGAAGTAGTCTAGTTGAATTCTAATACGTCACCTTTTATTTAACTCTATAAAAACACATCAAAACCTTCACATTTTGTATCAAAGAAAAGAAGAAAAGAAAAAAGGAAAGAGAGAAGTTCAAAGTTGCAGCTACGATGATGAAAAGAGGCTCCGTTGTGATGGTATTGATGGTTTGCTCCGCCTTGGTGTTAATCACACCGAGGCTAGTGCTTGCCCACGAGTCGCAAGAAATTAGGATTCGCAAGTGTTGGTCATCGTTTAAAGCAGCAGATGATGCTTGCTTTGATGATGACACCGTTCACAAAATCTCCGACGGTCCTGCTTGTTGCATAGCCATTAGAGGGATTGACGAGTATTGCTTCTCTTCTACGTTAGACCCTCCTGTTCACGCTTTGTTGCTTAGAATACGTTGCTCCTACTTTCCTACTACACCGCCAGCGTCTGCTCAGCATGCTTGATCGCGCCTGCCTTTAGGATTTTGATTATTTGATTAATATTTATTTATATTTGAATTGATTTTGATAATAGGTTGGAGATGTGATTTGTCGTCTAGATAGCTTTTGGAAGTATTTATGTCCTTTAGCACAAAATATAGTAATTTATCTTGAAATTATTTACTCATTATTTCTAAGCTGCTTTTTATCATTATCTTTTGATCCACAGCAATTCTACCCTAGACTTTATAACATTTATGGATGAGACATTTTTTCATCATAATTTTCCACCATAATGTCAGATATTTAAGGGTAATTGGTGCAATTCAAGTCATCCTGCAAACTGTTTCAAAGAAAATAAATAAATTAATAAAAGGTTCAAACGGCGCCTAGGGTATAATTACTTGGCCCTAATTTGGAAATCTGCCCATATATTGGCAAAAGCTGTTTTATCTTTTAAAACAATAACGTGGCAGTGGGTTGATTACTTTTTTTTTTTAATTAATGATTAGGGGATTGTCTTAGGTCTTATTATTGCCAAAGTAATAACTTAGATTAATCCCCTAATGACCCGTGTGAAGATTGATTACTTGCTAAATTGGTAAGGAGCCTTACTCTGCTTAGCACGTAGCTCTAGTAGAGCCTAGCCAGAAACTCTCACGGCACCAAGAAAAAAAAAAAACCAAAACAAAACCTTTTCAAATGGTTAAGAAACGTATCCTGTACAATGATGGAAGAAGAAGCCCCAAACTGCACTGTTTTTTTGCATTTTTTTTTTTTGCTTTGGTTGGGGAACTGCAATCGGTAAGGGTGTTCATGGTTCAATTTTAAAACGAGAATCAAATTGGCTGGTTTGGTTCAGCGTTTTTTCCATATAGTTTGGTTTTTGTTCCAATTTTAAAAAATCGAATTAATTTGGTTTGATTTTGGTTTGCATTTTAAAAAAACCAAACCAAATTGAAAAAACCAAAATATATATATATATATATAATAATATTATATATTAAACTTCAACATGTAAATTTCCTGTTACTTTGATTGACATATGTTAATATGTTTTCATTTTGATACAATGTTTAATGCGATTTTTGAGTCATTCTGGATGCATAGACCCTCCCAGGCTCCAATGCTCAGAGAATACTGCCCTCATCATCCCATCCTACGTACGGCTGCCTGCTCATGATTGATTGTGCCCAGGTTTAGCATTTGATTACTACTTACTTATTTTTTAATTGATTTTAGTGAATAGGTAAAAGATCTTATTTGTTTTCTACTGGATGGGTTTTTGGCTTTAGAGTGTTTGGTAGAAAATTGAAGTATGTCCTTTAGTTTGTCTTCCCACAAATCTTTTTAGTACAATAAATATAGACAGTTTGTAGATAGCGTGGTTGCATTCACATGTGGGTGCATATCGCCTACGGACAATCGTGACAATATCCCACACATGATGAAAACTATAAATATAGATGTTTTTACCATATTTTAGCTTCAAATTAATTTCTCATTCTAGGCTGATTTTAATTATTATCCCAGCAAACTTATGATCCATAGCAATATATTCTACCATTTCATATTTAAGGATGTGGCATCTTGCATGATTATTTTACACCATAACATTAAGGGGTCCATTTGTACGTACCCTGGAATTAAAGTCATATTTCCTACACATTTGATGGCACAAAAATTAATCTAGTTGATGACGAAAAAATCGTCACAGTCAATATTGCAACATAATCCTCCTCATACCTACAAATAAGACCTGATCAGGAATTGTATGTACCTTACATATGTGGAGAGAGTCTCTATTTGTATTGAGTGTCCCTCTCCTAATCGGATTAGGAGGCTAGAGTCTTGGTGGGATTTGATTAATAATGAAAATATCAATCCCTTTACTCTAAGATTGGATTATTAAATAATTAAATATTAATTTAATAGTATCCCTTTGTGAGGGAGCTTAGTTGACTCTCTTGAGTCCACGTGGTGCTATTATATTGAGCCAGATTTTTCCCCCACATCAAATCCTTTAATCGCAAAATTGACAAGGTATTTATCTAAATTTTCATAAATTTGTCACTCACAAGAGTCACAGCTATGGAAAAGGAGTGTTTAAAATGATGGGTTTCAAATCGCCTCACCTCCCCCCACCCCCTTCCAAAACCAAAAAAAAAAATTGGAAAATGTTGCTTCAACATTTTTATTTTATTCTCGGACTCTGGCAACACAATTTCATAAATGATGAGGTGCACCTAGGTTTTGTGAAATTTACTTATATACTAATAAAATTTATTGAAAAAAATATTGAGAATACATTTTGTGTATGTAGATAAAACAAATTACTTACCACATATGGTGGTGGTCTAGAGGTTAAAGTGTAGGAGGCGGTAGTTAAGGTTTCAAGTTTCAGGAACAGTAAGGTTATGTGAATTTGTCCATATATGGTTCTACTCATGCATTAGAGGTGACGTGAATTTATTTCTTAATGGTCCTACTCATGCATTAGAAGGACTAAGATCAGGTTATAACTCAACTAAGTTAAGAGAGCATTTGGCTCACTCCCAAATAGAGTTACTACGACTGGTTATCCCTTCTTAGCTTCTACCCTTTTAGCTTATCCATCTCGATCGTCACACATTTGATTAACAGTATCAAGAATCAATGTTTTGAAAATCTTTTCTATGGAATATTTACTTTTTAAATTCAGTGTTTTGAAATATGGTTCGGGCCCATTTGATCAAACCAATTCAGGCATAACTTTGTTTACTTTTTACCTTACCATGACAACTTATTTGACATGCTATATCAATCAATTAAAAAAAAAAAATTCATCAAAAAAGTAACCACATAAAATCTAAATCTATGGATTTCCGACCTCTTAAAGTGAATTTAGAATTTTAAATTTCATCAAAAGCAGTGCATGTTTTTGTACTTTAAATTAAGGTGAACTGTCCTATTAACATTAATTTAAACCATGACCATACCCACTCCTGTTAACAAAGTGTGCACTTGAACCCTATCAAAACTTTATATAAGTGATAATTTAGTGACATTCTCGTCGATTGTCCAGTGTTCAAACCTATAAGTATGTGTAGAAAATAAAAAACCTTTATAAGTGAAGTTCTCAGACATACTTGCCTAGGAAAGGTTCTGCTATAGGGGAGAGCATTATAATTGCATTCAAATTGATGGACAGTGCAACTTATTATAACATGCTAAGACAATTGAGAAAGAAGTAGTCTAAGAGCCTGTTTGGTTGTCCAATTAGAAATTAAATAATTTAAAAAAATTTACATAGTATTAAAGGCACAACCATCATCTTGAATTAACAAATTCAAGAAAATGATGATCATAATCGCAAATAAGAGTAGAAAATCAAAATAGTGGCATTTCATGAATTCCTTAGAATTGATTCCACAACATCAACTATAGTAATTACTCCTATATTTTAAAATATTCTAATTTCAAGTGATGGATTTTCGCCTTCGACCTCCAATGTAAATTTTTTTAATTGTTTAATTTTAAGCTGGACGTCCAAACAGGCCCTAATTGAATTCAATCACGTCACCCAAAACTCTATAAAATAATTTCTTTAAGAAGAAATAGAGAGAAGATAGTTTCAAAATTCTAGCCATGATGAAAAGAGGTTCGGTTATGTTGCTGTCGAAGCATTTTTATTGGCCAATATGACGATAATACCATGCCACTCAATGTTTTATCCCAAACCCTAGTGCTAGATGATTACTGATTAGTCATAGAACTTTGATTTAATTAACATTAATATGAGCTAAAAGATATGCATGAATTTAAGGAAATAATTATGCAACATATATATACATGAACCTAGATGAAATTAACCTATATTGCCCCTCGGGCCCTTCGCCACCTCACCTAACGAGAATTCCAATTTAATACTACATTATTATTATTATTATTATTATCATTATTATTATTATTTAACGGGCCTATCTAATATACATTATTAAATATGCAAGTATGTGATTAGATAAGCACATGCGGATATAACTTCTATCAACACCTGCATTAGAAGTTGTACCTTGTGCATTAGTGTGATATGAGATACATTGGACCAATGCAAGAGGTAATACCTCTAATGCATGGTGCTGAGGGGAACATAACCAATGTAACATATACATGTTTAATTCGAACTGTCAAAAAATAAATCCAATGACTCGAATTAGTCCAGCATTGAACATAACGTGCTATGTCAATTACTGTATAATCTTAACAACCAAAGTTGGACAAAGGAGTTAGAACTCTAGCATTTTCCTCGTGGAAACATTAGGTCTAGATAGAACCCAGTTCATCAAATTTAAAAGGGAACGGCTATTGCAACCCCCCAAACCTATAAGTTCCCCCCCCCCCCCCACATTTTTTTAATTAAAAAAATTATTATATAAATTACCAAAAAGGGCTTATCCCTCCTTACCTCTCTCCGACACCCACCCCATCGGGAACTTTCTCTGGCACCCACCCCACCGACAACCTTCTCCCCGCACCCCTCTTCTTCTCTTCTTCTTTTTGTTTTTTTTCTCCTTTCGTTCCCAGAAACCTCTCTCCCCGCACCCCTCTCTCATTAGCAACCCTCCCTCCCCTCCCTCCCATCGGCCTTCCTCCTCTTCCCTCTTCTTCTCTTCTTCTTCTTTTTTTTTTTTTTTTCCCTTTTCTTTCCTTCTCCTCTTCTCTCCTGTCACAGCAGATGTAACTAGCAGAGGAAAAAAAAGAAAAAAAAAAAAAGAAAAGAAAGGTCGTCACGTCGCCGGAAAAAAAGAGGTTTTTGAAAAAAAAAAACCTCCCTTGCCTTTCACACACAGATCTGACAAGCAGAGCCAAAAAAAAAAAGTCACTTGTCGTCGCTATCACCATCGACAACCCCCTCTCTCGCACCTCTCTCCTACAGATCTGACCTCCCTCACCGAAAAAAATGGAGGGTTTTCAAAAAAAAACCTCCATTGGCAAAAACCACAGATCTGACCAACAGAGGGGACAAAAAAAAAAAAGAAGAAGAAGAAGAAAGAAGAAAGAAAGAAGAGGAGAAGATGAGAGAAGAGAACGTCATCGTCGCCATCCTCGCCGTCGCCATCGCCGATCTTCACCTTCCTCGCCGTCATTGGTCTTCGCCTTCCATCGTGGTTGTTGTGTGGGGGAGTGGAGTGGGTGAGAAGGGTTAAGGTTAGAAGGAGGGGTATTTTCGTCTTTGAGAAAGGTGGGCTGTAAATTGGGGGGGTGGGAAAATCAGGGGGGCTTATATCTTTAAGGGGTTGCAATAACCGCTCCCATTTTAAAATGGGAAAATTAGCGTTTAATACCCTTTTTGAAACTTATAAAGCCTTAAGTCCACACATTAATCTTATAAAGCCTCAAGTCTAAAATGGAATCAAACAGCACCGTTTCATGCTTAAGTGAGCTAATTTTTTTTTTAAAATGGCGAGTTTACCCCTGTAACAGAAAAACCTCCTACATGAAGCTCGTGACTGTGTTACGGTTTCATTCATTGGGTTCTTCTTCAAAATCGAAGCCCTGCGATTTAGGTTTTGGTGGTTTTTCTCCATTGTCGCAACCCTGTGAGTTGGATTTGGAAGAGCTCCAATAGATCTAACTCTTTTCTCTCTCTTACCAGTCAACACACCCACAAATCCAGGTTCTCTCTCTCTCTGTTTTTCTCTCTCTCCATCACAAGCTTTGCCTTTCATTAATGATACTAACCACTATGGGACCAACCTGTAGATCCATTAATAAGAAGGAAGAGTCTTTGTTCTCACAAAATAAAGCAAACTATCAACACTCCACCGTATCTTC
>JBBPBK010000311.1:0-231274 GCA_039720395.1 Liquidambar formosana
TGGGTCACAGTGCAGAAGGTACGTCTTTCACAATGAAGAAGGCTAGTGATTTTGAGGTGTTAAGACTGGAGAAATGCTTAAGAACAGAAGCAAAAAGCCCTCTCTCTTTGGAGATGCACTATAATTGCTACAGTTTGGTTCATTTAGGAAGAAATAATGAATTTCACTCTTCACATGCATGCACGCATGCACACACACACATATATGTGCAGACTGACAGACAGACAGATGTACATATATTTACATATAGGGTGGAAATATTTTCAGTATCAAAATATTAACAATTGTTTTGAGAAAAAGTACATCTGCGTCGAAATTAATTAAATCGAGCCCCTTTTTCTGAACTTTGAAAGACTAGAACATAAGCTGTGTTATTTAGTTATATTTTCTCCAAACCTTCCTAATGATAAAGCTCATATTAAACATCAGACGCCTTTTTCTCTTCCTAGATTTAAAATTTTTCCATCATGTTTTCATTCTCTCTCTTTATTTTTTTATTTTTTTATTTTTAAGAGGGATATAAAAGAGAGGAAATGTCCAAAAAAGGGACAAGAATCAAGAGGTTAAATGAAAATAACCAGGGAGCTAGCTTGAGAGTCATGCACATGAATCCAAGGTGTTGCCCCCTCTATTTGACAAGAAATTTGATCCTACTTAGTTACGCTCAAGACCAATTTAAGTTTGTTTTTATACATTCAAAGTGATGCACTAAATGGATCTTGTAACTGTCATTATCATTAAAGCACTATTCCTAGTTTCCTATGCACCTTAATTGTTTAGAGATGTTACTAGTAATAGCTGTCATAAAACATTATGACAATCATAGTTTCTAGGGCTGATACATAGTCATAGTCCTTTGTCATGCGACTTACGTGTGTTGGCTTATCATGCAATCACTGGCAATAATTTTAAGACAAATATCATGTGTTTGTATGCAGGAAAGAGAACACGCATTGAGATCTTTTAAGAGCGGAAACACACCCATTTTAGTGGCAACAGATGTGGCAGCACGTGGTCTTGATATTCCCCATGTTGCTCATGTGGTGAACTTTGACCTCCCCAATGACATTGATGATTACGTTCACAGGATAGGACGGACAGGGCGAGCTGGCAAATCAGGATTGGCTACAGCCTTCTTCAATGAGAACAATTCCTCATTGGCAAGGCCACTCGCTGATTTGATGCAAGAAGCAAATCAGGAAGTACCTGCTTGGCTTACTCGTTTTGCGGCACGGCCTTCTTATGGTGGAGGGGGTAGAAATCGGCGGTCTGGTGGAGGCCGTTTTGGTGGCCGTGACTTTAGAAGGGATTCCTCTTTTAGTAGGGGTGGGGGTGGTACAGATTACTATGGTGGAGGGAACAGTAGTGGTGGATATGGGGTGCCTGGTGGTTATGGTGGGGGGTATGGTCCGGGTGTGACCAGCGCTTGGGATTAGTATCCCACTTTATACTGGATATGTTTTCTTTAAGTATATATATTTTTTCTTCTAAAATGAAGGATTATTATTTTTCCCTCTTTTTCTTTTTTACTGTCTTCTTTTCCTTTATTTTATTGACTTCCTCTGAGTTCTAATTTAGGACGTTATGGAGAGGGCTGTAGGTTTGAAAATCAGCGCTGCCTTTGGGTGATAATGGGACAGATAGGTGATGTTGGTGAAACACAGGTGGGTGGGTGTGCGCTTGGGCTTGTGATTACGATAGTGTTATGTTGTTGGTGAATTAGAAGGGGTTTGTTATTTCTGTTTTAGTTTCTATAATTTTGGGGTGGGTGAAGGTTTAGAAGTACGTAGTGGGTTGGGGTGAGTTGATGGCTTCTCTTTCCATTCCTGTGTGTCATACTCTTTTCAATCCATGTTCGTGCGCTTTTCGGTTCTTAGAGAAAGTACTTGCAATTGAAGATGAGGCTTTGAAGATGCCATCCAGGTTGGATTGTAGAGTGAGTTTGGACATGGTACCCCATGCTTAGGTTCAAATCTCTGTATGACCACCTGTCGTCATCATACTAACCTATTAACCTTGTTGTATGATTGCGTCTTGGGTTTCCAGCTTAAAAGAAAAAAGAAGGGGAAAACTGCAGCTGTTGGAACATTGTGTAGTAGAAATCTAATCCTGATGTAATAGTCTCTACGGGTTGGAATGACTAATGGATTACAGAATTTGACTCTGGGCGTGATGATAATGATGCTGGTTTTGAGCCCCTTTTTTTAATTTTTATAAAGGTTTTTTTAAAGTTTTTTGCCAATGTATGTGGAACAGCAAATCCTAAAGTTGTAGGATAAACAAAGCTCTTGAAGGCTTTCCATACACCAAGAAGCATGAAGGAGCACATTTACATGAGCAAGATATTGGATCTTGCTGCACTGCTGAATATTCGAAAGTGCAACTTGGGAAGAAAAAAATTGCAGAAAATTGAAGCAGACTGGACATAAACTAATGTAATGCATTTCATGCGATCATTTGTTTTTGGAAATTAGCATTCAGGTGTCGAACGGTCACCTCTCCAAGAACAAGAAATGGGCAAAGCTGGATGGTGTATTCAGCAAGGGCTACAGCTCGTGGTGTAGCAGCTGCCCAGTCATGAGTACTGGCTCAAATTTGTATTTATAACAAAATTAGAATAGGCTGGGGAAGAAGTTAGCAGATTCAGTCATTTAAGTATTTTGGTACTCAAGAAACTTTTGAAAACTAAAATCATCTCAAACCCACAAAAATTGATCAAATTCAGAGCAAATAAAGACAATTAAAAGGCAATGTCCTTTTTTTTTTTTTTTATAATATTCTTTGGTGCTGAAAAGCCAAGGGCATATTTTGAGAAGGGAGACTCATTTGGACTCTATTCCTGTCAAAATTTGTGCGAACATTTATATTCCCACATACGTTGCGGGTTGATTAAGCACATCTGCAGTTGAGGAAGAAAGATATATACTACATAGTAAGCTTTGGAAAAGCAAATGCTGATTGCCAAAAACCGGTGCTTTTGAAAAGCGCAGCTTATGTCTTTGCTATCGCATCTATTCCTAACAATAGCCCTATTGAGGATTCCTGATAAATACCTTTACAACCTTGCAACTCAAAGGTTTAATCAGTTTGGTACTTTTGGTCATTGCATTTCTTTTACCTTCCAAAAACCTTTTGGTTATTGCATTTCTTTTGAACAAGGGTCAGGCTATTGCCACCACATAAAAATTCTAAGCACCCCATTTAATTTACATTTTTAAGGTTTTATAAAAAATATAAAAAAAAAATTTATGAAAACTCATTACATAGTCTACTAGAAAACATCATTCTGGACAACTTGTGTAAAAAAAATTTTTTCCAAAATTTGTCATTTAAGTAGACTTTTTAGCAATTTTTCATAGAAAATGAAATAGAGATTGTAAATGGCCAAAAAGTTTGCTTAAATGATAGATTTTTGAAAAAATTTCTTTTACAAAGTTGTTCAAAATAATGTTTTCTAGTGAATAATGTGATTAATTTTCATAAAAACCTTTTATATTTTTCATTAAACCTCAAAAAATGTAAACTAATGGGGAGTTTTGAATACTTTATGTGGTGGCAATAGCCTCACTCTTTGAACAAACTCCTCACTATTTTATCTTGGTATGCTGGTTGGGCCTCCATGGGTTCAGCAGGAAATCTAAGAACAAACTAGCCAGCCACAAGGAAAGCCAAAAATGAAAAATTCTCATCCAACTTTAAGGGCATTCACAAGTCAAAGGTTTCATTTGGAAAGCTAGGAATTCTTTTCCCCCTCTTACTCTATGAAAGTAGACAAGCAAGCAAACCATGGGCATCAAAGTCCACTAGGGCAAATCTTTCATCAAAACTTGAAGGCTACTACTTACCTCTTGTGTGTGTAGATCTTAATGATCTAAAGATGCAGGCTATTTAGATTAGTAAAGAAAATAACATTTTTTTTCCATTAACAGAATGAATTACTTTTAAAAGAATGATAAACTCATCATATGCACTTGATTGAAGTTGAAATCAAGACTTCCGTAAACCCATGCCTTTATTTAAGCTGAGACATGCCTAGGCCCGGAGGATCATTGGTATACAATGTGTTTGAAACACAAAGTGTTTCCACATTAACACGTGAAAAGTGGCTCCTACGGGGTTAGTCGAGCAGTCAGAATGTGCTTTCTAGAGGTTATTATTTCGATTCTTTGCAAATCGTTGCCAGTGTGGATATAAGGCATCTCACATGGGTCGTTAGGAGAATAGTTTGAACTGAAATCTTAGCAGAACTAAGGCCTAAGGTACCCTTAGGCTATGTATGAATTGAGAGGAATTGAGAGAAATTGAGAGAAGAGAAGAGAGGAGAAAATGATTCTCTTAATTTCTCTCGTTTGGATTGTTAAGTTTGAAATGAAGAGAAAGGAAATGTGAAGAAATGGAGAGAAAATTGAGCCATTTACCTATCTCTCCAAATCTCTCTCAAATGATTTGGAGAGAAATGGAGAGAAAGAGAATAAATAAATGATGAAATGACAAATATATCTTTCTACTACTTTTGTTTAATATGTAAAAACCGGTAATAATGTAATTGTAACTACTTTTTCTTCTCTTCTCTTCTTTAATGAGGTTGTTTAAGAAGGTTTAACTAACCAAACAAAATGGAGAGAAAGTTACTTCTTCTTCTTCTTCTTCTTCATTTTTATTTTATTTTATTTATTTTCGATTTCTCTCCGTCCATACATAACCTTAATAGTAATAAAGGAGGGAAAAAAAATACAGGGGAAAGGTGTAACAAAAATAACAATAGCAAATTAGCAATAATAAGATAAAATAAAGAAAACGGTGGCGTTTGGTGGTGTAATCCATTTCTGGTTTCCTCCCCTCCCCTCACCTCCTATGCGAGGTTGTGACTCTCTCTGTCTCTGGGATTCAGAATGGGAGAAAGAGAAGCAGAGGAAGAGGTGGTATGGAGCAGAGAAACAGTGCCTAGGGTTTTGAAGATCGTGAGCACCAGACTTCCTCAGCGAGACCTCTTCTCTCTCTTACTCGTTAGCCCATGGCTTCACCGCACTCTCATCTCCTACTCCTCTCTCTGGCTGGTTCGTGCATATACACACACATATGATATCTCTCTGAAATCATCATCATTTTTTTTCTCAATTAGGCATCGTGTGGTTGGCAATTTCAGAGTAATTTCTTGCTTTTCAAAAAAAAATTTTGTTTTTTTTTTTTGGTACTTCGAAAAGCAAGATAGTACATTGAAATTATTCAATTTTAGATCATTGTTTTAATTGTGAAGACATAGGATTCTTCAATATGATTTTGGGTTTGATTCTCAGGTTCTTGATTTGCGTGAAAAGAATAATGCTGGAGAACGACTTGTAGCTGCTCTGACACTGGTGAGTTTTAGTATATCGTTGATTGGAAAAATGTTTTTATTTATTTATTTTATAGAATGTTCTTTTTGGTTGATGATAGATCATGGGAAAACGAATGGAAATTTGTGGAATTCCGAAAGTTCAATTCTTTGTTTTTCTCCTTGCATTTTCTTAGCAACCAAACAGAGCTTTAGGGACATGAAAGAAATTTGGTATTGCATGAGAATAATGACATCAATGGCCTTATGGAATGATGTGGCAGTGAGACTTTTGAGATTAGTTGCGTAGTGATGGTCATTTTGTTTTGAGGCAGAGTGATTCAAGACTGTAATGACACTTTTGAAATTAATCACATAAGTGTCATTTTGTCTAACAAATTAAGTGAAAATTTTTGGATCCCATCAGTTCGAGATGGGGAATTTGTTTATCATTACTTACTTTAAAAAAGTAAAATTTGATTGATGATTTTTTGATATGATGATTTTTAAAAAAAAATTCATGGTGGTGATTTAATGGTAGTAATTTTTAATGTTTCGCAGTCCAGATATTGGCATGTCAAGCATATAAACCTTGAATTTGCACAAGATATTGAAGACAAACATCTCGAACTTATTAAAAGCGAGGTAACATTTCAAACTATTCAATGGAGATAGAATAATCTATTTTCCATTTCAGGGCTTGGAATTTCTTAACCTATATTTATGCATGCATGAGCATTCATAATTTTGAACAGCCTCAAGATTCCTGGTAAAATAAGAATTTAGTTGAATTATTTTTTATTATTGCTTTTACAAAAATCATGACAAAAGTAGCTTATGTAGTTTACAGTACATTTCTATATGGACACTTTTGTTGTTTATTAATATTTTTTTAATGAAATATATGTGTGATTTTGCAGTGTTTTGATTCACTTCAAAACCTAAAGATCTTAAATCTCAACGGCTGCCAAAAGATATCTGACAAGGGAATTGAAGCTATAACCAGTGCTTGTCCTAAACTGAAGGTGTTCTCCATCTATTGGAATGTGAGGTAACTGTAGGTCCACCTGATATGCATGTATACATTAGTAATTTTACTTTGATTTGTAGATTTTATTATCATTACTGATGAAAACTGGAATACGAATTGACCTTCAGGGTTACAGATACAGGTATAGAGCATTTGGTGAGGAACTGCAAACATATAGTTGATCTGAACTTAAGTGGCTGTAAGGTATATGAGTAATTGATCATTAATTGAACGCAGATTCTATCCATGTGTGCTAGTATCTGCACACAGGGATAGAAAATTTTACATTGGAAATTCTTGATTTCGTATGAGTGACCCTGAAACCTCAGGAAAATCTTCATGGCAGATAAAAATTTTACATTAGAAATTTTTACCAAATTTTGTCATAGTATATGTTAATCTAGAGGGAGAAGATGTGACCCTGAAACTCTAAGATAATGTCACCTCTTGTTCCTAGTGTGAAGAGAAGCACATTTATCAGCATAGTTGTTATATTTGGTTCAACGCTGTGAAAAAAGACTTTGTGGCCTTTGATTAAATAGATGCTATGGCCTTAAGAAGGGTAGAATAGGGAAAAAATGCACATAGTTATACCCGAATAGTAGGGATATATATATTTTGTTGAGTGGGGAATACTGTTGCCATGTGATCGCCTGTCTTTTGTACCGAGTGAAGTACTGTTGCTGTCGGTGTTGTCTTGTTGCTGATACTGTTTCCTTGTGAAAGGTATCCCACTATTTACTTTTGTTGCTGGAGTTTGAATTGAGTACACTGGGCTATTCCTGCCTGATGGATTGTACTAATCAAATCTCCATATGTAAGTTTTTCCCAAGGAATCATTCCATTATTTTGATCCTTGAGCTTTGTCCTAATTGTTTCTGCAAATAATGTTGGTAATCCAGATATAAACTTTTCTTTCCAGAAAGGTTGATTATTATCTGGTCTTAAAAATACTTTTGTTAAAAAAGCATCTTTATACCATTGTGGGATTCCTTTCACAAGGTAACAGTATCCGCAACAAGACAACACCGACAGTCAGGCTTCATCATTAGGCCTAGGCTCCCCTTCTCCCATATAAGGGAAGGCAATTCTATGTAAAGGGGGACGGAAATAGATTAACTTCTTTCCTCCTGGATAGGAATAGATTCACTTTCTTCCTCTCCATTCCCCTGCAAATTGTAACTCCGCAATCAATCCTTCTTTTAGACAATTGCAATTGTAACTCCGCAATATTATCTTGGCAATAAAGCAATATTTTTGTAAGTCTGCAATTTTAGTTATTTCTATTTGCAACTGTTTATTTATTATTTATAATATATTTTATTTTTGATTGCATATCTATAGTTTCATTCCTGGGTGTTGTTGGTATCAGAGCCATAGGAATAGAACATATAGTTATTTATCTATCTTTGCATGCATATTTCAGGTGGGCAGTAGGGCAGAGGTGAGTAAGTCTCGTAGTAAGACCTTTACCTAAGTGTATGGTGTAGAGAGACAATAGGTAGCTATGTTTTCTAGGATGATGTCAATGAAATCTACTGCATCCTCTAGTGAGGAGATAGATATTCCTGAGGAAAAGGAATATATTATAGACAATAAAAAACTTTGCAACTGGAAATTACCTAAAATACCTGCAACTGACATTTATGAAGGCAATAGGTTGTTCCCTGGATTTAAGGTTAGAACCAGTGAAGAAACGATTGTAATGGATGGAGAATACAAGACTGTATTACTCCTTAAAGAAGAAATTATTAAAAGACATTTAGAAGACAATTATCGATTCCTACATGTGGGATTAGTACAAATCTGTGCTAAACCATTAGGAAGAGATGGACTTAACATGTCTCTATTCATGGCACTTAGAGACTGTAGGTTCAACAATTTTGAGAAGACAATGTTAGGAGGAGTCCAATCGGGTCTCCATGCTGGACCAGTATATTTTAACTGTTATCCGGATTTTACCATAAGTTTAACAGATCAAAATATTCTGGATGCACTAACATTGAATGTCAAAATTCACAACTCTGAGATGAAGGCAGGATCTCAACCTCTTGCTATCATTTACAGGATACAATATAGGGTGTATTCTACTCTTGTTAATACTCCTGTTGTTAAAAGACAAAGTGAAAAAGGCAAAACTATATTACTGCAAAGTAATTTAAAAGACAAAGAAAATGCAATAATACCAAAAACTCTGTTATGGTCTGAGCTGAAGTTTCCAGAAGAATGGAAACTCCCAGATGCTATTAATATAGCAGACTCAGAATCATCTCAACAAACTAGACAAACCACAAAAATTAAGCAATTAGTAGAATATTCTGATGGCAGTGCAGGGATTAGATTTAATAATTTTTCTACTCAGTCCTTCAGACTACCCAACCCTAAGCCAATAATTACTGAAGTTCCAGATTCTTTTAGTTGTCCTGTAAAACCGGCAACTAAAGAATGAGCTATGGCGTGATCAGTTATTTCTGAATCTTTTGCCTGATATGCTGAACTTACCATCGTCATTTGATGTAATAAGTTCTGTATCTGGTATTGTGTTAATCCATCAATGTTCCATTCATAGATGGTTCCTCCATGATATGAAGCTTGATGGTAATTTCCTCTTTTCTCGATCTTCATATCAGGAAAAGAAGGGTATTGGTAAACATTTTTTATAGGCTGGGTATGCCTTATGGCATTAACAGCCACATCTTCTTGTTGCTTAAATTGTTGCATAATATCATCAGCTTCTGTTTCAGAATCTATGATATTATCATTCTGAGTTATTACAGTAATTGCCTTACTAGTACTGGCTTGGGGCTTCTGTGGTGTATCCTGTACCACAGATTTGCCAATTACATCATCAAGAAGTCTAATTCTGTCTTGAATTTCTGCATGTAATTGCCCCTTAGCTAGTTGCCTAGTATATTGCTTAGGTATAGTATGAGGAATGAAAAAGGGTTTTTCATCCTGCTGTTTGGGTGAAATTGATTCATTTTGAACCAGATTTTCAACCCTGGTTAATTGTTCAGCAATTGTCTTAATATGTTGATTATTTTGTTCAAAGATATTTTTAATATCTTTTCCTGTTGGTTGTGTCTCTTCCTCAGTTTTGACCTTATAAGGTGCAGCTGTTATACTGACCTTATAATATGGTATTTTAATCTGTTCCAGAGGTGGATGAACAGATTCTACCAATTGATTACTTGGAGTTAATTGCCAAGTAGTCGTATTTCTACTTGTTACATTTAGTTGTCTTTCCATCTTATATACCTTTTCAAACTATTCAAAAAAGTATATATGGAATTGATTTTTCTCCATATACTTATACCACTGTGTACGTATTTGGCTTTTTTGATTTTCGTCATGAGTTTAAAAAAATTGTCTTCTTTTTTCTTTATGTTTGTCAAGCATAAATTCTGTCCTTAGTAAATCTTTGTCTATGACAAAGGGTATACTAAGCATCATTATGCCTGGTGGTATTTCCATTTCTGTTTTAGTTGGTGACATATTCTGAGATTCTTCTTCAGAATTGTCCTCTTGTTGATTTGCTGCAGATTCATAATATGGATATGAAATATTGCTATTACGAACTCCTTGTAAATTTGGTTGAACTTGGGGGTTTGCCAAAGGAGTCAAAGGTTCAAGATCCCCACTCAACAAAAGCAAATATGGGATTCCTTTCACAAGGTAACAGTATCCGCAACAAGACAACACCGACAGTCAGGCTTCATCATTAGGCCTAGGCTCCCCTTCTCCCATATAAGGGAAGGCAATTCTATGTAAAGGGGGACGGAAATAGATTAACTTCTTTCCTCCTGGATAGGAATAGATTCACTTTCTTCCTCTCCATTCCCCTGCAAATTGTAACTCCGCAATCAATCCTTCTTTTAGACAACTGCAATTGTAACTCCGCAATATTATCTTGGCAACAAAGCAATATTTTTGTAAGTCTGCAATTATTTTAGTTATTTCTATTTGCAACTGTTTATTTATTATTTATAATAACTAAAATAATTGCAACTTACAAAAATATTGCTTTATTGCCAAGATAATATTGCGGAGTTACAATTGCAGTTGTCTAAAAGAAGGATTGATTGCGGAGTTACAATTTGCAGGGGAATGGAGAGGAAGAAAGTGAATCTATTCCTATCCAGGAGGAAAGAAGTTAATCTATTTCCGTCCCCCTTTACATAGAATTGCCTTCCCTTATATGGGAGAAGGGGAGCCTAGGCCTAATGATGAAGCCTGACTGTCGGTGTTGTCTTGTTGCGGATACTGTTACCTTGTGAAAGGAATCCCATATTTGCTTTTGTTGAGTGGGGAATACTGTTGCCATGTGATCGCCTGTCTTTTGTACCGAGTGAAGTACTGTTGCTGTCGGTGTTGTCTTGTTGCTGATACTGTTTCCTTGTGAAAGGTATCCCACTATTTACTTTTGTTGAGTGGGGAATACTGTTGCCATGTGATTGTCTGTCTTTTGCACCTAAAGACCCAGAGTTGACTGCTTTTGCTAATCAAATTGCTGTGGATTTTTGACTTGTCTGTTGCCTGCATGATGAGGTATGGGAGGAAGAATCCCAAAACAGTCATCTTCGTTGTCATCTCCTAAATTGACTGAAGCACAGGATCCCTGTTCATCTTCTTCATTGAGGGATGAAAGAGCTTCTTGGAGATATGCCTTCAGCTCTTTGCTGTTGGGAGGAGCAGCTGCTAACTTTGTCATCAGTTGATTCTTTGACAGGAGAGCCTTAGATGAGTCTCCTACTGTTGATGATATTGCCGGATGCTTCTGGAACCATTTCTGAATTGCTTCGGGAGTGATATGGTCTGTCTTTGCATTATCCCACCATTTGACATGGAAGGATCTCCCTATGCAGGGCCATTGCTGGGTACCTGTAAACTCATAACGCCAAAACATTATCCATGCCAGACCAAATTGGGCATAGAACAGGAAAAGTTTTGGGAAAGCTTGCAGATGAATTTTTGGCTGGATCTGTTGCTCATAGTAAGTATATGACTTACTAATGTTGACTGGCTGCTCTGGAAGGATTTCCTGGATGGGGCCGAAGAATGACCACCATGAGAGAAACCATAAGGGTATTGACTCAATATTAAACTTCTGATCAAAATAGATCATCCATGAATGACGGTTGATCTTATTTTGAATAAAGAAATAATTTTGCCATGCCTTCTCATAATCAAAGTAATTATAGAGATTAGGCAGAATGTTGCCGGGGAGATGTCTGGGCTGGTAAAGAGGTTGACCTCAGTCAGAAGGACTAAGAACCCTCAAAATTTGACAGGTAGAATAAGAAACATCAGTTTTATCATTTTCAGGATGATTATGTTTGAAAATGGCTGATTTTGTTCCTTTTTCTAAAACATATTGGTACCATGCCTGATTTTTGCGAAAATCATTTGTCTTATAATGGAACCCAGGTGGAAAATAGGATTCCAGGATATCAGGGATATCCGATTGCGAAAATTCACTCTCCAAGACCATAATGTCTAAGGTAGAGGGTTTTTCAAAATATGGGCTATGGTTTTTGCGAAAATTGCCCTGTTTTTTGTCTTTTAAAAGAAATTGCGAAGTTGGAGCAAAAGCTCCTAATGGCTCCTCAGATTTAGAAGAAGTTGCAAGATTTTTGCCACTACTCCTAACGCTGGAAGCTGCCAATGAATAAGTCTGTGACTTATTCATTGGGGATACATGCTGAAAGCTGAGTTGTTGCTGTTGCTGTTTTGATAATTGCTGTTGCTTATATTGCTCAAGCATCTCCTCTTCTTCTTGGAGATCTTTAAACCATTTTTTCTTTACTATTGCCTTTTGCTGGGTAGGTGACCCTGTTGCTTGGCCTTTTTGTTGGGTAGATGACCCTGTTGCTTGACTTTTTGGCTGATTTTGCTGGGATGTTTGCCCTTGAGGGGCTTTTGCTCTGGCTTTGTTTTGTTTGGGCATTCTGAAGAGTTGCCCTGGTCTTTGGGTAGGTGACCCTGTAAGAACTCACGAGAGAGAAAATCAGGGACACAATTGTTTTCTCCTTTAATATATTCTATATCAAAGTCAAAAACTGAAAGTATTGCCTGCCATCTAGCAAAAATATGTTTTGATGCAATGTTTTTAACATCTTTTTTCAAAACTGGTTTTGCAGCTTGGCAATCTACTCTTAGTAGAAATTTTTGGTTTAAAATATCATCTTGAAATTTTGATATACTCAAAACTATAGATAATATTTCTTTTTTGATTGTCGAATACTTTGCCTGTGCCGTGTTCCATGTACCAGATGTGAACCTGACTATTTTGTCTATATTGTCGACCCTCTGCATAAGAATGCCACCATACCCTATGTCTGATGCATCAGTTTGGACTATCTTAAATGCTAATGGGTCAGCTAGGCTAAGACAGGGAAGGGTCCTAACCTTCTGTTTTAACCTTTTGACTGTGTCTGTATATTCTTGTGACCATGCAGGAGGATTTTTCCTAAGTCTTCTCCTAAGAAGGGCACACTCTTGGCTAAGGTTTGGGTAAAAATCTACAATATAATTGAGACACCCTAAAAACCTCTGTAATTGCTTTTTGTCTTTAATTTTATCAGGAAATTTGTCGGCAAATTGGATTGACCTTTCTATAGGGACGATGGTTCCCTGATAGATATGATGCCCTAAAAATCTAATCTTTGTTTGGAAAAGATTAATCTTTGTAGGACTTAAGGCTAACCCGTTTTGCTTGATTAAATGGAAGAACGTGTTAAGGTGTTTCCAATGTTGCTCAATAGACTTTGAAAATACCAACACATCATCAATGTATACAATGGTAAATTCAGTATATTGTGTAAATATTGCATTCATAATATTTTGAAATTCTGAAGGGGCATTTTTTAGGCCAAATGGCATTACATTCCATTCGTAATGACCAAAAGGGACTGTAAATGCAGTCTTATACCTATCCTCTTCAGCAATTTGGATTTGCCAGAAACCCGATTTCATATCGAATTTCGAAAATATTGTTGCTTTGCTAAGCCTTCCTAATAAATCTTTCTTATTAGGTAAAGGATACCTTATCCATTGTAAGGCATCATTTAAAGGCTTATAATTAATTACTAATCGTGGAACACCCCGTTTAATTTCTGCTGCTTTGAAAACATAAAAGGCTGCACAACTCCATGGCGAGCGGCTTTTTCTTATTAAGTTTTTAGAGAGTAGATCTTGAATTTCTTTTTTGCAAATTTCAAGCAACTCCTGATTCATTTGAATCGGTCTAGCTTTTGTTGGGATTTGACTTTCCTGAAAATCTTTCTCATATGGCAAATGAACAATATACTTATTCCTATGCCAAAAAGTATGAGGATTACCAGAACAAACTGTCTTTTTTAATTTTTCTTCAAATTGTTTTATTACAGATTGCAGTTTCCCGTCTTTTAATTGTTGCTCAATCTGCTTATATTGAATTTCTTGTTTAAGGAAATTCAAATGTTTTGTCTTTTTTGTAATTAGATTAATTTGTTCCTCTTGGTAAACAAATTGATCTTTTAATATGTTGACATCCCTAACCGATGGTGGATTAAGGAATTCAAACTTGGTTTCTTTGCCTTTAATGTAAGAGGTTATTCCTGTTGTATCAACGCTAAAAGGCTGAATACAAGTAATAAAAGGAGTACCCAATATTACTTCTCTACTCAGATTTTTAACAAGGATAAATGTTGATTCAACACAAGTTCCCTCATTACATATATGAACGTTGTCTAATTTATATTTGATATTAAGTTTAGCTCCACTGGCCGAACTTAATTCTTCCTTTGTCTTTTTGTAGTATTTTGAAGGAATGATTCCTTCCTGTATACAATTCATATCTGCACCTGTATCAATTAATGCAGTTATGAAAAAGATACATTTGTCATTTTTGTCTTGTGGATTTTGTACCATAATTTTTATAGTAGTATTCCACTTTTGATATGTTATTTGCTTAAGAAGTTGAACAAAATTTTCTTCTCCCAGGTTATCCCTTTCCTTGGTGATTTTGTCATCTTCTTCTCCAGCTTCATGAATGACAATTTGCTTGCCATTACTTGTAGAAGCCTGTTGCTGTTCTAACTGACAAATCTGTTGTCTTAGAACTTCAATGCTTAAATTTTGCAGGTTGGAGTGTTGTCTTAATTCTTTTATGTCATTTTTCATTTGCTTAATTTCTTGTTTCAAATCTTGCACAGAAACTTCTTCTGTTTGTTGCTGCTTATATTTTTCATTAAGGATTTCTTGTAGGTTATAAATCCTTTTGGGTTTTTGTTGCACTTTACTCATTGTTTGTTGCAGTTTTTGCAAATATTCTCTTTTTAAGATTGGATCAGTCATTTTGTCAATGATATCCAATAAAAGAGTTTGTTGTTCATGATTAATATTACTCTTAATCATGTTACAACACTTTTGATTACAATTTTGTTGGCATTGCTGCTCAGATTCAGAAGATGAATCTGATGTTGTTTCAGACTGATGATTTATTTCATCAATTTGTCTTTCTTCTTCTGTTGCTGAATAAGATTCATATTCAGAGTCAGAATTATAAATTGCATTTATGATCAGGGTTTTTATCTCCTCTGGGGATATTCCAGAATCAAATTGCAATTCATTAATTGTCTGTTTTACCCTACATTGGGCTTTATAATGGCCAGGTTTACCACATCGGTGACAAACGACTGCCTGTTGCTTATTAGATTTCTTCCTATATTGCTTTTTAGGATTTGGTCTGTAATGATCTTTTTGTTGTTTTGAATTTGACTTCTGATAGTATTGATTATCAGACGGTTTACTTTGAGTTCTCCTTCTATGGTATCTCTTATGATATTTAGAAGAAGATTTGCGATATTTCTTTGGATTTGCCTTTATTGAAGTAAACCCGAATTGTTCACAGAATGAACCAAATTCTTGTTTATTTCTAATTTTCTCTTTTTTCATTTGTTGCTGGAGTTTGAATTGAGTACACTGGGCTATTCCTGCCTGATGGATTGTACTAATCAAATCTCCATATGTAAGTTTTTCCCAAGGAATCATTCCATTATTTTGATCCTTGAGCTTTGTCCTAATTGTTTCTGCAAATAATGTTGGTAATCCAGATATAAACTTTTCTTTCCAGAAAGGTTGATTATTATCTGGTCTTAAAAATACTTTTGTTAAAAAAGCATCTTTATACCATTTAAAATCACCTAACCTTTTACATCTGAGATTTGCCAATATTTCTGCAGTTGTATCTTTTAACTTGGAAGGATCTCCAACAAAATGTTTGGAGATTGTGAAGAGTAAAGTTGACACTGCATATTCAATCTCTTCTCCTTCTTCTGTTTTAATTATATTGCCTTGTTGGTCAGTTTTTATTGCATATAATATTGCCTGTTTTTCTTGATGGGTTAAGGTATGATCCCACCATCCTTTTAGTTGTCCTGTAAAACCGGCAACTAAAGAATGAGCTATGGCGTGATCAGTTATTTACAAAAATAGCAGATAAGTCTGCAATACCAGATACAGAACTTATTACATCAAATGACGATGGTAAGTTCAGCATATCAGGCAAAAGATTCAATATATATATATATATATATATATATATATATATATATATATATATTATATTCTCCGCATGTGTTGAATTTATCAAAGAATACTACCGCTTTGTTATATTTTTCCTTCTATGCTTTAGGGATCAATTCGTAAAAGGTACGAAAATATGTAACAGTTATTGAAAACCATATGACTAACCATATGATTCATGATTTTCATGGTTCACAAGAAATGACCTTAGAGTTTGAAATTAGGAACATGTTTTAACATAGCATTGATATGCCTCCCACAACTATATCTTGACTACAGGATTGGGGTTAAGGTTAAGAAACTCTATTCTTTCCAAGCAAGTGTGCAATATGTGAAACTGCTATCAACTTATCTTCATCCTTTTTCATAGTTTTATGATTTTATGTTGTATCAAAACTCAACTGTTGGATATTCATATTCATTATCTTAAGGGATTGTCTTTGAATGGGGTATCTTGATGTGGTGATCACAGAGTATTACAGACAAAAGTTTACGATTAGTTGCTGAAAATTATCGAGATTTGGAGTCGTTGAACCTGACTAGGTATGTAAATCTGGTTCATGTTAGATTATCCAGGAGCTCATTTCAGATGTGGAAAAAAAAAAAAAAATTTCTCAATGATGTCTGCTTTTGTCTTTTGATGTAAAATACATAGAGTTGATACCATCATTTTTCAATGGTTTTCCATTGTGTGCTATGAATCTACGACCACCCCCCCCCCCCCCCCGGCAGGTCTTCAAACAGCTTAACTTATGTCTAACACAAAAGTCGGTAAAAGAAGGGGATTAACCATTCACTAAAACGCACCCAATTCTTCCTCTTAAATCATTTGCCATTCTAAACATGCCAATGTGAGATGGTGAAGTTAATTTTTACAGTAAAGAACTGTACTTACCTGCCAGTGCTTATATTTTGTAATCTTTTGTTTTTTCTAGGTGCGTCAAGCTAACTGACGGTGGCTTGCAACAGATCTTGCTCAAGTGCTCTTCTCTCCAGAGTCTGAATCTCTATGCCCTTTCGAGGTATGAGAATGAAATTTTTATTTATCTAAATTGGTGCCGAGTTCTTGCTGGGATTTCTAATTTATTGGATCTGCTGCATTGTTTTCATTCAGCTTCACAGATGAAGCTTACAAGAAGATATCACTCCTTGCTCATCTTAGATTCTTAGATCTATGTGGTGCCCAGGTAATAATAATTAATTAAATAAAAATTGAGGTTTGCTGACTGAACATATTATGCACAATTTCCCTGGTTAAAATTGGTGCTAATTTCAAATTTGATTATCAGAATTTTTCAGATCAAGGACTTTTCTGTATAGCTAAATGCAAGAATTTGGTGTCTCTTAATTTGACGTGGTAAGTAAAGCTCCCAACCTTCTTTAAAAGTCTTTTCAGAAAAATCATATTGGTTGATTATTAATTTATTATTATTATTTTTTCTTTTGGGTACAAAATTTGATTGAAATTCATAGACCAATGGAATCTTGATAGGTGTGTACGTCTAACTGATGCGGGGGTTATAGCTATTGCACAAGGTTGCAACTCTCTTGAATTTCTGAGGTAAATCCAATATGAGAAATATTATTGAATTGAAAGTAGTTGCATACTTAATTTACGAAGTCCATTTTGATAGGTCTATAGACCATACTTTATTCATGCTATGGAATCTGAATCTTTAATATCTAAATGAATTAGCATACTTTACTCATGCTATGGAATCTGAATCTCTAATATTTAAATAAATTAGTCTTTTCTCATCGTTGATATAGTCCAAAACAAAGCAATTATATATATGTTTGGTTCAATTCGGTAGCTTACCATTGAGGCCATGGATTCATGTGAATGTAACATGGGTTTTGGGAACTATTCGTCACTAATAATTATTTGGAAATTGGTAGATAATCAATAAATTATTGCAAAAAAATTGGGAGTGTAGTGCTGGTGATAAAAATTCGCAAGAATTTTGGCAGCAACTAGTGATTATGAGTTACAGGAAGCAGTACAGCTTAACAAAGTTTCATCATGGCTGTCTGGGTTTAATATCAGAAATGCTTTTTGGCCATGGCGTTTTGTTTAGGGCAATATTATCAGTTAAATGTTATGCCATCTTGTCTTCTCACTATTTTGGTTCATGCTTCATACTGTCTTCCTCTTGTCCTTGAAGCAACTTCAACTTGTATCATATTGCTCATTATTGGTGCAGTCATTGTTTTTGTCTCATTACCATCTCAGCCCAGTCTTTCATTGTATCCCATATTGGTGATTTGTTGCTACCACTAACTTCTTTCAGATTCATTCATTTCTAGTATTATCCTTTCTTTCATTTCCATTTAGCTCAATTAATTCATCACTAAAGTGTAGAGCACTATACATATTGTTGAGCATGTGGGCCATCCCATGCTGTTGTAGTGATACTACGGAGGTGTGCAGTGACCTTGTGGTTATTAAGTTGTTTCTCTTGATATAGTTTCCATTGTTCATGTCATGGATGAAATTAATGCAGCTTATTTGGAATTGTTGGGGTTACTGATAAGTGCTTGGAGGTCCTCTCGAAGTCCTGCTCAAACACGATTACAACCCTCGATGTGAATGGATGTATTGGCATAAAGGTATATGACACTTATTTATTAGAAAAATATGTTTTGACTCTGAGATTTTTGTTCTTCAACAATCTATAGTTATTAAACCTGGTCTGACATGGCTTTTTGTGTCAGACTTTTTGAATACAAAATTGGGAACTGCCTATCTGATCCCCAACTGGGTTGGTTTGTATTTTGTACCAACCCAGCAATCATCCAATAAGAAGGATAACTATGATAGTTAAACCATTGATTTGGCGAGTTCATCAATGTTTTTCAAATTTGCCAGTTCATGTATTGTTGCAGGAGGTAAAAAAGGTGAAGGGAGGAAGGGAGGAGGATAATAATACTGTTTATAGCTGGGAATTGGGATCGAAGTCGTTTTTTTGTTCTTTGATTTTAAAAAACAACCCTGGCTCATTTGGGGTGCCCTTTTCTGGCCTCTGGAGAGACCACTTTTTGGATCAATTTCCATAACTATTGCCCAGGCATTCACATGCAAATGTTGGTTGTCCCTGATATTGTCACTGAATGTCTAAATGTATATTTATTTCCCTTGTAGAGACGAAGTCGTGACGAACTTCTTCAATTGTTCCCATATCTAAGGTGCTTCAAAGTGCACAGCTAATGCTATGGTTTATAAACCTCTAAAAATGATGATTTGCTCGCATCAAGGTGAGTATTCCATCTCCTAACCTCTCTTAGCAAACCATCACTGTAGTACAATTAGAATGAAAAGTAACCCATCTATGATTGTAACAGTACTTTTACAGAGCGATTCCTGGTTCACTAATAGCAAGGTCATTCTTACATATCATTCCAAGATTTCTAATTACTGGATGTGATTATTTCGAGATTGTTAGATTGCCATGTCATTAGTGTTTTTGCCTTTACTGGACACTCTTTTTCCCAATGTAGAATATGCTTTCTAATAAACCCATTTCCAAATGTTGAAGGAAACTTATACAGAGAATTTCCAGGGAAACCTGGTCCAGTTAGCATTTCTTTCCATCATCTGGAACACTCAGGACGGGTAAAGAATTTCCCATGGGGAAACTTTCCCAAACATTCAGGATCAGGTTTCTTAGTACTTTAATTGACATTTCACAATTAGGTTTCTGTATGTTTTCCTTTTGACACTGTTTCTCTGACATCATATGATTGTACCACGGTTCAATGTGGAACTTTTCGAGTCTGTTTGGGATGTCAAAACAATTCAGGTTGTCTTAGGACAAGCCAACATAAACCTGTCTAGATTTCAATTAAATGATCCTTGGCCAGAAAAGTTGCCCCTCCTTCAACCCAAAATTGATTGAAAGATGAGGCTGCATGCGTACCAAACATCTAGTTGCGACATCAATTGTTGAGCCATGTTGTCTTTAAATTCCCCAAGCAGCTCCTCAAATGTTAATCATTAAATCCTGTTGTAATATGTATTTATCTATGTGTTGTTTGTTCCTGATATTATTAGGACTCTCCCAATTTTGTCATTCAATTTTTGGGCCATCAGCTGATGTAACTCATAGGTAGGATAATCAGTTTGATATTGTTTAATTAAGTCGATCTTGGGCTGATGTTAATGACTTCTGTATTTTCCAGGCCAGGATACAGTATTGAATCAGGGGTTGCTTGACCATATATTGACGGTTAATGCAAAAATGGGCAGACGATTTTGGATACAGATTGGATTCAAAGTATGTCACCTGGATACAGCATACGACAAAAGCTTCTTACATCCAAGTAAAATTACAGTAAACATCCAGTATTGTATGAAACTCTGAATCCCACCCTAGAGGGTTTAGGTTGTGTTTTTGAAATCACTTGTCAGCTACAGCTTAAAAAGGCATCGGATGGTTGTTATTGGGATGGTTGTTATTGGATTACTATGCTTAAAGGAGTATTTGGATTTGTGTCTTTTATCACTCATTATATAACAATAAAATAAATCATGTTATCTTCTTTATTGTTGTCTTGATGACAAAAACCCAACATTTGTTTAGAAAGATTTCTATTGTCTCACCGCTTGGCTTTATATGAGAGATGTGATCTTAGAAGGAAATTTGCTTAAGATGATTAGAGAGATTCAGTTCCCCGGAACAACTCTTTCTCGGCTAGCTTCATTATGGAGAATGCAGGTTTATTTATTGTCCTCGGTTTTCATCAGATTCAACTTCTCGCGTGTAAAGACGTTGGGTAATGCAATGGCTCATTGTTAGCTAGACATGCCCTCCAGCAGCTACAGCTTCTTGTCTAGATGGACAACACACACACATATATTATATAAATATATATATATAGAGAGAGAGAGAGAAGGGGGGGGGGGGGGGGCAGAACCATCATTATGGGCAACATTATTATAAGTTATTGCTAACACCACAAGATACGTAGAACAATGCACAATTGAATGGCGTGAGGTTCTTAGTAAACACCAGTGATAAAGACTGATGACAAACACCAAAGTGAAATCCCACCAACCATTCCTCCCCCAAGCCATCTCCTTCCTCTCACTGTGATACTTGAACTAGTGGCTATGCCTGTAATTACAAATATATAACACATGTATCAATATTCTTAGCAAAAAAAATAAAAAAAACACTTGTATCAATATTACCCCAATTATTTTTCAAAAACGAAAAAAAAAAAAAAAATCTGAAACACTGCCACACAGGCTTAAGAAGCCATACCATCATTAAAACATTACACATAGCACCCAAAAATGCAATAATTTTGGCTTATTTATCCAAAATAAGTTTGCTTCCACTGCCCTTAATTAGAAGAAAGATAGGACATTGGCCTTGTGGTAACTTGCCACTACGGAATGAGCATCATGGTTTTAGTTCTACTTCATGTCTTAAATGAAAAAAAAGGAAAAAAAAAATGAAGTAAAGGTACATTACCACTAACAATTGCGCTACTGCTGTTCCCTTCATGGGTGCTGGCAAATTGCTCAAAAACCTGAGCATCTGTTGAGTTATGATCCAAGTGTAGAAGAGCTGTGTCCAAAGAAAATGATAGGAATCAATGATAATTGTAAGATAAAATTTGGCTTATGATTGTTTTCTCCAAATGCAAAAATCATTGTAGCAGTAGATAATTATTGTAATCAAACTTACTATTTTTCGTGCATAGAAAAACCTAAATATTAATTTAATGCATCTCTCCCCTACTGTAGGGGACAGGGCCTAGGTTCGAGCCCAGTGCACCATATATTGTGGTTTTTTTTTTTTTTTTTTAGTACCCTATGACATTATTAACTTGTGCGGTTGTCCTCCCCACGCCCCCCCCCCCCCCCCCCCCCCCCCCAAAAAAAAGTACGGAGTAAATAAAAATTCATATGAAAATTTGCTTTTTTATTTCTTTTTAAAAATTGAAAACTTAAACACACACTTTAGAAATAAAAAATAAAAAATAAAAAATAAAAAATAAATCCTAATGAGAAAAACTTAGTAGGTTAGTGGGAAAATGGGTGCCATTATGAGAATTTACACCCAGACCTAGTGTAGCTACATATTTTATCATCCGACTTAGATGGCATCTTCATCTAAACATGCTCTTTGCGCTAAGAAACTTGCACATTTAAAAGAGGAAAAAACTTGCACTTTGTGGCCAAAGTCGTCCACTTGTTCATGTAAATTTTCTCATTTCTTGTTGATCATTTTGGTCTTCATAACAAAATGCAAGATATAGTCAATAGAAAACATGCAGTTAAAACAAGCATCATATATAGTAGAAAATTTGCAAGTTGTAAAGCTACCAAGGCAATTAGAAGCATTAGCCGAAGCATGGCAGATGGAAGGGAGGCTGAGTGCAAGAGTAGCATTGATCTTGAAACCGAGATTGGGATCGTTTCGATCTTTAACAAGGAGGCACAGGCACTTTTGGGCCTTCTCGTCCAGTTCTTTTTTCAAATCAGTGCAACATGTTGAAGTAGGAGCTTTTGCATTGCCACCCACAAAAGGGAGACATGTTGAGAGACTAGCCAATTGGTCTGCACATTCTTTCTTGTCTTCAGCTATGTCTGAACTTACACCACCAAACATCATCAGGAATAAAATCATGCATGAGACTCTTCCACTAAGATTTGCCATATGAGAGAGAGAGAGAGAGAGAGAGCGAGTTGGCTGTTTGATTGTTATAAGTTGTATGTATATAGGTGAGGTGTGTTGGGTGTCGTGAAGAAGTCTTACCTCAAAAGCTTTTTACTTGCAGGATGTTGAAAGATTAATTATTATCTATAATTAAGTAGAGGCAGGTTTGGTGTCACCAAATTAAATAAAAAATAGAAAAAAAACAATGGATCTGGTTTGAGGGATGGCTCTATGATGGACAAATATATGGAAATATCCATGATAGGCCAATTTTTTTTCCCTTTTCTAAATTGGACAAAAACTTAGTTTTCTTGCTCTCATAGAAGCCAATCTCTCATGTATTAATGTTGTACACGAAATGCTTAAAATTCCAGGCTTCCAGACCATACCAATGACCTGCTAGTCTCCTAATTGGGGTAGGTATTGAGAAACATTTTTCTTTAAGCAAATTGAGGAAATTAATTGGAATAGCGTCCACTCCATCCACGGATTGAGATAGAATTTGGATACCACCACAATCTGTAAATGCTCACATGGGCCAGAGTGACAAAATTCTTGAGTGGAAAAAAAAATTACTAAAATGGGCCAAAAAAATGTAACCCAAAAGGATGATTCAAACATTAATAAAGTGTGGGTCTCAAAATGTGGCTCTAATTATTTTTCAACTAGTTTAGTCGAGTCAAGTAATTGGTTATTCAAGTTTCACTTAATAAATTATCATGTTCAAAAATAAAGTTTGAGAGTTTATTTGGGAACTTCAAAAATTATATCAGATTGAGTCTGCTCCATAACTGTTATCTAGTTTTTAAATAAATCAAGTCACAACTGGTTTGAAAAAACCTGTGTTCATGCCTTGTTTTTAGAACAAAGCTGAAAAAGAGATTTACCAAATAATGTGAAATCAAAACTGACCAGACTTATTCTTACCTAACCAGGTTTTCAAATTTGCCAAACAACCCCAAGTTTGAATCAATTATATTACAAGCAACTCAAATGAATTTTTTATCAAATAGGATTGGTGAAAAGTTCAAAATATCAATCACAGTTTGTCCCCACCTATAGGTGCTCAACAAAATACCCCTTCTTTCACCTTTTTTTTTAAAAAAAAATTTTTTATATTTAAATTCTGCTTTTCCTATAATGGATTTCAACCATATTTTTTGTTAAATCGGATTTTTAAGGTCTGAACTGAATAAATTATTAACATGGATGGCATTATTTATTTATTTATTTATTATTATTTTTTTAAGAGGCAGTGGAAGGTTGTCCATGGAGAGAGAGAGAGAGAGAGAGAGAGGATTCATGTTTTAGAATCTCCTAAAGACGTATAAAAATAAAATTTTAAAAAAATTATATGGAAAGCGTGGTCTTTCTTTCCATAAAAAAAACATCGTTTTAAATATAACAGAAAGCGTATTTTATACTACCGCTTTTAATATAATGGAAAGTGTGTTCGATAATATTTCTTTTAAAAGCGCTGTAGGAAAAATCGCTTTTACTACAATTAAAAGCGTGTTCCATAATAGAGTTGTTAATTAACAGCGGTTTTAGTATCAGAGGCGTGTTTTTTAACAGTGTTTTTACTAAAGAGGTGCCTGGTTACTATGATTTGAAGAGAATAACATTCACGCCACCAGCCCCATCTCTCCCGCGATAAAGGATCGTGCACAGCTACCTCCGACCCCGCCGTTGCCATCCTCCACTTCCGCTGTCAAGAGGTAACTCTCTCTCTCTTTTTCTCTCTGGATGATCGATTCTCATCTGGAGAGTTGATAAAATTTGAGCATGCTCGAAATTGACCCCAAAAGAGAGAAGAAAGAAAGAAATAAATAAATAAAAACTGAGTTGCGGTTCACTGTGCTACTCCTATATATTCTGTTGAGTTAGGGTAAGACCTGAGAAGGGCTTGGAGGTGGCTTAGACGGTATGGGCAAAGAATTGAGTCTAGGTTGGGATTAGACAACAGGAGAGCATAGTATGCCTATCTGGTTAACAGGGCCTGACATCTGGTTTTTGAGCAATCTGATGAAGCTTTGGGCAATAACCTAACGCATCTTCTTTCTGAGAATTTGTTCTATTAGACAAACGAGATCTAACACCATCATTGCATAGCTGAACTCCGGTGAAATGGGATCTAAAACCGATGGTGATCAGAATCCTCCTTTCTTCTTCCTCCCCCCCATTTTTTTTTTTTAGTTATTTGTTTTGTTTACACGGAAACACAAGAAACAATGAGATACAAATGCAGGTACTAATCACCTGCTTTGCAGGGAATATAATCCTCAAAAGTACAAGATAATGACTAAATTATATTGAGCTGGCGGGCATTTCTAAATAATTTCTATTGGGAAAGAAAAATGGAAAAAGGAAATTGAATAAGACATAATCATAATTTTTCTATGAGACAAAGGTAACATAATACAAAGTAGATCATGGCAAAGATCCCAACTCAGGGATACCTATAAGAGAACACAGTGAGCCTGATCTACCATTCTTACAATAACTTATCTTTACCCATTGGCTTCTCTCAGTTTTTCTCTCAGTAGAACTCCTCTTCGCAACTGACCTACAGGCAATTGACATTGTTAGTTGTTAAAACTTGGAACAAATTCATTGAACAGAAAACCAAATGATGAATATATATTATAGAGGGAGAGAGAGAGAGAGAGAGAGAGAGAGAGAGAGAGAGAGAGGCAAAACTTATTGTCAATTAAATTTTCATTGAACCACCAGCCCCTTTTGTGGAGATCTAGTGTCTCCATCTGAAAGGATGGGGGCTTCAACCACAGAATTAAACCATGTGGTGTTGGTAATGTTTACCACATACGCAGAATCTACAAGGTAGATAATACATAGACCAGTCTTGAAGGACATATTTTTTCAAATTGAGTGATCTAACAACTTCAAAATCCCAACTTTCAGTATCAAACACTACTGGAATTTCAATTTCTAACAAAGCTTTCTTCTTACAGGGGAGATGGAACTACACTAAACCCAGATGGATATGTTTTACTTATTTAATAAAACATGTGAGTTCCAATAAACTTGTCTCAAATTTGACAAAGAAATTCCAGATGAAACTACACCAAACCCAAATGGATATGTTTACTCATTTAATAAAACATGTGAGTTCCAATAAATTTGTTTACTCTTAATCAAATCCAGCAATCACATGTGCATAACTGCATATAACCAGCAGAGAGGAAAATAGAGGTACTCCATCTTAAAGAGAGTTATAACACAATTTCACCTTTTAAACTACCCTTCTTATGAAATGATTGCTTAACAGGAAAAATTCACTTGCAAGATTGCATTGCTCATGTCTTCTCTTTACACTCTACATTCCAACATGAGCACCACTACAACATATAGGTAGCCCAGTTTTGCTTAAATTATCCAGTGGTGCAACATCGTCAACTTGTTGAAAATAGGACAACATCCCAAGCAATAAGCCAAACAATAACAATCCTGGAGAAAAAGATTTAGACCCAACAGACTAACCACCCCAACAATTGGAAGATTATCCAAAATGTTAGATTAGCACTATATAGTACACTTGGTTTCGCGTTTCTGTTCATTTTGGCCAGTTTTGGCAATATGCTTATGATCGCTAGCAGCAAAAAGAACTACAGAATAAACAAGATCTATATGATCAGATAAAAGCAAAGTTAGCAGTTGCATACCTCAGAGTGTCAGCGTCTAACTCTAGGCTTGCAGCGAAATTCGGCTAAAAGAGCTATATGATCAGAGGACCACTCTGGGGAAGGAAGTGCTGTGTCTTTCCTCAGACTATCCTCATCCAGAAGCTCCAATAAGGATTCCACTGATAATGAGTCCGCTGAAACCACCAGTGGAATAACTTTACACATTAGAAAGCCCTATGATTTAGATATACCTACTAGAATTTGCCACAAGCTTCTTCTGCTTGAGTAGAAAACTCAACAGAAAAGACCAAGAATGAAAGAAGTATAAGAAAACGAAGGGGAAAATAATTATAATATAAACAGGAATATTGCAAGTCACCTGTGTAAAATATGTAATCAAGGGTGCCGATAAAGTCTCTAGTGCAATTTGTAAACAAGGGTTCATTTGTTGTGGGGTCCAATCTCCTCCTCTGTTGCTCTAAACCAAGACCAACCCCCATCCTTGCAAACGATGAGTAAGCACTGACCTGCAGCAATTATAGTGTCACAATTCACAAACCAGCAAAAGCCATGATTACCCAAAACATGTATTTACCCCCAATCCCCACACCTAAAAAATTAAAAATAAAAACAGATAAAAAAAAAATAAAACCTAACAAATAGCAAGCACCCCAGGCAATGCATTATCAAAACCTATATTTACCAGTGGCAGCTGATGGATTAGCTTGCTGGGGGGCCGCAAGATTCCAAGAGGGTCTACCAGTAAATCTGGATGCATTGCATCAACTTTTCCCATTGCAAGAAGAGCATGAGGAGCACTGCAATAAAGTTCAACAGCAACTCAAATAAGCAATACGCCACTACTTGTTAAAGAAAACTTGCATATCGATATTAGAAACCAAATCCTATCACAACAGGAGACAAGACCTTCCAGGAACTGCATTAAAATCCCCACACACCAACATTGGAATGTCTGCGCTGGCAGCAATTTTCTCCAATCCTTTCATAAGAGTATGAACCTGATAAACAAGAAGGAAAAAAAGAAAAAGAAAAAAAAACACAATGAAATATTTTGAATATATTGATAGAAAGAGGCAAAAATAAAAATACAGAAAAATGAGAACCTGCCAGAGCTTGACATCTTTGAGATCTTGCTGGACATTTACATGTGTATTCGCCTGTACACCAAAACAACCAGAGGAGAAAAAACAAAAAAATAATGGTTAGTAACTGCTTTGAAAATCTCCATGAAGGGGCAAGGGAGAGATTAGAAAAAAAAAATACATGCCTCACATGTAGGTTAAGCCAGTGTAACTTGTACAAATTCTTACACTACTATTAATATAAAACAAGACCCATAATAACTTTCTCACCACACAAAGCAGCTGCCGTTTCCCAGGATTTTCAACCCCCTGATTAGTAAATTTTGCTTCAAGGACTGCTATTAGTGCAACATTATCCTATGAACAAATCAAACATTTATAAGCACTAATAGGCCAACATAAAATCCCAAAGATCTGGGAAAAGAAGAGCTATAGGCTCAAAAGAATATTATAAACTTAAGTCCAACCAAGCCACCTTAACCAATCGATTTAAAGCAGTTTTTTTCTGAGTACTTGGAACCACAGCATCAGTCAAAGACTGAGCAGCCTTATTAAATTCAACCTGCATGCAAGCACGAATCTCTTTAACGTTTTACAGAATTATAGAAAACCCTACTCTACACAATAATAAAATTAGAAAATAGAAAATAAAAAATTCCAAACCTCATATTTTTTGACATGAGAAAATCTGTCTCTGCGAAAAAATGTTGCACATCCATCAATTGTATGGAGATTTCCCATATAAACCTGCAACAAACAACAAAAGCATGGATCAATAACACACAAAATTTGAAAGGTTACAACCATAAAGCATAAGAAGTTTGCAACCTACCTCATTTGTTTTCCTCTTATATAGAGCTTGATAACCATGTTTATCGAGTTCAGGAGCGAAATATTCCTCAAAGTGATCACTCTGAACCTGAAAAGAAGACGCTATAACCTCCATTAGTTAGTGTTAAAAGGCATAAGCTGACCCCCACATAACAATGACCCGTTGGCCCATTGGTATGGGCTAAGAACTGGGAAACTATGTTTTAGAGAGGTGATCCTGGGTGTTAAAGGACACCAGTCAAGCAGGCAATGAACCAGCACGAGAATGGAACTTGGGTTTAGATTAGATCATTAGAATTCCTTTATCCTTCAGCCAGAGCAAGAGAGAGAGAGATTTGACCCCCACATGCTAAAAAAATTGATCTCTCAAGTCTCGACTAATGATAAAGTGAAACCATTAAAAAGAAAAACTTAAAATGTGCTCATGTACCTCCTGAAGACAAACAATGTCCGCACGATAGCCAACTATTTCCCGTAACAAATTCTGTCTACGATAAGGCCATGAAAGAGCCCATGAAGGGCAATAGCTGTATAACTCACTTGTGGCATAAACGTCAGCCAAAATGTTGTATGAGAGCACAGTAAAAGTTCCAGAGGACGAAATACGGCCATCTGAATCCAAATGCCCCATCATATCAACTCCATTGACTGAGATCAAGCGACGTGGACTGGGGGAGGGAGCTGGAATGACACGGGAAGTTAATATAGTGTTGACATGTCCCACCGGTAGTTTTGTTTCTGCATCCACTACAACACACTCAAACTTCAGAACATGGCCAATATCATCAGCTGTTGGTGTATATGTTTTAGAACGTCCAACTTCAAACCAAGTTTCACCACCACTCCTTTGTGTAATTGCTGCAGGATATAAAGGCGCCGAACCATTTGTCAAGCTAGTGCTTGATGCAGAACCAGATAAGCTTGTATTAATAACTCCAGATCCTGAGCTATTGAAGCGCCCAAATAACTCTTCCTCCTCATTTCCATTTTCATTAACAGCACTGGCGGCACGGTCATGTAGAACACGATGATGCTGCCATGCATCCGAGAAGCACTTTGGCGAGCAATGGTAACTTTTGGCAACAGGTATTTTGGCCTTAACACACCCAAGGCACTGCAGTGTGGCTTGCTCAGATGGATGTATACTGCAGACAGCAACTTTTCTATCACTTTGTATCCGATACCTAGAAAAAGAACAAAGAACAGGGAGATATGTATCTGGTAAGTATAACAGGATAAACCCCATTATCTAAAGAATTCAAAAACAGAGATACAGATGCCACATAATCATAAAACAGACAACATGATAGATTAGGCACCAAACTAAAGAAATTTTGTATCAACAATATCTTCTAATGCCAATGCAACCAGGTTATACAGCACGATTTCCACTGGAAGGCTAAATCTATCTCTCTAAAATTAAGTCGTGGAAGGCCAGCACATAGCCATTAACCTTTGTGTTAAAACAAAGCTCCTTCAAATCTTGATTCTATATCTGCAAGTGCCAGAATATGTTTTCTAACATGGTCAGACTCGAATAATGCTTAAACAGTGTTTAATCATCTTCCAAAAAATTGACTGCGCTCACAATGCCCACTTTTGCATCAAATTATTATACAGCTTTCTAAGAATGCCAAGATCCATCAATAACAAATTCTTCTAGATGAAATCCTTTTCCTGCATTGCATGCTACCTGGAAAATGGCCCAATAATTTACAGTAATAGAAAATTTCCACGCCATAAGGGTTACCCTTCCGAATGATTTGAGTCTCCAAGCTATTTCTCTTTTCTCACTTTTTTAGGAAATTTATGGCCCAAGAACGGCAGCTACATTCTAAATTCTAATTCCCCCCCCCCCCCCCCCCCCCCCCCAATATATAAGCCTCCATGATGTGGTACTTCAAGGGAAAAATCAAAGGCTGGGGTTGTAGTGTTGGAGTTATCTAGGGGATTAAAAATTAATGACATTTACAGATGAAATATAATCCGGACATTGTTGAGCAATGGCAGAGTTTCCAGCCCTGTTTCACCTTTGTAAGGTGTTATTAGCAGGGTTCAAAGTCTCGACAATCTCGGACGAGATCTTGCCGAGACAACACGATCTCGCCCTCAACCGATCCAAGATTTCCCTCCAGTACAAGAATTTAAAGGGGATTACCATTCTCGGCTGAGAATGCTGTGATCTCGTACGAGACGAGACGATATCGACAAGAAATCGACATCTTGGTGCGAATCAAACGAGATATCATCCGAAACGATCGAGACATGCTTGGTTCTCCTTTCTCAACTGAGTGTCGTCATCTCAGTTCGAGGAATCCAGATCTGGTGGTGTTGCCGGCATCGTCTTCTCTATCGTCTCAGGTGGGCTATAGCAGTGGCGGCGGCAGCAGCAGCTAACGTGGACGTTTCCGGCAATGGCAACTGAGGTCAACGGTGGGAGTTGAGGTTGACTGTGCCGGCAGTTGAGGCTCTCGAACAGGGAACTCCCTCCCTCGATCGCACTCTCCCTCTCTGCCTCGCAGTCTCCCTCTCTTATCTTTTCTCTCGCGGGTGGGTCGAGGATAAGTCGGTCAAGATGCACCGACTTTTAAAAGGTAAGAAATATATAATTTTTTTTATTATTTGTTTTTGTTTTTGGTTTTAGGCTTTTTTTATTTCTTTTTTTAACTGATCTTTCTTTCTTTCTTTTTTTCCCTTAAGACTTGAGACTATTGGTTGTTTTTTTTTTTTTTTTTTTTTTTTCATTTTTCTAAATGTTATTGATAATTTGATATGGACAATGGAGTATAGACCTATAATCTTTTCTTTTCCTTTTTTATTATCATAAATTTATAAATTTGAATTTTTTTTATAAATGCTAAATGCTTTATATAAATGATAAAAAAATTATGAAAGATCCTTTTTTTTTTTTAAATTTAGAAAATTGTTACACATTTTTTCACTCATCATCAACTTATAAATATGCTTAAATAATTTGGACCTTATAGATTTGATTTTTTTTTTTTAATAAATGTTAAATCTTTTTTATAAAATACTGATTTTTAAAAAAAAAATCTACAAAAAATCCATATTTTTAAATTTGAAAAATTGTTACACACTTTTTTAATTATCATGAACTTATAAATATAGTGTTCTTTCATGATATATGATATTTATTCTACTTCTTTGGATGTATATTAGATATCTACAACATAAATATAGTGTTCTTTCATGATATATTAATGCGCTATCGCCTATTTTTATGTTTTTCACCATATTATGTACATTGAATTCATTATTTTGCTTATTTGATGGTTCCAATGTAATCATCATATTTTTTTCAAATTTTCTATAATTTTTTTGAATTTTTTCAAACTTTTTTTCACGCGTAAAGTTGCATCTCGCCCAAAGCGCGACGGGTTGGGCGAGACCGAGATGAACGAGACGTAACGAGACGGGGACAAAGACCGAGACTTTGAACCATCGTTATTAGGGAGAAAAAAGGTTAACTGTCAATCAGATGCTTGGACCTCGCTTCTGAACCTTGAATTATATACTTCCTCCCACACAACTACCCAATTCATACATATGGAGCAGAATATAAATCAGAACACGTCATAGTAAAAATGTAAAATACATATTGTAATCATTATAATTACAAAATAACGGCAAGAAAAAAAAATAAAAAATAACTACTGGTGTCACCCTAAAAGGCTTGTATGAATCACTCCTATAGAGAAGTAGGCATAACACCTTACACTGTTCCATAAAGAAAAAAAAAGCTCTGTGCTATTTCTCAATAGAAAGACATTACAAGGTAAATAAAAAATCCACACAACCTAAGCAAATTAACAATCACTCTCGTTAAAAAAAAAAAAAAAAAAAAAAAAAAAAAAGAAGGGCATAGAGGGAGAATCAAACAATCAGTTCAACTATATAAGACAACCAAGACTAAAGATAATAGATACAGACACATGCTTATGCATATCAAATGTGAGGGTGATTACTACTTACCAGTACAAGATGACAACAGTCTATTGACTAGATATGTAATCTAGTACTTCATCAAAAAATATGTATTCTAGTACAAACCAGGCTTGAATTTTACACACACAAACACAAGAGAGAGAGAGAGAGAGAGAGAGAGAGGAAATACTAACCTCATACAAAAACCATCACAAAGGGGAACGGCAGAAAACAAACACAAATGCTAAAAAGTTTTTAAATATATATATATATAAATCTTACTAAAATTGCTAGGCAAAATATATCTTACGACCAAAAAACCCTTAAGGCCTCAACATAAATTAAAATGGGAAACGGAACTGATGTAATCAATGAAGCCAGCATTCCAAGCTCCAGTTTAATGCATCAGTAATATTGCTGACAAAGAATTGGAACCCAAATTAGGTCTCAAGAAGTTGCTTCACATCACAATCATGGGTTTAAACTATCATAAATTGATTCCCCATGAATTTGGTCATAATCTTTGTTGTAAGAAGAAAAAAGTGACAATTTTGCACCTACAATTCGCTGACTAAGAGAAAATCCGGAATCTCCAAAGGATCCTCCTATAGGTTCTAATCTGTTTTCCTGAGCATTAAAAATTATAATACCAAGATCCAACTATGAGTCTGATCTCAAAGAATAAAACTTGGAATTTATGTAAAATTTTCAAACATGCCAAGCATGTTGGAAGAAAGACAACATCTATCCAAGGGAAAGAAAAAGTCTCATCAAATCAACCTTGGGCCAACATCTCAAAAACTTCAAGGAAACTTTCTTTTGTCCAAGAGTAAGAATATAAAACAGATCCTATTATAAAAAATGTTTAAAGATGTCACCCCATATTCATCAAAAGTTGATATCTCCGATGGAGATCGATCACATGTAGTCTGTTTCAAAAACAATTAATAAAAGCATCCACACAAACCAGAAAGAGAGAGAGAGAGAGAGAGAGAGAGAGAGATTGGGGAGTGGGGGGATTGAGGGGCTCCAACTTAAAATCAAGGATAAACTACCAATGCCCTTAAACACTCTACAAATTAATAGTCCTTTTCCTATCACACTTTACATCTCCAAGATGAAAGCAATTTTAGGAAAAATGTGAGGTTAAAAAAGAGGGAATACCCCATTAGATATCACTTCTCTTCGTATCTATCGCTTTTCCTAGTCCATCTGTATCCAACCCATTTAATGACTTCAAATTCATCGTCTTGTTGAACTCACTAGAGCCCTATAGTTTATCAATGCTGCTTATTGTTCCTTAGAACCTAGCGGTTTCTTCTTCATCAAATTCTCTTTCCCTAGTGCAGATACCAAGGGAAGAATCCTTACTGAAAACAATCATTTGGGCATCCAGCATAGCTCGTGGTATCAAAGCTCCATCTTAAATTGCGCTTAAAGAAGAAAATAACCGCTCTGTTTTAGGCTAGGGATGAGCAACACGTGCCCTAATACCGGTGGAGCCAATATGGGTAAACCCATTTGGTGTGACCCAATTTTGAGGCCTATTAATAGTTTCTACAGGACAGTTTAAACAAGTTTTCATTGAATACCAGTCGGGTAATTAGCCAATCAAAAATATAAAATTGGCAGTCAACTACTTGCCTCACCTTTAGGTATGTTTGAGAGAGAAGAATTTCAATTTCTAGCAAATGTTCTCTTTCTTCATATTTCATTCTCCCATAAACAATATGCCATGTCAATTTTATTTAATTTTATGGGATTTATTGGACTCTTCAAGACAGCATATTCTTAAGTAAGTTTCCTAAATTCTTGCTCAAGTTCAAAATTTTAATTCCATCTTCTGTCCAACAAATCATACCAATTGACTATTGAGATACATTTATTACAATTGATAAATCAATAAATGCTAGCCATTTGGGAAATTGTATTCAGGTAAATGATTTTCTATAAAAACTGCAGCTTCGATATTGAGTCTTACTTTTGGACAGCAACGAATGTTAACCACTCACATTGCCACCATAATGCCTGTTTTTAAATAGACTAATATCCTTTATCAGCTAGGCAGGAGGTGGACAATCATCAACGTGCGCACTAGCAAGTGCTAGCTAAGTGCCGGACGGACAATACCATCCTTTTTCATGACAGTGTCTAGCCTGATTCATTGCATCTACATAACCAAACTCAAATTCTAATCCCCTATCCTGTCCAACATATCATACCACTTGACTTCTAGATATGTTTCTATATTTTCCATATAATATACATTAGTAAATTAAAGAATGCTAAATACTAACAAAAACTTAATTTAGGTATATAATTTTCTACACTTGCAGTTTCCATACTGAGCCTTAACCTTTGGATAGCAAACATCATTCATTCTACTATCCCAACTGTTTGTGTAAGGATTTATATTCATTATTGACAATGTGAGGTTGACAACCATCCATTTATGCACTAATGGGTGCTAGTCAAGTACCCAATAAATACTATCATTTTCTCACAAAGGATCTAGCTCCATTGATTGCAAAACCGAAATAAAACTGAATATACATTGACTACATTACTTCAAATGGATTCAAATCTGCATATGCACCCATCGGTTGACATCTTAAACTTATGAATACTTCCAAAGACAAACAATTCCACAATGTAGACACCAAATTTGATACAAAATCAAAGTTAAATATCATGATCAATATAAATTCAGATGAAGTATTAGTGTTTACTGGAAATAAGCAATGGAAAGAATGGGAAAAGCGGGAATACAAATAATGAGACATGCCCTAAGCCCTCTATCATCCCAATCTATGGCTCTCCCTTCCCATACTAGATTTACTAATAACCCAGTACGATACTCCATCCCCAAAAAGTGAAGAGACGTAATTTAGACACGTGAGATAGTATACATCCTAAGGAGTACCCTTGGTTTCACCCCAAATCTCACTCTAAAACTACCAACATAAAAAGAATAAATAAACAAATAAAAGCAAAAAATATGTTGTGCCACACCCCACCCTTTCACCGGAAACATTATGTTTGCTTTGGTTTACCCCTTAAAAACCTCATTGGAAGTTAAGGATGTGATTCTCATATAACTTATCAATCCTCCCTAACCGGGCAATGTGGGACAAAGTACATAGACTTCGTAGTTCACCTTACCTCACCCCACTTAAGAGGTCTTTTGGACTATAGGTTATCACAATTCACCACCACAAAGGGCCACATGTCCCCATAGTCCCGTACAGGACCAACTCCACCATTCAGTCCCACCCCACCCTTTCACTGGCAACAATATTGTCCAATTTGGGTTATCTCTCATAGCTTTAAAATGTGTCATTGTAAGTTAAGGATGAAAGTCTACATATATAGCCCAATGACCCTCTCTAACTATGTGATGTGGAACTAAGTAAATGGACTTTGTATCTCACCCCACCCTACCCCTAAGGTCTATTGGATTGTTGGTAACCACAACCCACCCCTCCAAACCAACCCCACCACCGCGAGCTAGGTCCAACTCTGATACCATTATGTCACAACCCACCCTTCAACAAACAACAATACTGTCTGCTATGGTTACTCCTCATGGATTTAAAAAGCACCATTGCAAGTTAACGATGTGAGTCTACATATATAGCCAATAACCCTCTATTACCAGGTAATGTGGGACTAAGTACATGAACTTGGTACCTCACCACAACTTTACCTAGTTAAGATTTATATTAGAATATTGGTCACCACATGTTCAATCATCCAACACATAAAGGTATCAAAAGTAATGACACTTGAAAAGTGGGCTTGCTGGTAGAGTAGTATATTTGGACATAAACATATGAAATTCATTATAGCAAACATTGATGGGGAAGATTTTATTTCTCTTCAATACTAACCATCTGCGGGCAAACACTATGACATTGCACATATAAGCTACCAGCCTTTTAACAAAACGACAATTATGAAATGTAACTATGTAAGATTTCATTTCTTTCCATAGTTGAACCTATATAATCATTTGATGTGTATCAGAGTTCCGGTTGGCACAACAAGTGCAGTACGCCCAATGATTCTCTAATGTAAGAGAACAGATGAGGCTCACTGTGTAACTTTCGTTTACTGCCAACTTTCCATCAAATCTGAGCACTCTTGACAAATCCTCCGCCCTTCCTTTTGAAGCAATCTATATTCTATAGTATAAATATATGCAATCTGGCCTCCAAAATTTTAAAAAATTACCCTAACACAGCATTATCAGCAAAAGTTACTTTTTAGGAACTGAACTTGGTAAAACCACCACATTTCTTTCTTTCTTTCTTTCTTTCTTTCTTTCTTCAGTTAGGAGCAAATTCCATACTAGTAAATTGTACATCCTAGTTAAAACAGAAGTTCAACGAGTTGCAGCTTTCCCATTCAATGTGGCAACGAATTCCACATGCCTAGGCCCTAGCGTGTCATGCCCTAACTTTAACAAAAGGCCACATGGATTCACAGCACGAGTTAATTAAATTGGCAACACATTTTAAAATTCCAAATGGCATAAAATCAACAAACGAAAGCAAAAGATGGATAAAACCAAACTATGCATTCGGATTTTAGGCATGCAGTAAACGGTCAACCATATCACCCAATGTCTTGGCTATAACTATAAGAACTTCAACGACCACAGCAGTTTCAATGTCCCAAAAACTTTAATCCGACATACTTTTCAGTTGCTACAAGTGGCAACATTAAATAAATAAAAACCAAAAAAGAGGTCGCGAACAGAAAGAGAATAACAAAAAACATGCAGATGTAATCAAATCCCCATAGCTACATTCTCGTTCTCGGGGGGAACTTAAAATCCACTTCATAAATGAACAATTTAACCATAAACAACATAGTTGCCAGAAACTCTTCTAACGATCTTCTTGCTTCTGTTGTGTCCAGCTTCCAAGACTTACAGAAACCTTTACGAAAATTTTAGGAAAACCCACTTCGGGGATGATGTATATATTGAAACCTTATAATCATTGTGCATAAATTTTCATGGATGTTCTCACAGAGGCAGATTGAAATCATGAGATTGGTTAAGTCATTCTTCACAATTCAATGTGTTCTGGCATAATTATTAATTATAATTCTAAGTCATCTCCAAACTTAATTATAATTCTAAGTCATCTCCAAACTTAATTAGAATTCTAAGTCATCTCCAAACCAATTCTAAGGTCACACTTCCCGCTTTTTTTTGTTAAACTGTGTCTCCCGCACTTCTGTTTCCCATGCTGTCTCCGGCATCCATTTCCAACTGCTAACTATGGTCACAAGCATTACATTTACACTAGGTGAAAAAAGTTCAAATCTTTACCAAAACCCACATATCTAAACACCCCAAATCGGCTAAATCAAAAGAAACCCCCATGCATAAACATGCCTTTACATACCCACAAGCATCACATAGCCAATACATGTAAAAATGACCAAATGTTCCCTAAAACCCATATGTTTAAACAATTTCGAGAAAAAAACCCTAACCATAACTAGAGTTCATATATACCCAAAATTAGCCACAGAAAAAGAAACCCAAAAAACCTAGAACAAGTTCAAAGATGAATGCTACCACTAGAACTAGAATTACTTACCATTTGTATCTCAAGAAGTGACCATCAAGCGGGGCGGTTTCAGGAACATCATCGGTAGCAACAGACTTGTCGGGTCGCCGCAAAAGCACATACGGCGTGAGCTCGCAGCCTACGATGGGAATGTCGGACGGAAGGTGCACTCGCAGCACACTCAGCATGCTTTCCACTCTGAACAAGACTCCAACAACAACGACGACGACAACGAGAATAACCCTCTCTTCAACACCTCCTCCTCTTCTTCTTCGCAGCGATTTATATAACAATCCTCAAAGCCCTGAGAACCTAGCAATCGAACAACTCTAACGCTCAGACCAACTCGTCGTCTTCTTATAGCTTCGGAACGACACGCGTGAAGGCGGACACCTGGCGAATCCGCCATTTACTTGACCCGATAGCCCGCCAGCCTTGACGGTTCGAACCAAACCCTAGAAAATTCAAAAATCTCGATATAAACCCAACACCTGTAGATCTTGAAAGATTGACACGAACTCCTCAGAGAGATGAATTGGAATTTTTTTAGAGATAGGTTAAAAAAAAAGGTGCGATTTTTAGAGAGAGAAAGTTGTGGGAATTTTGGGGGAGAGAAAGAGAGATCGATCGGTGGAGAGGATCGGAATCTAGAGGAAGAAAGTTCGATTTTTTAGAGAGAGAGATAGATGAGAGAGAGGGGGGAAGAGGGGGATTGGATTGTTAGGGTTTTACAGAGGAAGTGAGAGAGTATATGTAGAAACGATGTATCGTCGTGGTGGTGATGGTCTTTCCATTCTACTCGGACGCACAATATAGAGAGAGAGAATAGAGCGATGTGCATATACATCATACATCATACATACATACATATACTATATTTCTATTACTATGGTTGATTTTTTTTTTGGCTAGAATATGAATATGCTGTTTATTATTATTATAATTATTATTTGTTTTTATTATCTCCTATTTTGTTTGTGTTTTGTGTTAAAAGGAGGTTTTGGGTCTTTCAACACTCATTCTCTCCTTTTGTTTTCGTTTCCACTTATGAAGGATTTTTAACTTGTTTTATTGACCAATTATTAGAAATTTTGAACACCAATTAGTAAAAATGCTATAAGAAGGGGAGAAATGATTAATATCAAGTAGTCTTATCTTGAATTTAATGCCAAAACGTGAATTCAGCTTCTACCATTCAATCATATGTTTTTAAATGTTAATATCAAGAGTTTTCTTTTTTGGGATTTAATGTCGATATATGGCTTTAGTTTGTGCTATTCAATTTTGTTTCTGTGCATTTTACATTAATCATTTGCATTCTTTAGTACCTTTTGGTTGCACTTATTTTAAAATTTTTTTTACTTTTAAAACCAAAAAGTTATAAAAGCAAAAAGTATTGTTTGGTTAGAGAAAATAAAAAGGACTTTTAGAAAGCAAAAAGCAAAATATTTGATTTTAAGCAAAAGCAATGAAGATTTGCTTTTAAAAGTCATTTTTATTTTTTGGACGAATTTGACCTTTACTCGAAAAATTTACGATCAAGAAAGGTTTTGCCTGTCTTAGGCTTCCGTTTAGACGTTCCCATTACATCTAAAAGATTACCGGCGAAATTAATTTTACCAAACACACTTTTTGCTTTTGTTGCTTCTATTTAAAAGCAAAAAGCAAGAAAATAAAAAATGACTTTTATTACTTAAAAAAAGATCTTTTAAAAAATGCAACCAAACGGTGCCTTTGTTCATTGGTATTGAACGAGCCACCCCTTCATTCCCTTTTTCGTTCTATCCGTTTATTTTTAGGATAATAATTTTTTACAGTTAACAAAAAGGGAAAAAATACCATTGTTTGAAATTTAACATATCATAACTACAAAATATTTTCTTATCAAAAGAACGGCAAAATATTTAACCCAAAAAAAAAAAAAAAAAAAAAGAACTACAAAATACTTAACGCCAAAACATGTATTTGTCATGTGACATTCAATAATTATCTAATTAATGTCATCTTATGCATATTATATAATATAATATTATTTTTTATTTATTAAAATGTAGCATATACTATGCATGTGAAAGCAGTTTCCAAAAGTACATTATTTTTATTTTATTATTTTTTTGTGGCAAAATAGGGCTCCAATGTGTGCCATTCAACACATAATCAATGATTCTTGTCGGGAGAGAAGAAAAAAAACAAAGGTGATTAGCTTTGTTTTCTTATCATAGAATAGGAATTACTTAAATTTCATATATAATGTAAACTTATAATTCAAGACTAGTATAATTCTTCCAAAAAATAATGTCTACCATGTCTAATTGCAGAGAAATCTATAGGTGATTAGCTTTTCAAATTTCTGAAATAGAGCGTAGAGTGAATGCACTCCTTCCTATCAAGGAAGATCCTTCTCCAACTTTATAATTAGATCCTAGTAATAAGATAAATCAATCCTTTGTGAATTGTTGTGATGCATTTCAAGAACACATCTAGGTAGGCCTAAAATTAGGATTGTGAAATGAGTCAGAGTTACTTGTGCTCGACTCGATTATAATTCGTTCAAGCTCATTTGTTGAAGAAATGAGTTGAGCTGAGCCTATGCGGGGGCCTACTTCGCTTCGTAGGCTCGTGATTCATTTACTTGGAGATTGTTTATATATATTTATATGCAGTTATGGTAGCTCTTTATTGTTTGTAGTTGAATTTAATTTTCATTGATTCTTTTAGATTCAAAATGTATAGTTGAGTTGTTGGCTTTGATTCAACATTTTTATATCAGCTTAGGTCCTCTATTTTGTGTACACTGCACGTCAAAAGATCGAAACTCCGACTAAAGCACAGTCAAAATACTAACCGGAATTTCAAAGGGTTACTTAAAAACTTAAAAACAACTCGAGATTGAAACTCCGGGTTAGGCACGGTCAAAGACTAACTGGGATTTCACAAGACAAGAAGCTACCCCTGCTCGCGAATGCCTCTGACAACCTAGGCTCGAAGGTACGTGGTTTTTACGTTTTTGCCATGCTTGATTTCGATTTCAATTTCAATTTCAATTTCCTTAGGTCTGTTCATTTCGTTAGCATTAAAACTCTTGAGAATTGCAAATTCTTAACTGCTTCAACTCCCAAGACTTGCAATCCTGAGAATTACAAATTTACGTTATTTGGTTTGCATTAGGATTTTCCAAAAGAAATATTGTTTTTTTTTTTGTAAAAACATTCTTTCTTTTTGTTATTACTATTTTATTTTTATTTTTTAAAAGAAAGTGAATCAAATTTGATGGCTATATTAATAAAATTATGTAACACTGAAGTTAATAAATGCTCAGGATATCGTCGGAGAAGAAGAAAAGTGGACAAGGCAATCATCAACGACAAAACATTATTTGGGATAAAAAAATTTGACACACTCATATATTAATTTGAAATCATGAGCAAGATCTGAGTTCAAGCCACAAGTGACGACCCGAATGCAAAAAGAGGAAAAAAAAAAAAGGAAGGAAGAAAAGATTGAAGAATGGCCAATACCACCAAACTGGTATCACCAAACGCTCCACAACTATAACCCATTAGATCTGACCCTTTTCATTTTTGTCTTTTTTTTTTTATTTTTTCCCCCCTCAAATGTAGAATAGCATGCCTTAGTGTGTGTGTATATATATATATATATCATGTGCAAGTATGTTGATGGATATAGGAGGCGGAAACAAAGAAGATCTATGGGATGTTGGATTGCTACTACTCCATGAGCAACTCGAACTCGACCGTGCAATTGTTGGAAAGTTGATCGTCATCGACGTGACTCCATGGGAATCCACCAACCTAGGCATTGTGTCTTGAAATCGAAACAAGATGAAGTGGCTGTGTGGAGTGATATTACAGAGAACAAAGTTGGGCTGAACGGGAATTGTCAATTCCTTTGTGTTTAGATGGGATTTATTTCCCATGAATGGTGATTTGTGATCTTCTAAAAAATTAAAATCTCATGATTTAAGCAAAATGAATAACCAGATTTTGATAAAGACTCTCAGAAATATGCAATTTTCACTCTCAATTCTCTCATAACATACCCTAATTGTCAAATAAGATTGAGGGTCGCAAGAAATTGTTTTCTCCCCAAACTTCCTAATAAAGCCCCTTGTAAGAAACTGTTACCTTTGCCCTAAAAAAAAAACCTAAACTGACAAACTCTATATAAGATAGGCTAATTTTTTAGGGTATTGTGTATTTCTCTATTGGGCACCTCAATAAATGGGCTAAAGGTAATTTTGCAGCTTCACGTGCTGTACCTATATGTAACCCATGGCAATTCAACTCCACTGTGGCCTTTAACCTCTTTTCAACAATTAAGCTTTTGTTTTATTGTTTTTATACAATTTTATCCTTATACCTCACCCATATATGATACATCTACACGTCTTTTCACACATAATTAAATACTAGAGAAGAGTATACAAGTTTCTTGCTTGTAAGATTCTATATTTTGGTACTGCACATAAGGTATTATACATATTATTTCCTTTTATTTTAATTTTTGTAATGTATATGTGAACTTAAGAAAATCATAAGACATGATTCTATCATTTTATAGAAATATGACACTCAACACTGCATGGAAAATTTTTGCTTTCCAAATTAACCCAAATGTAATAATATAGGACTTACCATTTTGGTTGCCATTCCAAAATTGCCTACTACCAAAATTTTCACATTAAGGGAACAATATTGGCATTATGCATATATATTTGCATTCATAATTGTAGAAAAATGCTAGAGTATAGGATGTTTTTACCAAATTTATCAAGGAGGAATTTTAGATTGGTCAGGCAACAAGAAAATAATTATAGTTGGTAGTCATTCAGTCATTCTTAGTTAAGTTAGTAGTTATTTAGTAAAAAGTTAGTAGTAATTTGTATTGAACTGTAATTATTTTCCCATAGTCCAACAAATCTAAAATTCCCCCATTTATGAATCTGCTGAAAGAGTATTAGTAAAAAATTTGTAAAAAATAGAAAAATTGACCCTCTTTTGAAAATAAACTTAAAGAAGAGTAGAGGGACGAAAACAGTAACTTCATCATTATCATCTCTCCACTCTATAAATACTGCCCAACTAGGGTTTGTGTACGACTCCATTAGGTCTTGCTGGAGATCATGGCTAAGCTTTCTTACACCCATTTCTTTCTTCTTGTCCTTGTTTTCTCAGGTTTGTTAATTCATTCCACACAGCTTTGATGCGATGGACTTGAGATTCATATTACAATTTTTTTTTTGTTTTTTTTTTTGGGCTAATCAGATTCATATTACATACTATGGGCACAACTTTTTGTGTTTAACCTTTGCATTTTTCAGTTGCCTTATATATATATATATATATATATGATTTTGATTATGTCTATAGTGAATGATCCAAATCATTTGTGACAATTAGACATGGGCATGTGATAGAAATGCGCTCATAGATGCTTAAATCGATGAACCGTTTCCTCTATATATTTATTACATATACATTGTTTGCATTAACTATTTACCCCCTGGAATCCAATGTCAGTTGATTGCCAGTCATTTTTACGGGATTAATTTGGGTTTAAACTTTAGCGGAAGGATGCCTAAGATACCCATGTTTTGGTCCAGAAAAAGAAACAAAAAAAAAAAAAAAAATTTTAAACTTACGGTGGTATTTTGAACATCTATATCAAAATTATTAGTGGTCTTTTAAAAATTTTCAAAACATAATTTTCATTATGTTATTTTTTTGTTTACCAATAACATATTTTGGAGATAAATATTGACATTTTATGTGCTTAATTTTGATAATTTTTCAGTGGCATTGAGGGTGCCTCAAGTGGATGCTGCTCATAGATGTAGAGCTGTTGTGGATAGCTGTGATCCTGGGACTTGTCGTCTGCAGTGCACCGATAAGTTCAAAGTAGGCAATGGAGAATGCAATGACGCTGGAACTTGTGATTGTTATTACGATTGCAATTGATAATTAAGCTTGTCTTTCTCGACTTACTCCTTTCCTAGATATTTATTTTGTACCTAATCCACACTAGTAAAGAAGAGAAAATAAATGGATTAATATTGATCGAGCTGATCGAATTGTTGGTTTTATCATTTTCTGTCTTCTTTCTGATAATTTTACAGAGCAAAAAAAAAAAAAAAACAAAAAGCCTTTTTCTAAACAGCAAATGGTTAACTCGTTATGGAGGCATGATGTGTTTGGACTAGAATTGTATTAATAAAAAATATAGGCACAGTTAGGTTGCACTTATTTTAAGATCTTTTTTGCTTTTGAAAGTAAGAAATTGTAAAAATTGTAAAAAGCACTATTTGGTTAGAGGAAATAAAAAGGCTTCTAAAAAGCGAAAAGCAAAATATTTGATTTTAAGCAAAAGTAATAAAGATTTGCTTATAAAAGTCATTTTTATCTTTTGGATGAGCTTGATCTTAACTCAAAAAAGTTGTGATCGAAAGAAGTTGTGCCTGTCTTAGACTTCCATTTGGATAACGATAATTCAGTAAAGTTTTTCCCGTTGCATCCAAAAGATCACCGGCGAAATCAATTTAAAAAAACGCATTTTTACTTTTATTGCTTTTACTTAAAAGCAAAAAATAAGAAAGTAAAAAATGACTTTTACTACTTCAAAAAAAAATCTTTTAATAAGTGCAATAAAATGGTACCATAGATGTCATTGACTAATTATATACAACTATACGAGTACTCAAAAATAAGCAAATTTTTGTACAAGGAAAATATGAAATAGCCCAATTGCAGATTTGTACCACCATTTATATATTTTGGAGACTGATCATTAATCACACCATTAGAGGGAAAACTTAAACCGTGCTATAATTGGTGGCTAAAAAGAGTTTTCTTTTTGGGGGGGGGGGGGGGGGGGGGGGGGGAGGGGGGGGAAGGAAAAAAGAAAATAAAAAGAAAGAGAGAGTATATTTGGAAATAGCCAGGTTGATTCATTCACTAATCATCATTTTAAAAAAATAAAACAAATTGAAACTATAAATTAGAGCTCTACATTGGACATTCGGGAAGTAATTATATCTAACCCTTCACTGTATCTTTTCCTTTTGATTTGGTAAAATATATGCATTTTCCAGCCAACTCATTCTCCTCGTCGAAGGAGTCACCAAGGGAGTCAATCAAGCCTTTGATAAATAATTAAATCTGAATCAAATATTGTGTGCAATCAAATTCCTGTAATCAGCCCAAGAATCCCTCACATACAGCTATTACCACCTAATTTAATCCTATTAGGGCCAACCCATGTGAGTATACAAAATCTTTTACGGATTTAATTTACGAAATCCTCCCTATGAACGTGTTAATGAAATATAACATTTCTTCAATCTTTACACCTGAACTCCCATCCTTTTTTTTTTTTTTTGGGGGGGGGGTGTGAGGAACATCCTCCAACTAAGGTAAATTTATAAATGGGGAAATATCTAAAGCTTCCATCAAATATAAAATTATATCTAAAAACCCCATTAAATATTTTTCTTATCTATCTAATCCAAATAAAAAAGAATTATATCCATTAACTCCAATCAGTTAAATTTTTGTTTATTGCGGTTAAAAGAAAAGAGTGATCTGACAAAAATGCAATTCTTTCACGGTAAAATGTTTAAGGGAAAATTAGCCAAAAGTATACTTTTAGCATAATTAAACATCCAGCCAAAAGTTCACATATATTTCTTTTAATAGTTTAAGTCTACACCCTCGCTAAAATGACCACGTTTTGGGCTGATATTGGGAATCATCTTCTCATGGATAGCATTTATGCCATTCTCTTAAGATACAGTAAACAAGTAAAGGGATTCTTCACATAAATACCGGATTTTCCTCTTTCAGTAATGATCTGAATTTGAAAATTTTATTTTATTCCGTTTTTAACGCACGAGATTACTTGATTTTTGTAGATTTGATACCATATTCAAATGCAATATAATTATGACTATTTCTTTTTATTTTCTTTTATTTTTAATGCACAAAATTACTTGATTTTTGCAGATTTGATATCATATCTCAATATGGTAAACTATGATGATTTCTTTTTATTTTCTTCCATTTTTAACGCATGAGATTATTTGATTTTCACTAGCAATTTTTGGTTTACATGTAACTATTGTTACACAAAGTATATGCAACTTTTGTGCGTTTTTTTTATATTTAATTTTCAAGCTATTTAAAACAGTTACCCCCTAAAAAATAAAAAATAAAAAATTCCAAACACAAGTGTAACTATTTTCAATACCCAAAAAAGAATGTCTACTTAAAAAATAAAATACATTTCATTTTTCAAAAAAAAAAAAAAATGAAAACCATTACACAAAGTATCGTTCCAATTTAAAAATAGTTACACATTTTATTATAATTTTCCGAATACAAATACAAAAATCTGAAATTTAAAACAGTTACACGAACTATGTGGAGAGAGATGTGTGTTTGCCTTTAATTCAATTATGGAATCTTCGGATATGAGGGAACATAATTTTCGAAAATTTTGGGATGAAATACTCTACGGCTATCATGAATAATTTATTTATTTAAATTTTAAATAGAAAGTGTTAATAGTGATAAGAGCATTTTTGTCTTGACATTATAAAGCGACTTGAAACTTAACTAGTTTTTGAAAAGAGACTTGTGCTTGTATAAATTTTGAAAAGAGGACTTATCCCCAAACTCCCCAATGTTTAATGACAAAAATGAACAAAAATGCATTTTCAAATGAATTTTTCCTTTTGCCCCCTCTTTTTCCAAACTTGCATACCTGCTTTAGTGCTCTCCCACTCCCTCTTTTTCTTCTCCCTTTCCTCCATGTGTACATTAGAGAAGAATTAATTAATGATAGTTAATTTTTTTCCTAATTACACTAAAAAGGATAAAAGTAAAAATTCAGTTAAATATGCAATTTTTTCATTAAACATATTAATGTCAAAGAAGGGTATTTATTTGGATTAGATGGATAGGAAAAATATTTAATAGAGTTTTTGGATATTTCCCCTTTATAAATTTCAAAAATTTTGAAGTTGTGTGAATAGTGAGGTGGAGCTTTAAAGTTGGACATATGTCCGTGACATGCTAACGTGTTGCACTCTCAGTGGAGCTAATTTTCACCACTTTACGTGTTCTGCCGTGATTGGAGTTTTCCCAAGATAAATTTTCCATCTTTTACTATGTGCATTTTGAATTGTTGCCATATGAGGCTCTATGTTTGCTTCGTCCCCTTCAAACTTTATACCAAATCGGTTTCGTTGACTTGTATGGGAAAAAATATCTCAACTCAATTATGGAGTATTTGGTACGTAATAATGTCATATACCATATTTGAATATATACACTATCCCGTCTTAAAGACTATTGTTGCTTGGCTGGCTGTTATTGATTGGGCTGTCAACTTTGCTAACATGACTAACAGCTCACACGGTCGCACCAAATTTGGATTTCATTCAATTTCCTCAAATCACTGGCACCTAGGAAAATATATGGGATTGATTGGACCATTCAATAAAAACAATGCCTTAAAAATATATATATTTTTTATATTTACTATTTGGGGTATCATAGGTTTTACTTCAGCTGAGGTTTCGACCTAAATTATTCCCCTAATAGTCGTTTGAAATGCCCTATAAGAAATTAACCTAATTATAATAATGCCTACCAATTAGGGTGCCCCTTCCAAAATTGCCTATGACCAAAAGCTTTGCCAATAAGGTGCAATATTGCCATTCTCTAGATTTGCATTGATAATTACACACATCCTTATGAGCACTCCACTCTATAAATACCACCTATCAAGGATTTGTGGTCTACACCATTCCATAGAGCAAAGGCTTGGGGACATTTGTTATTAGGCCTTGCTAGAGATGGCTAAGCTTTCTTACACTCATTTATTCCTTCTTGTCCTTATTTTGTCAGGTTTGTTAATTATTTGTCTTGCACAATTTTGATATGTATGGATTGGAGATTCAAATTACTTGATAGTCACTATTTTCTTTGTTTTCTTGTATAATGCGTAAGAATATCTCATGGGGCATTTTTGACTATCCATCACAGTGTGTTTTTATCTTAAGAGGTTGATCAGTAGTTGTTGGAACTTAAGCCTCAAGAGGTAGGAGGTTTTTGATTCGACTTCTCACTCCTCCTTAGGATCAACCACTAATTGCATATCCTGGGTGTTACTTGATATATAGTAGACAGTGATTTTAACTTTGTTCCGAAGATAAGTCAGGCATAAAGTTGGAATGCCCTTGTTAGGAAAAAAAGAAGGTGGAGGGGGGTGGGAGCATTGTTCATATCATACCTATACCAATTATCTCCCCTCACCCCTCAATTCTCATATGTTAGTACCTGGCCTTGTCAACACACATGCAGTTGTATTCTAAACAAGCTTTGTAGTATCATATCACTCGTTTACAATTTTCCTATACGTGACTTTCCATTTACCAATAACGTATTATGGATTTGAATAATTGACATTTTATGTGCTTAATTTTGATAATTTTGCAGTGGCATTGATGGTGCCTCAAGCAGATGCTGCCCATAGATGTCAACATATGTTCAAGCACTGTGATTATGCGGCTTGTAGACAAAAGTGCTATCAGAAATACAAAGGCAATGGGCAATGTATTAACCATGGCCACCCTGACTCATGGCAGTGTGAATGTATTTATGATTGCGAGTAATTAAACTTTTCTTTCTTTTTTTTCCCTAGTACCCAATCCAAACAAGCTAAGAAAGCAAATAATTCGATTAATATTGAGTTGAAATTTTGAATGTATTTGCAATCGCAAGTAATTATTATTTTTTTTTATTTTTTTATTTTTCTACTTTTGGTATCATGAGACTTAACTTTGAAAATTAGTCTAAGATGGCGATCCCGCCGATCCACGAGTAATTTACTTGTCACTCTTCAACATTCTAAAAAAATTTAAATTACTACAAAATTTTCTATAGTATCTTCAAATATAGGAAAAAGATATTTGCAATTCAAGTCAGATCATAAAAAGATTTGAAACTATTATTTGGGAATACCTAACAATTATATTTTATTACTAAAAGTAATGATTTTTTTTCATTTTTTTATTTTTTTGAAATTTGATAGAATCTACCCTATTGCATTTGTAGAATGGACTTGCAAGCCTGTGGTTTGCTCAACTGTCCAAAAAAACAAACCAGGGTTAGATATATGCATATGGATGTGAATATCATGGCATCGGTTTGAGCCATCCCTATATTAGTCAAAAGAAGAAGAAAAAAAAAAAAGCAAACAATGATACATTCCGTTAGGGTCACAAAAATGGGCAACCATGCCCTGAAGTCGCCTTCCAAACAGTCCTGATCACGCATTTTTGCATATATTGTGGGCCCTGTGGCTGAACTTTGGGCCATCATGCATTATTGGGTCAAAACTTGCTTGAGACTGAATCTGTGATCATGGACGGTTCGTTGAAAAGAGTCCAAGGCTGCGATCGATCTCACAGAGGGGGGTAAATGCTTGTGCGGAAGCCCAAGTTACCCATTTGGGTCTTTGGTCATTGCTGATACTCCTTCTGTCTTAAGTAACACCACTAAAAGTCTAGAACATTGAATTTGGGATTGTAGCTCTGCTGGGTAGTAAGTTCGATTGGAACACATCTTCCAGTGGGGCTTGGAGTAAACCCTAGGCGATAGATTGACTTGCTCGAGTGCTTGGGACTGTAGCTCTGCTGGGTAGTCCCTGACACATCCAATACGCGGCCCAACTCCAGTTGTCCATTTGCAAGACAAACGCTTAGCCAAATCGAACACTGGTGCTTCTATGTTGGCTGCAATGGTGCTCATGCTGTCTTCTTGATGAGCCAGCTGTATTGGGTACTGCATCATTGATGGACTCATTGGCATCACTTGCCTCTGCGTCTGTTGATATTGCAGCTGTGGAGAGACGTCCATCCACCATCTCGGGCTGAGGCTCCTGACGTCGTACTATAGATGAAGCGCTGTCATCATCGATCTGTTGCATACCTCTGCATAGAAATTGATATCATCAGCTATTTTTGTCCAAATTACTAATTTTGGATGATGGCCATGTGGGTGGTTTGTAGTCACGAAGCATCGACTAAAACTCTGACAAACATGGTGCATACTTTCTGACCCAGAAAAGAGTTCAATGTGGGCAATAAGATTTTTGAACAAAAAGATGCCTTAACATTGGTTAAGTCAACATGGTGCTTCTCAAGAAAACAAAAGAACTCTTTGAAATTATCTTTGGTTGGAAGATAATGACCACTGTATGGCCAAATTGTCTGAAGAATCAGAGAAATAAATGAGTATAAAAGAAATAACATATATGTTTGCATATCGATTATTCTCATGGGCTTGCTGAGGCAGCCATCCTCTGCCCCCATTCAAAGTTTCAAACCTAACAAAAATGTAAGTAACTAAAAAAACCAAAAAACCAGAAGATCCATTAAGTAATTTTAGTACAGGCTGACCCAATAGAGGACAGGATCAGATCCACACCAAAAAAAAAAAAAAAAACAGAAAAAAAATCCCATTCACAACACTTCTGAAGTTCTAACTTTCGTGAACTTTTCTTTAGTCTGGAAATTTTTGGATAAGAAGGAACACAGGAAATTTTTCCAATATGTTGGTTGTGAAGAAAGCTCCATACATAGAGTTCCAAAAGACAAGTAACAGTCAATAACTAATTTAGTAACTGTTAATTCTTAAGTTAGTCCCAACAGACATATCCTTGTGCAACCCAATCTGAAACAATTCAAATTTGAACAAAGAAAAATCTGGAGAACCAAATTGAAAAACCCACTATATAAAAGAAATAACATTATTTTATTCTCTTGAAACCAACAACATAAACTTTGGCCTATGCATGGTCGTATGACCAGCCAAAGTATTTTGCATAAGAGAAAGAAAAAAAAAAAAAACACAGGGCATTAACGCGGTTAGACCCGCCGGCGTTCTTAAATCCCCTGTAAATTGCACTGGAAACCACAAAGCCGGACTTGGCTTCTTAATTCGATTTGGTCTTCTTGTGCCATGTCACCACCTATTAAAATCCTCATAGATTGCGTGAGCCTCTGCAATCCCGCTCTCCCCCTCAAACAAGCTCATCTATATATATTGGGGGTGGGGGGTGTTGGCTCTAAAAGAAGTTGCAAAGCCGAAAAAACAATATATTGTCAATATGCTATGTGACTATTGAAAAACCCACTGTATAAAAGAAATAACATTATTTTATTCTCTTAAAACCAACAACATAAATTTTTTAGAGTCAACTCCCCCCACCCCAATATATATAGATGAGCTTGTTTGAGAGGAGAGCAGAATTGCAGAGGCTCACGCAATCAATGAGGATTTTAATAGGTGGTGACATGGTGTAAGAAGACCGAATTGAACTGAGAAACCAAGTATGGCTTTGTGGTTTCAGGTGCAATTTATAGGGGATTTAAGAACGCCGGCGGGTCTTACCGCGTTTATGCCCTTTTGTTAGTCACATAGCCTATTGACAATATATTGTTTTTTCGGCTTTGCAACTTTTCTTTCAACATGGCCACTTCAGGCTTAATTTTTTGGTGAAGGCGATTGTCCGAGTCGTGACGAACTGATTTGAGTCTCCACTTCTAGGATATCCTCACGACTGAAGTTTCCTAACTCTTCCCTGTTGGCCATTTGGAGAACACAATAAACAAAAAGTGACACAGAATACTATAAAAAAGAGATGGACGTATAATTTTTTAGAGCCAAACTCCCCCCACCCCCAACCGTAATATATATAGATCTGTTTCCTCCAAAATTTCAATTCTGAGGATTGGGTTGCGCGAGCGTGCCGGCCACTAAACAGTGACGAATTGTGGGTTCTACCTTGCCTTGAATGGACTCAAGGACTTTTCTGTGACAAACAATTGAAGACACAAAATAATAACAGAAACTAAAAGGAAATGCTTACCACGGAGGAAGCCATTTTCATTGATCAATTTCTGGAATTACAATGATAAACAAAGGGGTGCACACGCCTTTGACCAGAAAGGAGCACACGTTTCTGAGTTTAAAATCCTAGAATTCTAAAAGAAAGTGAAAAAGATAAAGTTCCTGAGAACTGGTTTGTTGATTGATGTTGGAGAGGCCTCTTCAAATGGTTGCTTTCCCTTTTATATGCTTCATTAGTAACCGCCCCTTACACTTCGCCCACTAACTGCCCACTTTCACGATCCTCTAGCTCTCATAACTTCCCACGTTTTACAGCCCTCCATGATTTCTTCTCAGAAACTATTTCTACTACGTGGGCCTTCCACGATCTTATCCTGAACATCATGTTGATCACGTAACTAATTAACTGCTTTTATTGCGGATAACAATTCGGCCTTGTCTGACCGAATTTTGAAAACTCTTTGGGGCTGAAATACAAACCTAATTTGCTTCAATATCCAGCGGTAACTTAATTTAACGAAATCGACCTAACACCCTTAAGGATGCAAAAGTTTGAGGTTCGTTCCACCATGCTGTGTCCGATTTTTAGGGTGTAAACATTGCCCCCCCACATTTTAACAGATTAATTTTCTGGTAAAATGTGCCAGTCTCTATAAATCGGTCTTTTTCCACACAAGCAAGAAAAGGGAACTAGAATTCTTCCTTTTTGGTGACACGTGTTCATACCCTAAGCCTTAGTACTAGAGACACGTGTCGCTCTTTTAATTAGTTCCTGGACTGACGGTACTGAATTGCTAATGATGGCGCCGCATCGTTTACTGTTCCCAATGGGACGTCTCTTCGAAAACGCCTTTTCCATTTCTCCTAAAAGCGCCAAAAAACCCCTCAAGAGTCCTTTTGAATCACTTCTTCATCTCATTTACAAACCAGAGTTCTTCCCAGGGTTTCTCTTCTTCGGTGATCCGCTCGCTCTTTCCTTCCGTTTGGGGTCTTCTTCTCCACCGTCCCTGAGTCTTTTGCTACCACTCTTCTTCGGTTCATCGACTTGTCACTCTCCCAAACTGCATCTCCCTCTCTAAGATGGCAGAATCTGCGCCTGGTGAAATCGCCGGCAAGTCTCGTTTGGCAGAGTTCACAGCGGTTGATCCGGCGGTGGCCATCCCTAAGGTACTTATCCCTATCAACAACTCCTACACTTTAGGTCCTGTGTTCTCCTCTGCTGAAGCCGCCGGTTCTTACTCTTCTGTTTTCCCAAAACCTCAATCAGAGGTTTTTGTTTTCGAAAACCCTAGGTGCAATGTCCAGTCTTCTTTCTCTAAGTTTATTCGCTGCTGGCCAAACAGGCAAAAGAACTGGCTTTCATGGTTTGATAGAATAGTTGCTGTCAAGGCCAAAGAATGGCATGAACTGGGAATCTATGAAATTCATCATTTGTCTAAATTCCAAATTCCCATTAATAAAGAAATTTTATCATCGGCCTTATGCTTCTGGTCGGTCTCCACCAATTCTTTTCATTTCAACTTTGGAATGATGACCCCTACACTCCTAGATTTAGCTGTTCTTTTTGGCCTTCAGCCTAATGGAAAATGGATTAACGCCTTGGCCGAAACTCCTGAGTTTGATGACTCTATTTCTTTTGACAAGAAAAGCACATCTTACACTAATTTCCTCAACCTTTATATGAAAACAGAGGGCGAAATTGAGGAAACTGAATATGTTGCTTTTCTTCTTTTCTGGATTTGTAAATGTCTTTTTTGTTCTCCATCTTTTAAAATTGTCAAGGCCGATTTGAAATTAGCCATTTACTTGGCTAGAGGTTGCAAGGCTGCTCTGGGACCCTTAGTCCTTTCAAGCCTTTACAGGGGCCTGTTTAATCTTTTATCTTCCAACTTCCAACTGTGGGGTGGTCCCCTTTGGATACTGCAGATTTGGCTCCATGCCTACTTCCCTGAAGTGAGTCTTGCTTGTGAATCTCATCCAGATGTTCCTTCTCTTGGATACAATTTTATTGACTTCTCTCACAATCCTCATTCTTTCAAAGATTGCTTTATCTTTTTCTATTCATGTAACAATCGGACTCCAAAACAATTTTACCCATTTTTTCCTTTAAGATGCGGACCACAATGGTTATTGGCCGTATCTACTTTTAATGCCCCCCAGTCAGTGTTGAAATCTTTTTGGAGCAGTGTACTAATCCCAAGAGACCTTCATCATAGACTGGTCTTAGAGAATTCTGGGAATAATCGTTGTGGAGTAGAAATCTACTGCCCTCATTTTGTCTCTAGGCAATTCGGCCTTCATCAGTCCATTCCTTTTCCCCTAACATACAGCCTAAACTCTGATTTCCTGAATCGACTTGTGATTCAAGATATTGATGAAGTGGATAGTGTGGATGTCATCTTCAAAATCTTGAAGAAAGATTTTGAAATTTCTTCCTTTCGGTACAAGCCGTCTGTATCTGATGACTTCACTACCTTCTGGGGAAATTACATCAGAAGGAGTAGACCGATAGACCCAGCAGAGGCTTTTAACCAACTTTTTACACATGAAGCTGCTGATGACTCGGCCGATTCTAGTAATGGTGATACTGACAGGCTTTCATCGCAGGCCACAGAGACTGGGAAAGGCAAAAAGAAGACCCAAAAAGGTATCCCCGTTGAACAATATTCAGCTTACCAGTCCGTATTATCTTATGAAAAATTCTATAATATCAAATGGATTCCTAGGGAGGACATGTGGGTAATGGTTGATAAAATAGATAGGGCTGTACTAGATATAAAATCAAAACAATTTGACGAATACATGGCAAAGAACAAAGGAAAAAAGGTGATGTCAGGTTCTACATTTTATATGAAGTTTGAAAAATGGTTGAAGAAAAATCGACCATATACTCCTTCTGCCAATTTTGCCATAGCCGATTTAGTTGAACCTTCCTCAGCTTTATCCTTGCCCAATGAAGTTACTTGGGCAGGGAGATGTGCCACTAAAAAAGAACTTAACAAGTTTCAATGGGTAACCTGGCCCATATCAACTTTTTCCATAGGTATCTCTCTTGCCCATTTTTTCCTTAAAAATTTTATTAAAGTATCCTGACTTTTTGTATTTTGCAGATGCTCCTTCTTATGAACCTCGGTCTTTGGCTTCTTTACCTGAACTCCCATCTGAAGATGAGGAAGAACTTTTGAGGACTCAGCCCGGAAAATCCAAAAGTGCTGTCCTGGTAAAGTCTTTGACTGCCAAACCCAAGCTGGTGGAGACTGAAACCCAAACCACTGGAGGTCAGGCCAAAAAAGCTGCTAAGCCGAAGATAGTGGAAACTGGAAATCAAGCCACTGAGGGCCAAACCAAGAAAAGAGGTAGACCGAAAATCTCTGCAGTGGCAACTGGCCGAAGCAAGAAACCTAAGGCTAGCGGAATGGGCGAAATTTTTGCCACCTTATCCCAGAAAGGGTCTGGCTCGGCCTCTGTGCCAATTTCTTCCTCCTCTATCTCTAAACCAGTCTCCAGCCCTCAACATTCTAAGGTCGAAGATTTAGACTCTCATGAGTCCGATTCTGATTACCAAGATGAGCTCATTATTCTACCTGATCCCTCAGAGCATGCAATTCAACCCCCTTCCATGCCAGAAAAAACAATTTCTACTGCTCCTGATACAGCTCCTACTGCATCCATTCCATCTTCTGAAGATAAATACATTACAGCCATGGCCTCTCTTGAAAAACTTCGTTCTTTCTTGAAGCCTAAACTGGCCGAATCTCCTCTTTCCTCAACTACATCCAGCCTCTCTAAAGGCCCTGATGTTGAAAAAGCAAAAAAGCTTTTGAAAACAATCTCCACCGTCCCAATAGCTTCCATTTTTTCCCAGCTTGACAAAATCAAAACCGCCATAAAGATCATTTTGTCCGATTCCAATACCACTCCTGGGCTGGCTGCTAATCTTCAATCTTTCGAGGAGAAGATTTCTCTACTTTGCCTCTCTTTTTCTTCAACTAAAAATGAAGCAACCCAAAATAAAAAACTTCTGAATCACTTAATGGATCTACAGTCTAAGATCCAAACGGCCATGACAGAGGCCGAAAATGTGAAATCCTTAATTGAAGAAGGACAGAAGACAGCGCAGGAATTCCAAACTAGGGTTGCTGATTTGGAGAAACAATTGGAGGATGCCAAAAAAAAGCTGAAGCAAGCGGAGTCTGTTCAATCTGATCTCACCCAAGTCTTTTCTAAAAAAGTTGATGAAGCACAGGGACTGGCCGAACAATACGAACCTTTTTCAGGTCAAGAAGAGGCCCTAGAGAAAAAACAGAAAGATTTAGAAGACCAACTTCAATCTTTTGAAGTTGAGTGGTCGAGTATCAAGCAGTTACTTTCTCTTGCCGACTCTTCCCTTACTGCTTCCTCCTAAAGTCTTGAACAATCTATTTCATGGCTGACATGTAGCCATTAATATTAGTTTGTAACTTGGCCATAAGGCCCCTGCACAATTTTTATTTTTATCCTAGTAGTCTCTTTTTGCTTGGCCATTATGTCAGGCTTGACAATACCTTACTCATGTATGCTTATATCTGCTTCATTCGGTCGTGTGACCTTGAATATATGTGTTTAAATTTGCATCTGCACTTGTATCATTCGAATATTTAACACTTTCCCACATTGTAGGATAATATTTTTTAAGAAATCGGCCATTGATGGGCCGATCATGGATGTCACCATCCAAATTTTGTAGGTGATAAGCCCCACCTTTTAATACTTTGAAAATTTTGAAAGGACCTTCCCAATTGGGAGACCACTTCCCGTACTTGGGATCTTTTGACCCAATAGGTAATATAGCTTTCCAGACCAATTCATCTTCAAGAAAATCCTTAGGTCGAACTTTTTTATCATAAGCTTTTTCGATCTTTCTCTTTTGGGCTTTTAAATGGTCTAATGCTAGTAGCCTAACATCCTCCAGATCGTCTAATTCGGCCAACATAGCATCATAATAATCTTGTACACTTAAATTGTTTTGTCTAGCAACCCTCAGAGACCGAACTGTTACTTCCATAGGCAAAATTGCATCGTGCCCATAGGTCAGGGCGAATGGGGTAGTGCCTGTACTAGTTCTTTTAGAATTTCGGTAAGCCCACAACATTTCTGAAAGTAATTCATGCCATGCTCGAGGATTTTCCTCAATCATTTTTTTAATACTAATTTTCAAAATCTTGTTTGTTGATTTGGCCTGTCCATTAGCTTGTGCATAGTAGGGTGTTGAATGCATGATCTCAAAACCACACTCCTTAGCAAACGCCCGTACCTCACTGCCAGTGAATACTGTGCCTTGATCGGCAGTGATAGTTTGGGGTAGACCAAACCTATGAATGATGCTTTCTTTAATACATTTTATCACTTCCGTCTGAGAGATCGAGGGCATGGGAATGGCTTCTACCCATTTAGTAAAGTAATCGGTTGCTACTAAAATAAAGGCATCCCTTTTGGACGATTCTGGGTATATTTTACCGATTACATCCATTGCCCATCCCCTGAACGGCCAAGGCTTTACTATGGATTGCAATTTTATTGCAGGTGCATGTTGCACTGGCCCATGAATTTGACAAGCTTGATAGCCTTTAGCGTATTCTAAGCAATCTTTCATAATATTCGGCCAATAATAGCCGTATCTTCTTAGGAGCCATCTCATCTTAATGCCAGCCTGGTGTGCCCCACATATGCCCTCATGAACTTCGGCCATGACTTGCATTGCCTGAAACTTAGAAAGGTATAAGCTCAAAAGGCCATCAACATTCTTTTTATACAATTCATCATCTAAAATGACAAAATTTAAGGCCCTTTTCCTGACTTTATATTCAGTCTGAACAGATGGATTCTGTAAATATTTTATAATTGGAAATCTCCAATCATCCTGGGCAACATCTAATGATAATACCAAGTCACCAGGACCGAATACATTCCTTAAGGACGATTCTAATCTCCTTTCTATGGTAATCGTCCTGGTAAGAACACTAAGTGGGATTTTCAGTCCAGAAGCTATTTGAGCCAATTCATTTGCTTCGTTGTTTTCTTTTCTCGGGATACATTTGAATAATATGTCAGCAAATAGACTTAGTAAATATTTGGCGATCCTATTATATTCAACCAAAGAATCACTTACACATTTGAAGTCACCAGATAATTGTTTTAAGACTAACTGGGAATCCCCAATAATAAGGACACTTGATACATTCAAATCCACCAATAAACCGAGACCGATAATGAGAGCCTCATACTCGGCCTGATTGTTTGTACAATCGAAATCTAGCTTGAATGAAAGCTGAGTTCTTTTGTTCATTGGGTATATTAGAACTACACCTGCCCCGGCCGATTCTTCAGTTCGAGACCCATCAAAAATTAAAATCCATGGGACTAAAGAAATGCACCCAATCTCCATGGTAGGCAAAATTTCGGGCACCTCTCCTAAATTAGGGTGGCTTGCTAAGAAATCGACCAGCGCTTGTGTGAGCGCAAGCGGGAGTCGCCACCCAATTTAGCTTTGGGAACTGTGTTTTTGTTCAAATTCGAGGTCCAGAGATTCAAGTCCGGAGCTAGGGTACATTATTGGGAAGGTATTAGGCACCCAGAAATGCCCGGTCGAAACCGGCCTCCGAGAATAATTGTTGGCTTTAATTAATCACGGTATTTAATTAAATTTAACCCTAAGCATGCGAAAATGCAACAATATGCCAAGCAAGCGAATGATTATGCAAATAAGGAAATGATCAAGTGGAGAAATGGTTAGTAGCACATGGCATGGCAGAATATACAAGAGATTATAACTCACGAAAAGCAAAATAAATAAACAGATAAAAGAGTGCCTAGACTACAATGCGTACGCACCATGTATTGGTGCGTGCGCACCATGTGGTGGTGCGTGCGCACCAAGTGGATTCAAAATGACCATTTGAAGCAGATGAGTTTTTTCTGTCAGAGCATAGGGTGCGTACGCACCATGTAGTGGTGCGTACGCATCAGCAGGACAATTTCTCTACATTCTCCACTAACATGCATTTTATGAATAAAATATTAACACCACTAACATTAATTTAATCTACAAAAATATCAATCAGCATACACTAATATTAAACAATCATTAAAATATACCAAAAATACTAACACTAACATTAAATATTCTAACCACACTTAATAAAATAACCTAACTAATATTATAATGATATAATCTAATCCATTTTAATCAAAACCGGAATAAATTATAATAAACAATATAACCCACACGTACTCACATTAAACCCATGAATATAGTATTAAAACTAATTACTCTAACATTAACTAATGAGTGGTAATAAACAAAATAATTCTCTACCAGGAGAAGTGGTGCGTACGCATCACGCAGTGGTGCGTACATACCAACTTAGCTCAAATGATGAACGGTCAAAGTTGGTCAAACTGTGGTCAAAATGACCAACCAAAGGTCCCACATGATAGGTCTCAACAAGACGAATCCATCTGTCAAATTTGGAGTCAATCGGGCCAACCTAAGGTCTTCAAATGCTAGGGAACACGGTACCTGTGGGTGAGTACGCCCACACTGGATCACTGTCCAATTCACCTTCAACCTCAGAACGGGTTGAAGCTGAAAAATGCAGTATTGAGCTTTGTCCCGTGCTAACTTCTCCCTAACTTATCTTACTCATTTCTTAACCGAATTTAATGATTCAAAAACCAAATTGAAGCTTTTGCAGCGCACTACAAGCGCGCATAAATCGTTCATCCAAAAACTTGCAGAATCATGATTATTTTTTTGGGTCAAAGTCTTGAGTTTATAACCCGAAAACCCGTCAATTCAAGAACTCATGTCACGGCTATTTTCCTTCAAATCTAACATTACCAATGATTTTCTTGACCTTAACAGTGTAACATGGCATCATTATATTAAACAATAACTCATAGAAACAAATATGCAGTATAAATTTACAGTGCATATATATGTGTGTGTCTGTGATACGTACCCCTCAGGTTTGAATGCTTCCAATATCAACGCAGCAATTCCCTTCTCGCGGCTTTGGATTACAACATTCAACACTCTTTTCTCTCTTCTGGTTTTCTGGTGTTTTGGTGGGTATTTGGTTTCTCTCACTCTCTCTTTCTGGCCGTTCTCTCCTCAGCCTCTATCACAAAAAGAAAAAAAGATAGCTCTCCTCTAAAAAAGATAGCTCCCTCTTCCTCAGTCCCATCAGTAGAGTATAAATAGGGTTCAATTAGGTTTTGAAAACATCCCCTGACTGGCCCATCCCCTACCCATGCGGGGAACACCCGTGGGAATCTCCCCACTCCCCCCCATACTCTCCCCCATGCTCTCATGTTTAGTAGGAGACAGATCTGAAGATGCCTGAAAAAGGCATAAGGTGCGTACGCATGGAAACTTGGTGCGTACGCATGAAATGTAGAAAGACAGTATTTTCCTGTTGTAATCTTGGCTACTCGTCGGGAATTGTTTTGTCATTATCTCAAAACATACAATAAACCTCATCATTGGGTTTCCAAAATACGTGATTTCAAATTAATTAGGTGGTACAAAATGGGGTGTCTACAATTGCCCCTCTTTCGATTTCACTCGCTCCTTCGAGTGGTGTCGAAAGATTCCATAGACCCAGTCATTTTGACCGCCTAACAACTCAAAATCAAATGTAACCATGCATGGGGTCGAATTAGGGATCACCTAACTACCTACGTACCCTTTTGTAAGGGATCAGACCCGCCGTAGTTCATGCATATGTGAGAATCCGACCTCATTTAGGCTATAACGAGGATGTTAACAGGTATAAATCAGTGGATGACAGTTATCTTGAAGAATAAAGTAGACCTCAGAGTGGGTTAAAAGGATACATCGGGCCCCAGGGTGGGCGTAGATTCAGTCATATCGGACCTCGGATTAGGTGTGATTTCATTCGTATCGGACCTCAGATTAGGTACGATTTCCTTCATTTCGGACCTCAGATTAGGTACGATTTCCTTCGTATCGGACCTCAGATTAGGTACGATTTCCTTCGTATCGGACCTCAGATTAGGTGCGATTTCAGTCGTATCGGACCTCAGATTAGGTGCGATTTCCTTCGTATCGGACCTCAGATTAGGTGCGATTTCCTTCGTATCGGACCTCAGATTAGGTGCGATTTCAGTCGTATCGGACCTCAGATCAGGTGCGATTTCAGTCATATCGGACCTCAGATCAGGTGCGATTTCAGTCGTATCGGACCTCAGATTAGGTGCGATTTCAGTCGTATCGGACCTTAGATTAGGTGCGATTTCATTCGTATCGGACCTCAGATTAGGTACTATTTCATTCGTATCGGACCTCAGATTAGGTACTATTTCATTCGTATCGGACCTCAGATTAGGTACTATTTCATTCGTATCGGATTTGTCACACGGCGACGCGAGATGGGATCGAGGAATACGTGGGGGAAGGCGTGATGCGTACGCATCATACTCATGTGCGTACGCACCTCTGGCCATGCGTACGCATCTGATGTAATTCTATCAAAAATATATACCGAAACGATGCCGTTTCCTTTGAGAGTTTCAAATTCTGAAACGATCTCTTCTTCTCCGGCGACGCTTCCCATTACCCCGAAAATCACTCCCCACTCCTCCATAACTCCCTCTCCCACTTACTCTTCTTTCATAAAAACCTTTCCTCATTCTCTCCCCAACCCATTCTCTTCCTAAACCGTTACCCATTTCTTTTTATCTTCCTCTATCTCTCATTCTTCCCATTCTTTTCTTCTTATTTTCTCTCTGCAACTTTCCACCGGCAAACATGCCTCCTAAGAACAAACGGTTTCGCGGCGATGACGAGGGGTTCACCATCAACCGTTGGGATCCACGGCTCAACCCGCAGCAAATCCCCGACATCATCTTCAGGCCACAGGAGCATCTCTCCCATATTGCACGGCAACAAAGAGTAAGTTTTGAAACCCATTCCTCCATTGTTGAATATGCATGCCTTCAAAGATCTGATTTTTATCTCTCACCATCCGTAAAAATGTGAACTTTATCCTCAAATGATCATAGTATGTCTGTATACATCATAAAAATTGGAGAAAACTTGTGAAATCTGAGTTTTGAGGTTGAGGGGGGTTCACGGTCCCGAGGTTGAAGACGAACCAGGGTCCTGAGTGCGTATGCATAGAGTGTATGTGTGTACGCATCGGGATATAGTGCGTACGCATGGATTTTAGTGCGTACGCACCTCGAATTAATGAAACAAATAAAAATAAAACAGGAATCTGATGGACTTAAGCCTTGATGCGTACGCACTCACTTGCTTATGCGTACGCACTGTGACCAATGCGTACGCACTGTGACCAATGCGTACGCACTGTGACCAATGCGTACGCACCATTCACCATGCGTACGCACCATACATGTGTTGGACAGAATCAATCTAAATCCGTACTTACCTGTACCTGTACTTACCTGGGTTTTCAATTCTTTTCAGATTCCAAAGAAGAAAAGTGGCCGTAGCAGCTTGGAGAGTTTGACAACTTGGTGGGACCGGTTGACCCCTGATACTCAGCAGTTGGTGTCGGACGTCGGGTTTGGGACCGTGGCTGCAGTGACGATTCATCGGGCTACCAGCAACACCTTGGTTTTCTGCCTGGCAGAGAGATGGTGGGATACCACCCATACCCTCCATTTAGCGGGTAGGGAGTGGACTCTCACCCCTTATGACTTCCACCGTCTGACAGGTCTACGGATGAGGGGGAGGCCCTTCACTTTTGAGCTGACTGAGGATCAGAGGAAGGCGTTGACCCAGCGTTTGTTGGGCATGCCTTGCCCTAATGCCACCATGAAGTATCCGGCTTTGTACAATGAGTTTCTTGGGAGGGGACAGGACTCTGTGGAGGAGCGTGTTATCATGGCTCGAGCTTTCATCCTCTACCTTATAGGGGCTTTTCTAGTCCCTAATGCTGCGCAGACTTTTGAGCCAGGTTGGCTCTTAGCATTGGAGGACCTTGAGGCTGCCTATGAGTATGGATGGGGGTCGGCTGTCTTGGCACACCTTTATGCCACCACGGATGCCCTTAGTCGGGTAAAATCCGACTCCTTGACAGGCTGCTGGAGGTTGTGGGCGGTAAGTAACCGTGCATGGGTTCCATTCTCTTCTATTTTCATGCTTTGCTCTCTCCTCAAGATGTTTATCGATTCTTCTTTGTTTGTTTTGCAGCTATGGGCCCAGGAGTACATTGACTTGAGACCTCTGGGCGATCAGGAGGACTTGTCCCACATTGGGGTCCGAGAGTTCCTAGACAGGCTTGAGCGTGTATGGGTCCACTTCTTGCTTTCTATTGTTCTCTTTCCCCTTTTTGTTTCCTTTTGTCTGATCATATCCTGACAATAGGTGAATCCCCGCCCTTGGGTTGGTCGAGCTGAGGTTGGTCCCCCAGAGTGGGAGGAAGACGCGCACGCCATGGCTGAGGTGTCCTATTTGCTGTCCTATCCCCGTGCCCGAGCCTTTTACTTTGCCGAAAGGGTCGTGCCCCAGCTGACTGCAGATCTTGAGTTGTGTGCCCGAGTCCCCTATGATCCTCCTGCCTTCTCTTTGGTGCCCTATCAGATGGGTGAGCTAGATTTGGATGAGTGGCGAGGTGGTATTCATTACATTTCTCGTCTGCTGAGCCTAGAGCATGACTATGCCACCTTTGCCAGGGAGCGCCTCATGCCCCGCTTCATTGGTCACCAGGTATCCATTCTGTTCCATTCTTGTCACTGTTTTGCTTTCCATAAGCTTGCCCCTGTCATTGCACTTTTTCATACTCAGGTTCCTGATGCCGGCATTCCTCCCGAGGGGCATTCCTCCCGAGGGGCTTCCTCCCGAGGCCCTTTGGGAGACCGAATTTATATGGCATCCTCCATCTAACACTGGAGAAGCGACCTTAAGGGGTCGGCTATTTTTATCAGACCCTATAAATTCTAAAGGTCTTATGTTCTTCTCATAGAGAACAGCCTCAGCAAAATTGTTTGAAAAAGCAAATGGGTGACTGTCGGCCTGAATTAACTCAGCCTTGTCCCCATTCCAAATCATCAAGCACTGATGAAGTGAAGATGGGACACACATGTTTGCATGAATCCAATCACGGCCTAACAGTGCATTATAATTCGAGGCCGAATTCATGACGAAGAATGCCGTCATTTTAGTTTTATTTCCTACAGTAACTTCTATAGGAACAACCCCCTCAGGTTTTACAGCTCCACCCATGAAGTTTACTATTGAAACTTCTGCAGGCAATAAATCCTTTTCTGTCTTTCCTAGTTTCTTCATAACCGAAACTGGCATGATATTAACAGAGGGTCCATTATCTACCAAAACCCTTGAAACTGGTTTCCCATTGAAATGAGCTTTAATATATAAGGGTTTCAAGTGTTTAGCCATATTCTCACTAGGCTTGGTAAAAGTAATACCTTCACTAGGTAGCTCGGTCTGGGTAGACCGATTCGGAGTTTCTGAAATTTCATTAATTGAAAGCTTTCCTTCAAAGCCAACATCAATATCGTCGAAAGACGAAGTTTGGCCCTCCTTAGCTTTAAAATCAGCAGGTAAAATAAAAACCATGTTTACCTGGACTCTAACTGGTGGAAGAGATCCGAACTGAAGAGTGTCATCGTCCTCAGCATCAAAATCATCAGCTTCTAAGATTTCATCCTCTTTGCACTTTTCGATAGCTACTTGAAGGGACTTCTTTTCTTCCTCAATTGCTTCTAGACGCTTCCAAATATTAGCCCGAATTCGGTATCCTCCAGTCTTCTTAATCAGCTCCCTTTTTTCTTCAGCTTGTATTCTTTGGAGCCTCCTCTTCTGGGTCCGAGTCATTTTGGGCTGACCGAATTTTGGGTGTCGTGCCTGAGCCCACCTTTCTGTCTGTGTCGGCCTAGGTTTCACCATTCTGGGCTTAATTAGGCCACGCAAATCGCCTTCAATAGTCCTAGAACTGGACGCTTGACCTTTTGTCATCTTATCGGCCTGACTGTCCTTAAGCCGATAATCATTTCTCACAGTGATTTGTAAACCCTGACCTTTTGAATGTTCATCAAGTTGAATTCTCTTATTGCTATCATCAGTCCTTCGATAGCCCGCCCTTAGACTCCTAGCGTGTTCTTCATTTTCTTCTTGTATCATCTTCTCTTTCTCAAGTCTAGGCTTATACAAGCCACTTGATTTGAATTTCTGCTCATATTTGTTCGGCCTTCTGGCTGCCGCATTTGCGACTTCGGCCTCATTAAGGCCCCTGACCTGTAGCTCACCTCTATAAATAGAGACTTCAACATCCCCAATTACAGCTTTCTTCAAGTTTCCAGGATCGTACTGAGGCATTGCTAATTTGCTGTAACATCCTCGGCAATAAATTGGGTGACCATAAATATCACTGAGATGTTCTATCGCTACCTTAGTCCACCTCTTGACATTACCGGAATCTAACCTTCCTGAGTAAGCATGAGTCTCACCTTTGGCCTCTGGGATAAACGAGACCGATTTTATCTCTTTATTTCTCTGTTGCGAAGCCTGTACAACAGTTTTTCCTTTATCTTCCGACTTCTGTCCAGCACTAACAGTCTCCTTGGTTGACACTTCAAGAGCATGTACCTGCAAAACAACCATATTAACTGGAAACTCAAAAGGAAACGGGTTTTCATCAACCTGATGAATAGTCTTCTCCTCAGGGAATTTTAGTTTTTCATTATTAATTGACCTTTGGATGGCATCCCTTAACACAGTGCAACTATTTGTTGGATGTGTCCAGCAATCATGCCATTTACAATATTTCTTGTCTTTCATTTCTTCAGCAGAGGGAATTTTATGCCCATCTGGTAACTTAATTTGCCCATCTTTTAACAATAGGTCAAATATCTGTTCTGTTTTAGAAAGGTCAAAATCATATTTCTTATCCCTAAAATTGTTTCCATTTTGGTTACCATTATTTGGTTTCCTCTGGAAATTCTGTTTTAATTCCTGCACTTTGGATTTTACCAGGGCTCTGCACGTATAAGGCCGATTAATGTTTAGTTCGGCCAGGGCGATTTCTTCTTCAGTTTCTTCATTTTCTTCCATGGCTTCAATCTGAGCCACTTCCCTATTCGGGTTCCTATAATAGGTTCCCCTTGAAGAAACCCTTCTTTGATTCTCTTCCTCGAGAATTCTCTCATATTTTGACACTGCAGTCATAAGATGGCCCAGGTCGAAAAAATCTTGGCCAATGAACTTCTTTCTATTCTCTAGATTAAGCCCACTAATCACCATTTTGACACAATCAGATTGTGCTAAATTCGACCTACACCTACATTGGGCATTTCGAAATCTTTGAACAAAGGTATCAACCCTTTTACCGGGTTCCTGGCACATTCGGGCCAAATCAGCGACTGTTATTTCGGTCTCTGCCTTGCAGAAATAAATATGAAAAAGAGATTCCATTTCCTGCCAGGTTGTAATTGACCCTGATGGTAAATTAATATACCAATTAAATGCCCAACCGGTTAAAGAACTTGGGAACAATCTCAGCTTTAAATAGCCGCTACTACTTGCTTCACCGCATTGGCACGTGAATCGGCCAACATGTTCAAAGGTTGACTATTTATCCTCTCCTGAAAACAATGTGAAATCAGGGAATTTGAAACCTCTAGGAAATTCGTGAAGCTGGTCGATATAATCAGGGTAGGGGCGACTATAAGCTGTTCTAACTGGTGGTCGACCCGCCCCCATTTGTTCCCTAATGATTTTGGCAATTTCTTCTCTGAAATTGTTTGGATTGTCCCTCAAATTAGTTTGGAAGGTCTGAGTAAGGTTTTCTTGACCAACATAATTGTATGGGGCTTCATTTGAACCCCCATAGTTTCCAGCCGTGGATCGGCCTGTTTTAACTGGAATATCGTTTTGATTTCCTAGCATAAAATTGCTATTTCGACTTGGGTCAAACGAATCATTCAGCATTTGATTGTAAATTTGCCCCCCGGGCGAGGCATAAAACACATTATCTTTAACTCCACTTATTCCAACATTCGGTCTGGGCTGTCCGAATTGACCTCCTAAATGGACAGAAGTTGGGATTTGCCCTTCCGGCCGAAATATTGATGGGTTCGACCCCAAAGGATCTTGTCTGGACAAGAGGTGAATGTCCCCATACCTAAAGTTATTTGACCCTTCGGCCTTTCGGCCGTATTAGCTAGATTTTTCATAAGCGTTATTCTTAAACGTAGGTCCTAGTTTTTCCACCATGTAACTAAGTAATTTGTCCGAATTTTTATTCAGACTCTCACTAATCTGCTGATTAGATTCAACAAATGTCTTCATAGTAAGTGACATTTGCTGCATCATCATCTGAGATATGTCGTGCATCATGGTGTCAAAATTCATCCTGAAGGCAGCCATAAATTCATTGGCAACATTTGCATGGTCTAAAGGTTGGCTTTCCATATTTTCATTCCTAGGAGAATTATCTCCTGGGATTTCCAGACTGTCTTCTTGGCCAGACTCTTGACCAAAAGCTTCTTTTCCACGTCCTCCACGTTTTGGTGGCATGATTGTTGCAAAAACAAATCTCCTAGAACTGGAAAATAACACGAATGGTGTCCCACCGGGCGTGCCAAAAAGTGTTTCCTCCAAAATTTCAATTTTGAGGATTGGGTTGCGCGAGCGTGTCAGCCACTAAACAGTGACGAATTGTGGGTTCTACCTTGCCTTGAATGGACTCAAGGACTTTTCTGTGACAAACAATTGAAGACACAAAATAATAACAGAAACTAAAAGGAAATGCTTACCACGGAGGAAGCCATTTTCATTGATCAATTTCTGGAATTACAATGATAAACAAAGGGGTGCACACACCTTTGACCAGAAAGGAGCACACGTTTCTGGGTTTAAAATCTTAGAATTCTAAAAGAAAGTGAAAAAGATAAAGTTCCTGAGAACTGGTTTGTTGATTGATGTTGGAGAGGCCTCTTCAAATGGTTGCTTTCCCTTTTATATGCTTCATTAGTAACCGCCCCTTACACTTCGCCCACTAACTGCCCACTTTCACGATCCTCTAGCTCTCATAACTTCCCACGTTTTACAGCCCTCCATGATTTCTTCTCAGAAACTATTTCTACTACGTGGGCCTTCCACGATCTCATCCTGAACATCATATTGATCACGTGACTAATTAACTGCTTTTATTGCGGATAACAATTCGGCCTTGTCTGACCGAATTTTGAAAACTCTTTGGGGCTGAAATACAAACCTAATTTGCTTCAATATCCAGCGGTAACTTAATTTAACGAAATCGACCTAACACCCTTAAGGATGCAAAAGTTTGAGGTTCGTTCAACCATGCTGTGTCCGATTTTTAGGGTGTAAACAAGATCATAGACAGGGTTGTTTCTTCTTCTTTTATCTTGCTCCTTCTCTCTCTCTCTATCTCTGTGGTCAATTCCAACAGAAAGAGACCTATGATTATATTTAGACTCTATTTCTCTTCTTTTCTTTAAACACAAGTTGCTATTTTTTCTCTCAAATCTCTATCAACCTTAATTCATCAAAGAGATTGAGGTGGTCCCTAAGCATCCCCTTGATAAAAGAGAATCATTAGCTTAAAAAAATTTTAATTAGCACTGTGTTACCTCCATCATCTTTTCTCAAATTATTGATAGTTATCATCAGCAGATCCAAATAGAGGAATATCGTCCCCATCATCTTCTGCTTCCCCCAACTCGACTTCCTCTACACAATCTTGACCGAAGATGTAACGACCCGAAGTGGGGGCCATTAGTTAAGTAGTAAGAAAACCATTTTTAAAGCCAAATTTGGTGGATGTTTAATAAAAATAATTCTTTTGACAATATTTTTAGAAAATCCGGCATGGTCCTGTCTGTAAATAGGACGTACCAAGTTATTGACTAGTCATAAAACCTGTAGAAAACACATTTATAAGTTTTTCCAGTCATCCACACAATATTCCAAAAATAAATAAAACTACAAGCTGTATCGTAGTCACATGGGTTTCATTCAGATATACTTCCACTATTCAATTAATTATTACAGGCCATGAAATTAAAATTAATACATGCCTAGGCTCAAAGCCTATCTTAAATACTCTCTACATGAATGCAACCATGTCGATGCGCTCCCAAAACCCAAGGTCAATTTAGCTTTGAAAATACGACCTGCAAGAAAACTGTAGGGGTATGAGCCACATGCTCAGTAGGAAAACATTTCTCACAATAATCCCAAGGTTTTAAAAACCATAATTTATATACTTTTCAAGATCCCTGCAAAACCATTGATTAGTTTGCAATATAATTTTTCAGTAAATGAAGCCGATACATTTATAAAGAAATAAACTGCGGAAGTTTAAATCATTTGATACCAACACCCCTTTTTATTTTTAAAAAGGTAAGAAATAACTCAAGTTATTTAAAGTTCATTATCATTCTTTCCAAATTCCATATCACGGCCTTATAAGCCAATAATCATCAACCGCCATATCCGGCAATCCATAACATCAGTCTTTCAAACTAATAAATCCTCCCCAGGTCATGCGGGGCCCTCGCGCGCGGAAAATAAGGGGAAACACTATGGATCCTACCTGGTCCAGAAAGTAACCCCATCATGAGGAAACACTATGATCCTATTTGGACCAGAAAGTAACCTCATATTCGGGCACATAGCCCAGGACTAAAGGATAGGAAGACACGGCAAGACGTCCCGTTCCTTTGGGACCGCAGTAATCCTGTCTCCAGTAGCCCTCATCACCATATCCATATCATTACCACTTTTCTTTTCATTTACCAATTTCATAATTCTCACATAATCTGGAAAATTATATATAAATTTTCCAAAACCACATAATAGGTTTGTTCTTAGAAAACCATATAATAGGTGGGTTCATAAAAATCACCATAAATAACTTCCATAAATCATTTCCAAATGAATGATTTCAAAAACAACATTTTTATGACAAAAATAATGTGAATCAAACCCTAGGTTTCCCACAATTTGTAAAACCTAGCAAATAAATACCCCATGCATGATATTTATGCCAAAAACTACCAAATACATGTAAAACTGCATGATTATACCCAAACCCCCATGCAACAAGGGTTTAAAATGAGAAAATGTCCCCTACCTCAATGATGAGTGATGAAAATGCAATACCACTGCCATAGACATGTAGATCAGGCCTAAGATGCACATGAAAGCTTCCCAAAAGCAAGCCCTAGCTTCCAAATGCCATGCTTGATGAAGTGAACGGAGATTCCAACTCCAAGATGCAACCAAACCTCACAAATCACATGAATAAACCCAAGATATGAGGGTATGTAGACTAAAACCCAAAAGAAATGCAAACCCTAGCCTTATATATGGAAAATTACCTCTCAAATCCGAAAGGGAGGTAAACCATGAGTGAATCCAAGCTAGAAATGTTGCAATCCAAACCCTTACGCTTGAAATCCAAGCAAAAGTAGAGAGAGAACTCCCTCTCTCTCCTTCGTACACCCCAAGAGCTCTCCCAAGCTCACTCTCCCTCTCTCTCACTCTAAGATGCAGGAATGAGGGTTACAAGTCGGGGTTGAGGGGTTTTATAACCTCAGAGGGCACATGCGTCATTTCAGCAAAAATAAGCCTTCAGACCTAATTCAGTCGACTCATTTAGCAATTCAGTCGACTGAAATGACAATTCAGTCGACTGAATTGAGGATTCAGTCAACTGAAAATCCCAGAATTGGAACTCCTCAGCTTCTGTGTAATTCAGTCGACTGAAATCACACTTCAGTCGACTCAAACAGGCAGAATACCCTCCACAGTCTTATTTTCTTCTCCATTCTTTTCTTCTTCCTTTTACTTTAAGTTATTTAATGAAAATAAGCAAATAACCCCCCATTTGAACCCAAATAAAATATCAGAAAAATCAAATTCCCAATATATCAAAATCTTATTTTCAAGTTTTAGTACAAAATCCGTCTCCCGACAGATTTTCCTAAAACAAACATGCGTGGAACCCAATCCAAACATGCCAATAAAATCCCATAAAATCACCAATGTCTTATAATATTATAAACTCCCATTACCGCCAAAAATTATCCTTTAAAACGAAGATTTACGAAAATTCATTTTTTCCCAACACTTAGCCAAATTTCAACAGCTTAGACCCGAAGCTGCAAATAAGGCCAAACGCGCACTTAAAACACTTGATGCATAAAAACGAGCATCAAATCACAAATAAAATTATATTATCATACACATAGATTACCCATACATGGGGTTATCCAACAAATCAAGGGATTAACTACGCTAATCATACATTAAGCCGTAATAATCCCTATTAAGGAAACGGGTCTTTACAGAAGAATTCATACTGTGATGCATCAAAAAGCGCATTTTCTGCAAAACAATTGAAATATTTGCCGTCAGATCTCTCCATATGTAAATTAAAAACTTTAAATCAGCAAAACCCAAAACTCAAAACCTTACAAGCTAAAAGACATGAGAGAGAGAGAGAGAGAGAGAGAGAGAGAGAGAGAGAGAGGGTACTACAAACCTTAAAACAGCAGAATCCAAACCAAAAATCCTAGAAGATAAAAAGGGTAATTACCGATTAGGTTCATCATTTCATGGTATTGCCCCATAAGGATGTTTTGACTATCAACTTGTTTTTGTTTCCAATAGTTTATAATAAAGTCAGTAGTCAGTTTGTTGAGGCAATCCTTCTGAGGCAATTCCATGAAATGATGAACCTAATCGGTAATTCCCCCAAGATAAAAATTGAAAGATACGAGAGAAAAGAATGGTTGAAGCTTCCAAGAGAAGCTTGTCCTGCTGCCCAAGTCATGGCCTGATGTAAACATATGAGAGTGAGAGGGCTGACAGCCAAAGGCTCCGTATAGACTGGGTATGCAGCAGTGCGTAAATGCATCAGCAGGGAATGGGGGTATGCACAGGAGGAGGGCGACATCCAGGAAAAAAAGCAAAATACGAAAAGGGAGAGAGAGAGAGCAGGGCGACGCGGCTGAGCTCAGGCCACACAGGGCCGAGAAATATCATGTCATGAGTAGGCACGTGTAAAGAAGGGTAAATATGGAAATTCACTGGTGAATCATCAGTTGTTTACTCTAGATATCCCTTGTTTACTTGTCATGAGCAGGGCACGTATTGAGACTTGACTTTGGAAATTAGTTTAGGATGGAGATTCATGAGTAATTTACTTGTCACTCTTTAACATTCTAAAATAATTTAAGGGGAAATTAGCGGGAGGTACATGATTTGGGGTTTATTCCAGCCTCAAGTCATCTATTAAAACTCTTTTGGCGTGAAATCCACTACACAACCCAAATGACAACATTTTTGACACAACTGCTAAATATCTGGCTGTGAACACTAGCATTGCCCTTCTAAACATATATGGCAAGGGTTTAAATGATAAACCTAGTCATAATTTTCGGAATCAAACCCATCCCATTCAGATTCCTATAACGGTTCCCATTTTTGGGATATATACACATGTGTTTTCGTCAGCACGTTGTGAAAAAAAAAAAGGGATGAGTTTTCAGTGAGAAAGAGGAGAACCATGGCAGGTGACAATGGAAGCAACGGCCATGGCTCTCTAAAAAATATTCAATCAGTTACATGGAATTTTAAGATGAAGGAATCCTCCATTTTCCAATTCCAATCAGTTACATGGAATTTCAATCAGTTACATGCAATGTAACTAATATTACAAGAAATTTCAGAAACCCCATTACCCTAAAATCGTTTAGTTACACAAACAACAAAAATCCCCAAATTCAGAAACCCAAAATCAAACAAACCCAATGTAACTAATGGGTCCAAAACGAAGGAACCCTCAGTTACATGGAATTTCAATAAAAACCCCCAAAATCAGAAATCCCCAAAATCAAAAATAAAAAAACCCTAGGTTTAGTTACATAGACAGCAAAAATCCGTTCAAAAAGAACAAACTCTCCAACAATCCAACACAATCACAGAAAGGAAATGAAATCTTACGTTTTTTTCACCATTTTTTTCACCAGTTGTTGATGTGGGAAAATCATCTTCGAATGTACAGAATTAGTTTCACGATGAGTTACTGATCAGAACGATAGTGGAAGAGTTACATGATGAACACACCGCTGCTCGTTTTCTCTCTCGACAGGGACGATAAGGCCATTTTTCTCCAGTTGATGATGTCCAACGAACTTCGGGCACGATGATGCTGGAAGAGTTACACGACGAAGCTTGTCTTCTCTCTCTGTCTCTCGACGGGTACGATGAGGCAAGTCGATTTGCACTGGAGATTCGCCGGCGTCTCGATCGTGCATCAAAGGTCAGCGCACGCCGTGTTTGACGGGGTTTCTTGTGCAATAAGCAGCCGTGTTTGATGGGTGCTGTCATGTTTTTACTTTCCCCTTAAATGTATTGTTTAGAAGGGTATGTTGGTTTTTTGCGCAATCATGTGTACCTAAGGTTGGAAGAGTTTTTCGGGATGTACCTATGGCTGCAACAGTCCACATTTGTGGACTGGAGCCCAAACACCCCATAATTTAAATTATTACAAATTTTTTACAGTATCTTCAAATGTAGGAAAAAGATATTTGCAATTCCAGTTAGATCACAAGAAAATTTAAAACCATAATTTGAGAATACCTAACAATTTTATTTTATCACTAACCAAGGATTTTTTTTTTTTTTTTTTTTGATTATTGATAGAATCTACTCTATTGTATTATATAGAATGGACTCTAAGTTTGTGGTACACTCAACCGTCCAAAGAAAAAACCGAAGTTAGATATATGGACATGGATATGAATATCATCGAATGCGTTTGAGCCATCCCTATATTAGTCAACAGAAGAGGAGAAAAAAAAAGGAATGATACATTTCATTAGGCCAGCAAAAATGGGCAACCATACCCCGGAGTAGCCTTCAAACCTCGTAATTATGGGGAATTTATCGGGTGTGAAGTTAAATTCCGGAAAATTAATGTGTTAATGTTTGGGTTGGTTAGAATAATATGTGCAGAAGCAAATGACGTCCGCCGCCATATGGTTGTTGAACAGTCCTGAGTCACAAGTGCAGGAGGGGGTTAGCTCTGTAATGTGCATGGGAAGTAGCTATGTAATCAACATTGGCCGAATTTTGGGCCAACATATATAGTGGACCTAGTGGCCGAATTTTGGGCCATCATTCTTGGGCTGAACTTGCTTAGGACTGTGATCAACGAAGATTCACTGAAGAGTCAAGAACACAAGACTGCAATCAATCTTACTTACAAGGGAGACATCGAGTCCCATCTGGCCATCTCCATGGCCATAGCCCATAGAGCTCTACTGTGCAGGGAGTGGCAACGTAGGTGTAAAGCATATTCTACAAGGAGGTGAATGCTTGTGCTCACTAGCCAGTTACTAGAAGCCTAAGGAGCCCATTGGGCCTCTTGCCCATTGCTGATGGATCCAGATATTGCAACCCGTGTTGTGTAGTTGGGCCATTGGCACCATTTAAGCCACAACACGTGAAGGACACGCCAATATAGTGGCGTGAAAATTAAAGATTGAAGGCAAGGACCATTATATTAAATGGCAGGACACAACTCAATTAAATGCGATCAGCCAAAGGCCTCTTCTTCTTCTTCTTCTTTTTATTTTTATTATTATTTTAATTTTTTTCTACCAGCGTCTGCTATGTATTTATGAGTGGGTCCAAAATGCTCCCCAGAAGGTGATTGTGGAATTTGGTTACGTACAGAGAGTAGCTAGAGGCCCCTAAAATGTAGAATTGCAAAGCAACTGGCACATGAACTTGCTTTTTCAAGGGAACTTATTCAAAAACCAGTGACCCAACTCAAATCCCATTCCTAACGTTAGGAAAAAAATAAAAATAAATAAAAATAAAAATTATAATAAATAGTAAAAAATCTAAATGCCCCGCAATTGACTTAAAAGATAAAAGTTCACCAAGGTAAAGTTTTTCTAGGCAGCCATGGGCTACATACCTTTATATGCTATGAACTTGCGGCTCTGGCTGGCTAAATTTTGTGTAAATTAAGAAAAACAGTGAATTTGCAAGTATTTCGAAAAAAATTAAACCTATTACAAAAGTTAGTATCAAATTGGGACACTCATCTTTGAACCAAAATGTGAGACCCTAGGTAGTTGCCTTCCTCGCCTATCCCAAAACCGACTCTAGAGACTCAAATCGTGACCTTTGATCATGTGTGCATGACAATCACCACTATGTGATCAGCCTATCACAAATTCATAATACGTCGCCCACAAAATCACCTGTATGAAGTACCTATTCTAGGTGGAAATGTAGACCGTAGATCTGAGGCATGGATTTGAAGCGTAGATCAAGAATAGACCATGGTGATTTGTTGGCGGCACAACCAGCAGAGAAGACACAAAGAGCGTAGAGATAAGAGTAGAGATTGATATTTGGTCGGCGGTGAAGACAGAGAGCCTAGAGATTATATGGATTTTTCTGTTTGGGTTGGAGAAAAAAGTCAATTTGTATATATATGGTCTCATGTTTTTCTCTCCGTGACGCCGTTAACGGCTCATCAGTACAATTAGTAAGTGACTACCGCCGTTAATCGGCGACTGACTTCCGTACATATCTAATCAATGTTGTAATGTCTTCATTGGCTAGTTGAACCATGTTAGCTTGTTGACGTGGTCAGACTATTGCACTGGAGGAGATTGGTGCCCCTTTTCGTCTCAACAAGAGGAGAGAAATTGAGAGTACCGTAAAAAATTATACTTCTATTTATGAACTGTAACAAATTATTATTACATGGCATCTGATACTACAAATAGAGAAATATTTCATATTATTTTTATGATTGCATGCATGTGCTCATTATATAATTGTTGCATGAAAGTCATCCCTGCAAGTACATTTGAAGAATCTCTTGGATACTTTTCGTCCATTCGATCAACACCTTTATCAAGGCCAGCACGAGCAAAGATGACCACCCTCGAAGGCAGGCCATTCCTGGAGAGACCCACGACTCCTTGTATATGCCGGTGAAGGACACGTATGAAAACAGCAAGACAAAGAGATTGACATCAGTCCAGACGATAGCTATGGCCACTCCTTCAATACCCAGCTTAAAATGGGCTACCAGAAGATAATTTAGTGGGACATGGACGATAACAGAGATGGCTGAAGATAAAATTAATGGTAATGTAAGGTTTTGAGCCCTCAGATAGATTCGAAGTGGGTGAAGGAGTGAAAGAACGAAGAGGTCTGGAATGGAGAAAACAATGAATCTATGTGCCATCGATGAGACTGCTTCATCTTGGCCACACCACAGGAGGATACCCTTCATGTTTAGCCACATGAGAGATATGGGGATGGAGGTGAAGAGGAGGGAAAGAGCTGTCCTTTGTAAAGTTAAGCTGAGAAGCCTCCATTGTTTTGCCCCGTAAGCTTGTCCGCAGATGGTTTCCTTTTCCATGGCCAATGCGGAGATTACAGAATAGCCAGTGATGTCTACAAAGCTGATCGCAAGAGAGCCACTGGCAACCTCCTGCTCACCGAGATATCCAAGGAAAATCATGGAAATAATAGCTGTTAAAAAGAAGGGTAGACCTGTGAGGGCTGTTGGGCTTGAGATATTCCCTATTATTGCTTTTATTTCTTCCAGGGCCTAATAAAGCAAGAACATGTAAGAAATGAGCGTGTTAGTACAATATTACTGTTCTCAACTGACTGCATATATAGACGTACACACAAACTGATGTTAGTGAGTGTTATTTACCTGAGAGTGAGAGAGGGTTGGCCATGTGTGTAGTTCTTCTTGATCAGTAGTACGAAGATCCATAGCTTTTGTGGGATTAATTTATGAAATGGGTTTTTGAAGGAGAGAGAAAAAGGCCGAAGGGAGAAGTTGGCTTGAGTTACACAGCCATCTTCTTGGTGGAGTGGTAAAACCCAGTATGCGACTGCTTCCGGGCTTTCAATTGAGGGAGAAGGACGGGAAATGTAGTTTTATACACGGAAGGATTGGGTCCTACTGCAGGTTCCAGGAATGGGGCAATATAGAGCCACTACTGTCTACTGCTCCCTCCATTTTAAATTAACCGCCATTCTTTGAATAAACACATTTTTAAAGGATCCCTCTTTAATTTTTTCATACCCATATTGATATTTTAATCTTTTAATTTTGCTCTCAAGTATAGTACGATCATTAGTCGAGTTTGTTTTGTCTATATCGTGTAAATATTATATAGTTATGGATATTTTAAAAAATTGATTAAATTGAAATCTTGATTTTTTGACTAGGATAATAATTTTTAAATGGCTCAAAATAAAAAAGAAAACAATAAACATGAAATGGAGGGAGTACTTATCTTAGTATATTTTTTTGAGCAATGTTACATAACCCAATGCAATTGCCCAAATTTAATGACTATTTTTTTTTTCTTTTGGGGGATAGAATTTAGAAGAATTTCAAGCATCATAGAGCTTCATTTACTGACTAATTAATTGATGTGGCATTTTGATTAACCAATTAAAAATTTATTTAAAAGCATAATAAAAATTTATATAAGGACTGATAAGTCACAAGAGCAATCACCAATGACGACTATCTTTTTTTAACAGAGTTTTTTATTATTATAAATTTTTATAATAGGAGAGGTTCGTTTGAATGCCTACGTTATTTTAATCCTACTCTTTATCCTGTTATCTCTTACCACTAAGATTGTGATGATTATCTTTTTAGTCTCCGTATTTCTCTCTCTACTACTACATGCAAGAGAAAATGGTTAAGAGCATGGACTATCTTTTTAGTTTCTCTACAACCTATTTGTTCTGTCCCTTTTTACATTGTGTCCAGATGAATTGTCTAAAAAATATATTAAAGCAACTAGTCTTTGTCTGTCCAACTAGTCTTTGTCTGTCGTCAAATGTGTCTTGATATACAAAATTAACAGCTTCTCTCCGTCTCTCTATTTCTCTCCTATGTTATGAAAGCAACTATCATCTCTTTCTCTCTCTCTCCTATATCAAGATCACGTTGAAAATGTTTTGGAAAAGCAATTATGATCCTCCTGGCTAGTCTCCCCCGCTTATAGGGCTAGGTCGATCAATTAGTCTCTCTCTCTCTCTCTCATGTGTCAAGATAATTAAAATGTCTAAAAAGTTATCGGAACTAACTTCTCTATCCCTCTCTTGGACATCCAATTTAAGAAAACACAAAGCAACTACATTTTCTCTTTCTTTATCTACACGGTAAGGGAAAGCTAGTTAGCAACTAATAAAAACTAAAATTAAAGCAACTACTCTCTCTCCCACGCGTCAAGATAATTAAAATGTCTAAAAAGTTAAAGGAAGTATCCTCTCTTTCTCTCTCTCTTGGACATCCCCGCGGGGGGGGGGGGAGAGATATGATGTTTAAAAAAAAAAAAACCAAAGCAATTACATTTTTTCTTTGTAAAGTCCATGTTTTTAGGCTATGTTTGGATAAGGAATTTCTAAGTGGCATTTGCTTTTGAGATGGAATTTGTAAATTTTTTATTAGGATTTTGTCCATCTCATCCTCATACAAATTTTACAAATTCCATCTCAAAAGCAAATTCCACCTAAAAATTCCTTATCCAAACATAGCGTTAGTTTTGGCAAATTCCGTGTCAAAGGTATAGTTGTGTTTTTGTATCTTTTGAAGATTTGTAAAATTACAAAGATGAGACAAAGTGTAGATTTTAAATCGTCAACTCACAATTGTTCTTAGGTAAGTAAGTGACTGTAGAAGCTTGATTCTTGTTGGTTAAGATCATTTCAAATCATTGTTAATGTTTCTATCTTTATTTAAATGGTTTTGAAAATGTTTTTTTTTTAAGCTTTTAGTGATTTTCTAGGCAGGGCGATCGATCCATGGTTTAGGGCGATTGATCCAAGCTATTTTAAAATAGCTGTTTTGCTATTGCCTACCCCGATCTATTGAGGTTAAGGTCCCAATCGATCAGTGCTGCTCCAAAAAATTGTTTTTGCTTCTATCAACCCAGATCAATCGGGGTTCGTAAAAAACTGATTTTAAAGTTTTCAAAACTTACCTATTTGATCTTATTTTGTGGCTCAGCCCTTGGGTGTCTTAGACCATATAAATAGGATTTATTATTATTGTGAGGGCTAAGCAAGCCTCTCCTAATTAGGTTTTACATTTATCATTTTCTCAAAACCTCTCTAGAGCATTTTAACTTAGGTTTTCACATACATGCTCTAGAAACCTTTAAACCACACACCTTTCACATCCTTGAATGATAGTGAGTCCGTTGCAACGGTGATCGAACTTGCGAGTTCGTGATTGAAGGAATCGTTGTGAAGAGGTTAGTTGCGACCAAAACTGTGAAAATGAAAATCGATCGTGTGTAATCGTGGGAGTGAAAACAACTGCATGAGTTCTTGGTGTCTGTGAGTGTGTCTTGTACTCATTGAGTTCATAGTGGATTTGTTTCAACTGGACTAGGTCCCGTGTTTTTTTTCATCTAGGGTTTTCCACGTAAAAATCTCTTGTACAATGTTTTATTTGCTTTTATACCTGCTATGTGATTGTTTTGATCGTAATAATAGAGATTAAGTGTGTTAATAATTAAAATTGGGATAAGATTATTCGTAATATCTATTCAACCCCTCTTCTTCTAAGTATTGTAGGTATAATATAACCAGAATTTCACTCTCTTTCTTTCTCTACATGGTTTGGGAAAGCTAGTAAGCAACTAATATAAAAAAAATTAAAGCAACTACTTAGTCTCTCTCTCTCTCTCTTCAACCCCTCTTCTTCTAAGTATTGTAGGTATAATATAACCAGAATTTCACTCTCTTTCTTTCTCTACATGGTTTGGGAAAGCTAGTAAGCAACTAATATAAAAAAAATTAAAGCAACTACTTGGTCTCTCTCTCTCTCTCTCTCTCTCTCTCTCTCTCTCTCTCTATATATATATATATATATATATATATATCCAATGAGTCAAGACGCAACGTTTATAAAATCAAAGAAACCATGTCTATAAAATAAAGAAACTACTCTCTCTCAGATTTGTCATGCAGGCCCAATTAATATCAATTTCTTTCTTTTTGTCTCTACGCCAAGAGAATAATGAGAATGTAAAAGTGATTCAATCATTTTGGTTTCTCTTTTTAATAAATCAAGAGAAAATGGTCAAAAACATTGGCAAGTATCTCTCTCTCTCTCTCTCTCTCTCTCTCTCTCTATATATATATATATATATGTATGTATGTATGTATGTATCCAATGTGTTGACACATAGGGGTGGAGTTAGGAATTTGAAGATGAGGTGGTTGACTTAAAAAAATTCTAGCAGTAAATTTTTTTTCTCTTTCACCATAAAGTCTTACTATATAATTACTATTAAAAATATATTTATTTATGAAGCAAAAGTATCTATAATCCACTAAGAAGATACAAAAGAACATATATGAACCAATTTTGGCAAAAATATAACTAATTCCAAAATGAACAAAAAACAAAGCATCTTTGGAGAATGATTTCAAGAATAATTATAGATATAATTTTTCCTTTCTTTTCCTTTCATTTTCCCAATTTTCCCCATTTTTTTTATATTAAGAATTAAAGTACACTTAAAACCCTAATGAAATCCAAAACTAGTATGGAGAAAGAGAGATAGAAGAATGGAGAATATATTACATATACATCCATATATATCTGCCGGTTGAGAGATGATTTACTTGGTCACCTAATATTCGGTATTTTAGAGAGTGGAGTAAATACAAGAATGGCTGGATGGAAGCATTAGCATGGAAAGTGGTTGTCAGGATTTGTAAAGAAACACAAGGAAAGAAAACAGTGGATTGTGGCTGTCTTTACGGAAAAACCCCATGTAAAGTTGTCTTACTATTTACATTGGGGATATCTTTTGGTAACACCGACATGTAATCCGATTCCATGAGACCCAGTAATTTAAAAAAAAAAAAAAAAAAAAAATACGGGGCCCTACTTGTCTTAACAATGCTCCACCCCTGACAAGACACAATGTTTATAAAATTAAAGAAAATAGTCTCTCTTTCACACGCATTTGTAATGAAAGCACAATTAATTATCTCTCTCTCTCCCCTTATATATATGCCTAGAGAATGATGAGATCGTGATTAGGAAAAGTGAGTTTATTCTTTTCTTCGTCTCCTAATTAATGATTTGTCAAGAGTTTGGTGAGAATCTATAGAAAAATCAACTGGGCACTATGTCTTATTAGTCTCCTCCTCTCCCTAATATGTCAGGAGAAATGGTTAGGAACAACCAATACCTTCTCTCTCCCCATCGAAATCATAGAAGAGTTGTGGGAATGATTTGAAAATTTTTATTAAATATCTTTCTTTCTCTCTCTCTTGAATATATCAAGAACGAATGATTGGGAACAATGAGTCACCCCCCTCTCTCTCTCTCTCTCTCTCTCTCTCTCTCTCTCTCTCTCGCTCACACACATGTCAATCGGTCTCTCTCTCCTCTCATATGTCAGGAAACCAAACTACTACAGAGTATCTTCTTACTCTCTTTATATCTATCTCCCTCTCATATTCGTATTATTATATTTCAATTACCTATCTTATTTTTCAAACACCAACAATGACAATATTGTGGTTATAATAATTGCACGGCGCTCATAAAGGCAAAGCGAGAGGGAAATTAATGTATTAATGTTGGGATTGCTTACAATAATATGTAAAGATCGAAGCAGATGGTGTCTCTATGCACTCTCCCACACCATATGATTCTTTTGGAAAGATCCTGACCATGCATTTAATTTCCTCCAAGTCACAAGTGCAGGAGGAGGCTAGGGGGTCGGGTTTGGACTAAGATATGTAAATACCAAAATTATATATGATCAATATACTGGCCGAGTGTCCAATATATACACAGTGTGGGCTAGAGGCCGGTTGAACTTTGGGACATCATCTATATCTATGTTATTTAAAAAGGTTGGCGTTCTCGTCAGAGAAGAAAACCACGGCACTTCCAATTTTTATATAATGAATGTACCAAATTACCCTTCTAAATGAAAACATTTTTGAAGTGGCAAAAAAAAAAAAAAAAAAAAAAAATACCATTGTCTTCTTGGCCATCTCCAGCTCTGATTGACATCTCCCCCTCATCATTTTATTAAACTATTGCACATAATCAATTCTCATTTGTTTGTTATACACGTGACATAATATGAGTGGGAGGAGGAACAATTGCTCTTCTATTGTGAGGAGTCAACTATTATCCAATCCGTAGATGTAACTACTTTCCTTTTTGAACACTAATTGCCTCCGTCTCAGGATAAAAGAATTCCTCTTCACATCTATTTATTTTTTATCATGTGTCATAAATATTTTACAAAAATATGAATTTAAAAACACAGAACACGTAACATATCCTCTAGGGCATTTTCGTTTAATACCCTCCCAGCAGTTCTAATCATGAGAACCCATGTGAGCAATTCAGAGATCATATGTGCACTCTTTTGAATAAAATTGTTTTGACATTTCCCACTTTAAAAACAAAAACGGTTATTTGCAATATTATATCCGATCCTTCCTATGGGGCTTCTGACTCCCTTCTTTGATCAAGGAAGCTCACTGGCACGCGGCTCTTGCAGCAAGGGGCAAATCCCTAGAAGTGACTACTTTTCATTTTCTTTTTTTAATGAAGTTATTCTGTCATTGTGTAGCAGACTAGATTGCCAAGGGAGGTGTTTCGCGTTCAGTTCATTTTTTTGGCTAGGTTGCGGGGTTTCCTTGGCTTCAATTTTCTTGATGTTTCTTCAGCTGCTGTCAGGTTTATCTCTCGGCACTTGTAGCCCCTTTTTTCCTCTGCTCATTTTTGCTTTACTGTTCCTTTGTTTATTTTATGTTTTCTTTTTTCTTGTTATTCTACTGGAGAGTGTCTTAGAAGATGTGTTGGAGGGAGTATTTGGCCTAGGGAGATATTTGCTTTAGGGGTATCTTCTTGGCTGGAGGGGTGTTTTCTCCCTACTTCCTGTATGCTGTTATCTAGTGGTGTTTCTTGTGTTCATTCTAATTAATAAAATTATTTTCCGTTTATAAAAAAATAATAATAATAATAATAATGAAGTTCTTGTGTCTCATCCAGAAAAAAAACCTTTTCCTTTTTTTTTTTAATGAAGTTCTTGCGTCTTATCCAGAAGATAAATAAATAAATAGAACGGTGGGGCAAGACACAAATTGTCGGGTAGGCTCCTCGACATTTTGAACCACGTCACAAGTGACACATCCTCTGAGTATTTCCTTGGGGAAATTACCACGCATTAATTAAAATGGGGGAGGCAGAACCGAGAATCCGAGACTTGCCATAGGAAGGGGAATGAAGTTTTAAAATATACTAAGGAGTAAAGGAAATCGGATGTGACAATCAGAGATTAATTCATAGAAAAATGAAGTTTTAAAATGGGGATGAAAGCAGGCAGAAGTGACAATCTAAGGTTTGCCTGCCTTTCTTTTGGCCTTTCTCAAAAAAGACCCATTTTAAAATTTCATTTTTCTCTGAATAGCCTTCTTGGGAATTACTCCTACTCATGCATTGGTATTTTCTTCTCATGTATACTCTCCCAGGACTTCTAATCATGAGAGCCCGTGAGAGCAATTCAGAGATCATATATGCACTCTTTTGAATAAAATTGTTTTGACATTTCCCACTTTAAAAACCAAAACGTTTATTTGCAATATTATATCCGATCCATCTATATTTGATATCCGGAGGAGGAAAGACCTAGGGATTACGGTGACACATAGACCCGAAGACGGTGAGATGTGGAGTTCTTCATGATTTTTCTAACAGGTTGTATAGATTGAAGGCTTGTTTGGTTGTCCAATTTGAAATTAAATAATTTAAGAAATTTTACATAGAATTAAGAGCATAAATCTATTACCTTGAATTAAAATATTTTAAAATGTTGAAGTTATCATTTATAGTCGATGTTGTAAAATCAATTTTAAAGATTCATGAAATGCCATTATTTTGAATTTCTACTCTTATTTGTGATGATAACCATAATTTTTTTGAATTTGTTAATTCAAAATGATAGAGTGCGGCTTCAATACTATATAAAATGTATCGACTTATTTAATTTTGAATTGGACAACCAATCGGGCCTGTCTCTTTTCCATCTAACTAGTGAGTCAACACTATACTCTATGATGGGGCTTGCATCTAGGATACGGATGCGTATTGTGTTTGGTTGATGAAAAGCAAATTTTTTGATTATTTACAATCTTTGTTTCATTTTTCTAAAATGTTTCATGAACGTTGATAAAAAAGTTTACTTAAATGACAGGTTTTGAGAAAAACATTTTTCTACAAAATTGTTCAAAATAATGTTTTTTAATGAACAACACCGAAAATTTTCATAAAAACATTTTCTATTTTTCATAAAACCTTAAAATAAGTAGGGGATAAAAAGTAAGTATTGGGGTGTAAATAGAAGCCCACGTACATATGATCCACAATGGCCCACTATCGAACATATAAAGTCCGCTTAGTAGCAGAACTTTGGGCTAGAACTTTGGGCCATTATTCTTGGATAAAACTTGCTTGGGACTGTGACCATCGTTGACGAGTCGAGTCAAAGACTGCAATCGATCTTACTTATGGGGGAGACATCGAGTTCCATCCCCATGGCCATACGGCTCTCATGAGCCAGGGAGCTCATTAGGAGCTCATTAGAAGGGAGTGGCAATAATTTTGGTGAAGCATATCTACAGGGAGGTGAATGCTTGTAGAGACTGGTTAGCTACTAGGAGCACAAAGAGCCCATTCAACCTTTTGGTCATGGGAACGGAACGGCTATTCCCCCCCCCCCCTCCCCCCCCCCCAAAAATTTTTTTTTTTTATCAAACCTCCCTTTAGTTTAGGGTTTTAAGATTTTATACAAAATATAGAAGGTTTTTATAAAAATTGGTCAAATTGTCCACTAAAAAACATGAACTTGCTCATTGCTGATAAATCTGGATATTGCAACCCTAGTGCTATTCTTGTGTAGTTGGGCCATTGGCGCCATTTAAGCCAGAGCACGTGAAGGACATGCCAATGTAGTGGCATGAAAATTAAAGAATGAAGGCAAGGGGATTTGGATTTGGTGTAGTTACTGCATGGTGTAATAAATGTAGGATTGATGACACATGACAAGGAAGATTGATGACACGTGACAAGGAAGAGAAATGGAAGGTTAAAATTCGAGAGATGCTTTTGATGTCCAAAGTCTAACAGCTTTTTATTTTTCTTTTTTGTCCATATGTCATCGATCCTACGTTTACTGCACCATGCAGTAAAAGTAATCAACTGAACCAAATCCAAATCCAAATCCAAATCCAAATCCGAAGGCAAGGACCATTATATTAGAGGCAACACCATTAACACACAAAATTTGAGATAAAAAGCTTGAAAATTAATGGCAGGACACAACTAACTCAATTAAATGTGATAAGCCAAAGTTTTTTCATTTTTTTTTTTTTTTTTTTTTTTTTTCTGTTTTTTTTAAGCAGCGTCTTCCATGTATTTATGAGTGGGTCCAAAAATGCTTCCTAGAAGGTGATTGTGGAATTTGGTTATGTACAGACAGTAGCTAGAGGACCCCTAAAATGTAGAATTGCAAAGCAACTAACTGGCACATAAACTGGCTATTTCAAGGGACCTTATTCAAAAACCAGTGACCCAACTCAAATCCCATTCCTAACATTAGGAAAAAAAAAAAAAACCTAAATGCCCCGCAATTGACTTAAAGTTAAAAGTTCACCAACGTAAAGTTTTTCTAGGCAGCCATGGGTTACATACCTATATGTGCCAGGAACTTGCGGCTTTGGCTGGCTAAATTTTGTGTGAAATAAGAAAACCGATGAATTTGCAAGTATTTAAAAAATTATACCTACTACAAAAGTTAGTCTCAAAATGGGGCTTTCATTTTTGAGCGAAAATGAAAGACCTTAGGTGGCCGCCTTTCTTGCCTGTCCCAAAACCAACCCTGATGACTCAAATTGTGGCCTTCAATCAGTATGCATGACAATTACCACTATGTAATCAGTCTGTCACAAATTTACAATACGCGTCACCCACAAAATCACTTGTGCGACATACCTGTTTCTGGGTGAAAGGGTAGATCTTAGGAAGCACCGACACGCCTAGGAAAGTGTCGTGGCCGTGTCCGACACATATTGGATATAGACACTCCCGTACATGTCTATTAAATAAAAAAAAAAGATTAATTTCAGACACGGTATGGACACGAAAGGGGGACGGTGGGGTAAAAAATATAAATATAAATTGTTTTAAAAGGGGTAATTTTAGTTATTATAAACAATTTGATGGGTGCTTTGCAAAAGTTTAAAAATTCTTTATTATAAATAATTTTAGGGACACAGCATTTCTGCCTTAAATAAAAATGATTTTGTATTATGAGGTGCATGCCTCTTATGATGGGACGTAATATATATAGAGTAGGCTCAAAACCCATGCAATGCACGGATTTACTTATAAAAATAACATAATTAAAAATTTAGAATTTTAACATAATATTTATTCTTTAAAATAGTAGAATATATTTGTTACCCCCTTCATTCCTATTTAGATTGACTTGCTCGAGTGCTTGGGATTGCAGCTCTGCTGGGTAGTCCCTGACACACCCAATATGCGGCCCAACTCCACTTGTCCATTTGCAAGAACAAAACGCTTAGCCAAATCGAATACTAGTGCTTCTATGTTGGCTGCAATGGTGCTCATGCTGTCTACTTGATGAGCCAGCTGTATTGGGTATTGCATCATTGATGGACTCATTGGCATCAGTGGCCTCTGCATCTGTTGATATTGCAGTTGTGGAGAGACGTCCATCCACCATCTCTGGCTGAGGCTCCTCACGTTGTACTATAGATGAAGCGCTGTCATCATTCTGTTGCATACCTCTGCATAGAAATGGATAACATCAGCTATTTTTGTCCAAATTACTAATTTTGGAGGATGGCCATGTGGGTGGTTAGTAGTCACAAAGCATCGACTAAAACTCTGGTTTTAACATTTAGGCATCAAAATGTACAAACATGGTGCATACTTTCTGACCCAGAAAAGAGTTCAATGTGGGCAATAAGATTTTTGAACAAAAGGATACCTTAACATTGGTTAAGTGACAATATATTGTTTTTTCGGCTTTGCAACTTTTCTTTCAAAATGGCCACTTCAGGCTTAATTTTTTGGTGAAAGCGATTGTCTGAGTTGTGACGAACCGATTTGAGTCTCTCCACTTCTAGGAAATCCTCACGACTGAAGTTTCCTAACTCTTCCCTGTTGGCCATTTGGAGAACACAATAGACAAAAGGTGACACAGAATACTATAAAAAAGAGATGAACGTACAATTTTTTTAGAGCCAAACTCCCACCACCCCCAACCGTAATATATATAGATCATAGACAGGGTTGTTTCTTCTTCTTTTCTCTTGCTCCCTCTCTCTCTCTCTCTCTCTGTGGTCAATTCCAACAGAAAGAGACCAATGACTATATTTAGACTCTGTTTCTCTTCTTTTCTTTTAACACAGGTTACTATTTTTTCTCTCAAATCTCTATCAACTTTAATTCATCCAAGAGATTGAGGTGGTCCCTAAGCATCCCCTTGATATAAGAAAATCATTAGCTTAAAATTTTTTTAATTAGCACTGTGTTACCTCGATCATCTTTTTTCAAATTATTGATAGTTATCATCAGCAGATCCAAATAGAGGAATATCGTCCCCATCATCTTCTGCTTTCCCCAACTCGACTTCCTCTACACAATCTTGACCGAAGAATTCATACTGTGATGCATCAAAAAGCGCATTTTCTGCAAAACAATTGAAATATTTGCCGTCAGATCTCTCCATATGTAAATTAAAAACTTTAAATCAGCAAAACCCAAAACTCAAAACCTTACAAGCTGAAAGACATGAGAGAGAGAGAGAGAGAGAGAGAGAGAGAGAGAGAGAGAGAGAAGAGGGTACTACAAACCTTAAGACAGCAGAATCCAAACCAAAAATCCTAGAAAATAGAAATTGAAAGATATGAGAGAAAAGAATGGTTGAAGCTTCCAAGAGAAGCTTGTCCTGCTGCCCAAGTCATGGCCTGATGTAAACATATGAGAGTGAGAGGGCTGACAGCCACAGGCTCCGTATGGACTGGGTATTCACAGGAGGAGGGCGACATCCAGGAAAAAATGCAAAATATAATGTCATGAGCAGGGCACGTGTTAAGAATGGTAAATATGAAAATTCACTGTTGAATCATCAGTTGTTTACTCTAGATATCACTTGTTTACTTGTCATGAGCAGGGCACGTGTTGAGACTTGACTTTGGATGGCAATCCATGAGTAATTTACTTGTTACTCTTCAACATTCTAAAATAATTTAAATTACTACAAATTTTCTACAGTATCTTCAAATGTAGGAAAAAGTTATTTGCAATTCAAGTCATATCACAAGAAGATTTGAAACCATAATTTGAGAATACCTAACAATTTTATTTTATCACTGTTTACACCCTAAAAATCGAACTCAGCATGGTTGAACGAACCTCAAACTTTTGCATCCTTAAGGGTGTTAGGTCGATTTCGTTAAATTAAGTTACCGCTGGATATTGAAGCAAATTAGGTTTGTATTTCAGCCCCAAAGAGTTTTCAAAATTCGGTCAGACAAGGCCGAATTGTTATCCGCAATAAAAGCAGTTAATTAGTCACGTGATCAACATGATTTTCAAGATGAGATCGTGGAAGGCCCACGTAGTAGAAATAGTTTCTGAGAAGAAATCATGGAGGGCTGTAAAACGTGGGAAGTTATGAGAGCTAGAAGATCGTGAAAGTGGGCAGTTAGTGGGCGAAGTGTAAGGGGCGGTTACTAATGAAGCATATAAAAGGGAAAGCAACCATTTGAAGAGGTCCCTCCAACATCAATCAACAAACCAGTTCTCAGGAACTTTAACTTTTTCACTTTCTTTTAGAATTCTAGGATTTCAAACCCAGAAACGTGTGCTCCTTTCTGGTCAAAGGCGTGTGCACCCCTTTGTTTATCATTGTAATTCCAGAAATTGATCAATGAAAATGGCTTCCTCTGTGGTAAGCATTTCCTTTTAGTTTCTGTTATTATTTTGTGTTTTCAATTGTTTGTCACAGAAAAGTCCTTGAGTCCATTCAAGGCAAGGTAGAACCCACAATTCGTCACTGTTTAGTGGCTGGCACGCTCGCGCAACCCAATCCTCAGAATCGAAATTTTGGAGGAAACACTTTTTGGCACGCCCGGTGGGACACCATTCGTGTTATTTTCCAGTTCTAGGAGATTTGTTTTGCAACAATCATGCCACCAAAACGTGGAGGACGTGGAAAAGAAGCTTTTGGTCAAGAGTCTGGTCAAGAAGACAGTCTGGAAATCCCAGGAGATAATTCTCCTAGGAATGAAAATACGGAAAGCCAACCATTAGACCATGCAAATGTTGCCAATGAGTTTATGGCTGCTTTCAGGATGAATTTTGACACCATGATGCATGACATATCGCAGATGATGATGCAACAAATGTCACTTCCTATGAAGACATTTGTTGAATCTAATAAGCAGATTAGTGAGAGTCTGAATAAAAATTCGGACAAATTACTTAGCTATATGGTGGAAAAACTAGGACCAGCGTTCAAAAATAATACTCATGAAAGATCTAGTCAATACGGCCGAAAGGCCGAAGGGTCAAGTAACTTTAGGTATGGGGACGTCCATCTCTTGTCCAGGCAAGATCCTTTGGGGTCAAACCCATCAATGTTTCGGCCGGAAGGGCAAATCCCAACCTCTATCCACTTGGGAGGTCAATTCGGACAGCCCAGACCGAATATTGGAACAAGTGGAGTTAAGGATAATGTGTTTTATGCTTCACCCGGGGGGCAAATTTACAATCAAATGCTGAATGACTCGTTTGACCCAAGTCGAAATAGCAATTTTATGCTGGGAAATCAAAACGATATTCCAGTTAGAACAGGCCGATCCACGGCTGGAAACTATGGGGGTTCAAATGAAGCCCCATACAATTGTGTTGGTTAGGAAGACCTTACTCAGACCTTCCAAACTAATTTGAGGGACAATCCAAACAATTTCAGAGAAGAGATTGCCAATATCATTAGGGAACAAATGGGGGCGGGTCGACCACCAGTTAGAACAGCTTATAGTCGCCCCTACCCTGATTATATCGACCAGCTTCACGAATTTCCTAGAGGTTTCAAATTCCCTGATTTCACATTGTTTTCAGGAGAAGATAAACAGTCAACCTTTGAACATGTTGGCCGATTCACGTGCCAATGCGGTGAAGCAAGTAGTAGCGGCTATTTAAAGCTAAGATTGTTCCCTAGTTCTTTAACCGGTTGGGCATTTAATTGGTATATTAATTTACCATCAGGGTCAATTACAACCTGGCAGGAAATGGAATCTCTTTTCCATATTTATTTCTGCAAGGCAGAGACCGAAATAACGGTCGCTGATCTGGCCTGAATGTGCCAGGAACCCGGTGAAAGGGTTGATACCTTTGTTCAGAGATTTCGAAATGCCCAATGTAGGTGTAGGTCGAATTTAACACAATCTGATTGTATCAAAATGGTGATTAGTGGGCTTAATCTAGAGAATAGAAAGAAGTTCATTGGCCAAGATTTTTTCGACCTGGGCCATCTTATGACTGCAGTGTCAAAATATGAGAGAATTCTCGAGGAAGAGAATCAAAGAAGGGTTTCTTCAAGGGGAACCTATTATAGGAACCCGAATAGGGAAGTGGCTCAGATTGAAGCCATAGAAGAAAATGAAGAAACTGAAGAAGAAATCGCCCTGGCCGAATTAAACATTAATCGGCCTTATACGTGCAGAGCCCTGGTAAAATCCAAGGTGCAGGAATTAAAACAGAATTTCTAGAGGAAACCAAATAATGGTAACCAAAATGGAAACAATTTTAGGGATAAGAAATATGATTTTGACCTTTCTAAAACAGAACAGATATTTGACCTATTGTTAAAAGATGGGCAAATTAAGTTACCAGATGGGCATAAAATTCCCTTTGCTGAAGAAATGAAAGACAAGAAATATTGTAAATGGCATGATTGCTGGACACATCCAACAAATAGTTGCATTGTGTTAAGGGATGCCATCCAAAGGTCAATTAATAATGAAAAACTAAAATTCCCTGAGGAGAAGACTGTTCATCAGGTTGATGAAAACCCATTTCCTTTTGAGTTTCCAGTTAATATGGTTGTTTTGCAGGTACATGATCCTGAAGTGTCAACCAAGGAGACTGTAAGTGCTGGACAGAAGTCGGAAGATAAAGGAAAAACTGTTGTACAGGCTTCGCAACAGAGAAATAAAGAGATAAAATCGGTCTCGTTTATCCCAGAGGCCGAAGGTGAGACCTATGCTTACTCAGGAAGGTTAGATTCCGGTAATGTCAAGAGGTGGACTAAGGTAGCGATAGAACATCTCAGTGATATTTATGGTCACCCAATTTATTGCCGAGGATGTTACAGCAAATTAGCAATGCCTCAGTACGATCCTGGAAACTTGAAGAAAGCTGTAATTGGGGATGTTGAAGTCTCTATTTATAGAGGTGAGCTACAGGTCAGGGGCCTTAATGAGGCTGAAGTCGCAAATGCGGCAGCCAGAAGGCCGAACAAATATGAGCAGAAATTCAGATCAAGTGGCCTGTATAAGGCTAGACTTGAGAAAGAGAAGATGATACAAGAAGAAAATGAAGAACACGCTAGGAGTCTAAGGGCGGGCTATCGAAGGACTGATGATAGCAATAAGAGAATTCGACCTGATGAACATTCAAAAGGTCAAGGTTTACAAATCACTGTGAGAAATGATTATCGGCTTAAGGACAGTCAGGCCGATAAGATGACAAAAGGTCAAGCGTCCAGATCTGGGACTATTGAAGGCGATTTGCGTGGCCTAATTAAGCCTAGAATGGTGAAACCTATGCCTACACAGACAGAAAGGTGGGCTCAGGCACGACACCCAAAATTCGGTCAACCCGAAATGACTCGGACCCAGAAGAGGAGGCTCCAAAGAATGCAAGCTGAAGAAAAAAGGGAGCTGATTAAGAAGACTGGAGGATACCGAATTCGGGCTAATATTTGGAAGCGTCTAGAAGCAATTGAGGAAGAAAAGAAGTCCCTTCAAGTAGCTATCGAAAAGTGCAAAGAGGATGAAATCTTAGAAGCTGATGATTTTGATGCTGAGGACGATGACACTCTTCAGTTCGGATCTCTTCCACCAGTTAGAGTCCAGGTAAACATGGTTTTTATTTTACTTGCTGATTTTAAAGCCAAGGAGGGCCAAACTTTGTCTTTCGACGATATTGATGTTGGCTTTGAAGGAAAGCTTTCAATTAATGAAATTTCAGAAACTTCGAATCGGTCCACCCAGACCGAGCTACCTAGTGAAGGTATTACTTTTACCAAGCCTAGTGAGAATATGGCTAAACACTTGAAACCCTTATATATTAAAGCTCATTTCAATGGGAAACCAGTTTCAAGGGTTTTGGTAGATAATGGAGCCTCTGTTAATATCATGCCAGTTTTGGTTATGAAGAAATTAGGAAAGACAGAAAAGGATTTATTGCCTGCAGAAGTGTCAATAGTAAACTTCATGGGTGGAGCTGTAAAACCTGAGGGGGTTGTTCCTATGGAAGTTACTGTATGAAATAAAACTAAAATGACGGCATTCTTCGTCATGAATTCGGCCTCGAATTATAATGCACTGTTAGGCCGTGATTGGATTCATGCAAACATGTGTGTCCCATCTTCACTTCATCAGTGCTTGATGATTTGGAATGGGGACAAGGCTGAGTTAATTCAGGCCGACAGTCACCCATTTGCTTTTTCAAACAATTTTGCTGAGGCTGTTCTCTATGAGAAGAACATAAGACCTTTAGAATTTATAGGGTCTGATAAAAATGGCCGACCCCTTAAGGTCGCTTCTCCAGTGTTGGATGGAGGATGCCATATAAATTCGGTCTCCCAAAGGGCCGTACATGAAAATATAAGTTTAAATGAATTTTGAAACCCAAGCATATCAGGAAGCCATGCAGAGAATAGAATCCTACATGGCTGAAATCAATGAATCGGCCACTTTGGCCGATTGTGTTAGAGAAGATGCAGACGAAATCACCTTAGAAGAATTAGAGTTGGAGCCTAGGAAGTTGAGTGATGAAAAAGCTCAAGTCATAGACCCTTTACAAGAAGTAAAACTCTTAGGAGACTCAAAGCCGATTTTTATTAACTAAAATTTACCAGAAGGCTGGAAAGATAAATTAATCGGCCTACTAAAAGAATTTAGGGATTGTTTTGCTTGGGATTATGATGAGTTGCCGGGTTTGGACCGAAAACTGGTTGAGCATAAATTACCAATTAAAAAGGGGTTTAAACCATACAAACAACCTCCTAGGAGGATGGCTCCAGAAATTCATCTCAAAGTAAAAGAAGAGATAGAAAGACTGTTAAAGGCCGGATTTATTAGAACGGCCAAGTACGTGGAATGGCTTTCGAACATTGTTCCAGTCTTGAAAAAGAATGGGAAACTAAGGGTGTGTATAGATTTTAGAGACTTAAATAAAGCCACTCCAAAAGATGAATACCTAATGCCTGTAGTTGATATGTTGGTCGATGCAGCCGTTGGGTTCAAAGTCCTATCTTTTATGGATGGTTATTCAGGCTATAATCAAATTTTCATAGCTGAAGAAAATGTACAGAAAACAACCTTTAGGTGCCCAGGTAGCATCGGGACCTTTGAATGGGTAGTGATGCCATTCGGTCTAAAAAATGCTGGGGCTACATACCAGAGGGCTATGAATTATATTTTCCATGATATGATTGGAAAATTTATGGAAGTTTATATAGATGATGTGGTGGTTAAATCTTCAGATCTGGACATTCATATGACCGATCTAAGGAAGTCTTTTAAAAGAATGCAGGCACATAGTTTAAAAATGAACCCCTTAAAATGTGCTTTTGGTGTATCTGCTGTAAACTTCTTGGGCTATCTTGTCCACCAAAGAGGGATTGAAGTTGACAAAAACAAAACGAAGGCGATTATCGATGCAAAACCACCATCTAATAAAAAAGAGCTTCAAAGGTTTCTCGGTCAAGTTAATTTCTTGCGCCGTTTTATTTCTAATTGTGCAGGGCAAACCAAAGCCTTCTCTCCTCTGCTGAAGATACGGGCAGAGGACAGCTTCAAGTGGGACAGGCAACATCAGGAAGCATTCGACCAACTGAAAGAATATCTTACAAAGCCACCGGTGTTAATGCCACCCAAGCAGGGGAAGCCCTTGAAATTGTACATATCGGCCGCTGAAGAATCTATTGGAGCATTGTTAGCCCAAGACAGAGACGACGGACATGAGCAGGCCGTTTATTTTCTTAGTAAACTGTTGAATGAAATCGAGTGTAGATATACGCCGATTGAAAAACTTTGTTTGGCTTTGTACTTTTCATGTATTAAGTTAAGGTATTATATGTTACCTGTTCTGGTTTATATAATATGTCAAACTGATGTGGTTAAATACATGTTGAGTAGGCCGATTGTAAGAGGGAAAATCGCAAAATGGTCATTAGTCTTAATTGAATTATGTTTGCAATATACTCCTCAAAAGGCAATTAAAGGCCAAGCGCTGGCCGATTTCTTAGCAAGCCACCCTAATTTAGGAGAGGTGCCCGAAATTTTGCCTACCATGGAGATTGGGTGCATCTCTTTAGTCCCATGGATTTTAATTTTTGACGGGTCTCAAACTGAAGAATCGGCCGGGGCAGGTATAGTTCTAATATCCCCAATGAACAAAAGAACTCAGCTTTCATTCAAGCTAGATTTCGATTGTACAAACAATTAGGCCGAGTATGAGGCTCTCATTATCGGTCTCGGTTTATTGGTGGATTTGAATGTATCAAGTGTCCTTATTATTGGGGATTCCCAGTTAGTCTTAAAACAATTATCTGGTGACTTCAAATGTGTAAGTGATTCTTTGGTTGAATATAATAGGATCGCCAAATATTTACTAAGTCTATTTGCTGACATATTATTCAAATGTGTCCCGAGAAAAGAAAACAACGAAGCAAATGAATTGGCTCAAATAGCTTCTGGACTGAAAATCCCACTTAGTGTTCTTACCAGGACGATTACTGTAGAAAGGAGATTAGAATCGTCCTTAAAGAATGTATTCGGTCCTGGTGACTTGGTATTATCATTAGATGTTGCCCAGGATGATTGGAGATTTCCAATTATAAAATATTTGCAGAATCCATCTGTTCAGACTGAATATAAAGTCAGGAAAAGGGCCTTAAATTTTGTCATTTTAGATGATGAATTGTATAAAAAGAATGTTGATGGCCTTTTGAGCTTATGCCTTTCTAAGTTTCAGGCAATGCAAGTCATGGCCGAAATTCATGAGGGCATATGTGGGGCACACCAGGCTGGCATTAAGATAAGATGGCTCCTAAGAAGATACGGCTATTATTGGCCGAATATTATGAAAGATTGCTTAGAATATGCTAAAGGCTGTCAAGCTTGTCAAATTCATGGGCTAGTGCAACATGCACCTGCAATAAAATTGCAATCCATAGTAAAGCCTTGGCCGTTCAGGGGATGGGCAATGGATGTAATCGGTAAAATATACCCAGAATTGTCCAAAAGGGATGCCTTTATTTTAGTAGCAACCGATTACTTTACTAAATGGGTAGAAGCCATTCCCATGCCCTCGGTCTCTCAGACGGAAGTGATAAAATGTATTAAAGAAAGCATCATTCATAGGTTCGGTCTACCCCAGACCATCACTGCCGATCAAGGCACAGTATTCACTGGTAGTGAGGTACAGGCGTTTGCTAAGGAGTATGGTTTTGAAATCGTGCATTCAACACCCTACTATGCACAAGCTAATGGACAGGCCGAATCAACAAACAAGATTTTGAAAGTTATTATAGAAAAAATGATTGAGGAAAATCCTCGAGCATGGCATGAATTACTTTCAGAAACGCTGTGGGCTTACCGAAATTCTAAAAGAACTAGTACAGGCACTACCCCATTCGCCCTGACCTATGGGCATGATGCAGTTTTGCCTATAGAGGTAACAGTTCGGTCTTTGAGGGTTGCTAGGCAAAACAGTTTAAGTGTACAAGATTATTATGATGCTATGTTAGCCGAATTAGACGATCTGGATGATGTTAGGCTACTAGCATTAGATCATTTACGAGCCCAAAAGAGAAAGATCGAAAAAGCTTATGATAAAAAAGTTCGACCCAAGGATTTTCTTAAAGGTGAATTAGTTTGGAACGCTATATTGCCTATTGGGTCAAAAGATCCCAAGTATGGGAAGTGGTCTCCCAATTGGGAGGGTCCTTTCAAAATTTTCAAAGTATTAAAAGGTGGGGCTTATCATCTACAAAATTTGGATGGTAACATCCATGATCGGCTTATCAATGGCCGATTTCTTAAAAAATATTATCCTGCAATGTGGGAAAGTGTCAAAAATATTTGAAACATGTAAGTGCAGATACAAATTTAAGTACGCATTCAGAGGAAAGGTAGAAGAAGCATGTGTATATACTCAAGGCTACATGGCCGAATATCAAAAGAAACAATTATAATCCATACATGCATCGGTAAGTAAAATATTGTTAGTGCAAGCTAATGATTAAAAAAAAAAAAATTGTGCAAAGGCCTTATGGCCAAATTACAAGACCAGAACAATAATGGCTACATGCCAGCCATGAAGTAGAATTGTTCAAAACATCAAGAGGAAGTAGTAAGGGAAGGATCAGCAGGAGAAAGCAATTGCTTAATACTCGACCACTCAACTTCAAAAGATTGAAGTTGGTCTTCCAAATCTTTCTGTTTTTTCTCCAGGGCCTCTTCTTGACCTGAAAAAGGTTCGTATTGTTCGGCCAGTCCCTGTGCTTCATCGACTTTTTTAGAAAAGACTTGGGTGAGATCAGATTGAACAGACTCCGCTTGCTTCAGCTTTTCTTTGGCATCCTCCAATTGTTTCTCCAAATCAGCAACCCTAGTTTGGAATTCCTGTGCTGTCTTCTGTCCTTCTTCAATTAAGGATTTCACATTTTCGGCCTCTGTCATGGCCGTTTGGATCTTAGACTGTAGATCCATTAAGTGATTCAGAAGTTTTTTATTTTGGGTTGCTTCATTTTTGGTAAAAGAAAAAGAGAGGCAAAGTAGAGAAATCTTCTCCTCGAAAGATTGAAGATTAGCAGCCAGCCCAGGAGTGGTATTGGAATCGGATAAAACGATCTTTATGGCGGTTTTGATTTTGTCAAGCTGGGAAAAAATGGAAGCTATTGGGACGGTGGAAATTGTTTTCAAAAGCTTTTTTGCTTTTTCAACATCAGGGCCTTTGGAGAAGCTGGATGTAGTTGAGGAAAGAGGAGATTCGGCCAGTTTAGGCTTCAAGAAAGAACGAAGTTTTTCAAGAGAGGCCATGGCTGTAATGTATTTATCTTCAGAAGATGGAATGGATGCAGTAGGAGCTGTATCAGGAGCAGTAGAAATTGTTTTTTCTGGCATGGAAGGGGGTTGAATTGCATGCTCTGAGGGATCAGGTAGAATAATGAGCTCATCTTGGTCATCAGAATCGGACTCATGAGAGTCTAAATCTTCGACCTTAGAATGTTGAGGGCTGGAAACTGGTTTAGAGATAGAGGAAGAAGAAATTGGCACAGAGGCTGAGCCAGACCCTTTCTGGGATAAGGTGGCAAAAATTTCACCCATTCCGCCAGCCTTAGGTTTCTTGCTTCGGCCAGTTGCCACTGCAGAGATTTTCGGTCTACCTCTTTTCTTGGTTTGGCCCTCAGTGGCTTGATTTCCAGTTTCCACTATCTTCGGCTTGGCAGCTTTTTTGGCCTGACCTCCAGTGGTTTAGGTTTCAGTCTCCACCAGCTTGGGTTTGGCAGTCAAAGACTTTACCAGGGCAGCACTTTTGGATTTTCCGGGCTGAGTCCTCAAAAGTTCTTCCTCATCTTCAGATGGGAGTTCAGGTAAAGAAGCCAAAGACCGAGGTTCATAAGAAGGAGCATCTGCAAAATACAAAAAGTCAGGATACTTTAATAAAATTTTTAAGGAAAAAATGGGCAAGAGAGATACCTATGGAAAAAGTTGATATGGGCCAGGTTACCCATTGAAACTTGTTAAGTTCTTTTTTAGTGGCACGTCTCCCTGCCCAAGTAACTTCATCGGGCGAGGATAAAGCTGAGGAAGGTTCAACTAAATCGGCTATGGCAAAATTGGCAGAAGGAGTATATGGTCGATTTTTCTTCAACCATTTTTCAAACTTCATATAAAATGTAGAACCTGACATCACCTTTTTTCCTTTGTTCTTTGCCATGTATTCGTCAAATCGTTTTGATTTTATATCTAGTACAGCCCTATCTATTTTATCAACCATTACCCACATGTCCTCCCCAGGAATCCATTTGATATTATAGAATTTTTCATAAGATAATACGGACTGGTAAGCTGAATATTGTTCAACAGGGATACCTTTTTGGGTCTTCTTTTTGCCTTTCCCAGTCTCTGTGGCCTGCGATGAAAGCCTGTCAGTATCACCATTACTAGAATCGGCCGAGTCATCAGTAGCTTCATGTGTAAGAAGTTGGTTAAAAGCCTCTGCTGGGTCCATCGGTCTACTCCTTCTGATGTAATTTCCCCAGAAGGTAGTGAAGTCATCAGATACAGATGGCTTGTACCGAAAGGAAGAAATTTCAAAATCTTTCTTCAAGATTTTGAAGATGACATCCACACTATCCACTTCATCAATATCTTGAATCACAAGTCGATTCAGGAAATCAGAGTTTAGGCTGTATGTTAGGGGAAAAGGAATGGACTGATAAAGGCCGAATTGCCTAGAGACAAAATGGGGGCAGTAGATTTCTACTCTACAACGATTATTCCCAGAATTCTCTAAGACCAGTCTATGATGAAGGTCTCTTGGGATTAGTACACTGCTCCAAAAAGATTTCAATACTGACTGGGGGGCATCAAAAGTAGATACGGCCAATAACCATTGTGGTCCGCATCTTAAAGGAAAAAATGGGTAAAATTGTTTTGGAGTCCGATTGTTACATGAATAGAAAAAGATAAAGCAATCTTTGAAAGAATAAGGATTGTGAGAGAAGTCAATAAAATTGTATCCAAGAGAAGGAACATCTGGATGAGATTCACAGGCAGGACTTACTTCAGGGAAGTAGGCATGGAGCCAAATCTGCAGCATCCAAAGGGGACCACCCCACAGTTGGAAGTTGGAAGATAAAAGATTAAACAGGCCCCTGTAAAGGCTTGAAAGGACTAAGGGTCCCAGGGCAGCCTTGCAACCTCTAGCCAAGTAAATGGCTAATTTCAAATCGGCCTTGACAATTTTAAAAGATGGAGAGCAAAAAAGACATTTACAAATCCAGAAAAGAAGAAAAGCAACATATTCAGTTTCCTCAATTTCGCCCTCTGTTTTCATATAGAGGTTGAGGAAATTAGTGTAAGATGTGCTTTTCTTGTCAAAAGAAATAGAGTCATCAAACTCAGGAGTTTCAGCCAAGGCGTTGATCCATTTTCCATTAGGCCGAATGCCAAAAAGAACAGCTAAATCTAGGAGTGTAGGGGTCATCATTCCAAAGTTGAAATGAAAAGAATTGGTGGAGACCGACCAGAAGCATAAGGCCGATGATAAAATTTCTTTATTAATGGGAATTTGGAATTTAGACAAATGAAGAATTTCATAGATTCCCAGTTCATGCCATTCTTTGGCCTTGACAGCAACTATTCTATCAAACCATGAAAGCCAGTTCTTTTGCCTGTTTGGCCAGCAGCGAATAGACTTAGAGAAAGAAGACTGGACATTGCACCTAGGGTTTTCGAAAACAAAAACCTCTGATTGAGGTTTTGGGAAAACAGAAGAGTAAGAACCGGCGGCTTCAGCAGAGGAGAACACAGGACCTAAAGTGTAGGAGTTGTTGATAGGGATAAGTACCTTAGGGATGGCCACCGCCGGATCAACCGCTGTGAACTCTGCCAAACGAGACTTGCCGGCGATTTCACCAGGCGCAGATTCTGCCATCTTAGAGAGGGAGATGCAGTTTGGGAGAGTGACAAGTCGATGAACCGAAGAAGAGTGGTAGCAAAAGACTCAGGGACGGCGGAGAAGAAGACCCCAAACGGAAGGAAAGAGCGAGCGGATCACCGGAGAAGAGAAACCTTGGGAAGAACTCTGGTTTGTAAATAAGATGAAGAAGTGATTCAAAAGGACTCTTGAGGGGTTTTTGGCGCTTTTAGGAGAAATGGAAAAGGCGTTTTCGAAGATACGTCCCATTGAGAACAGTAAACGATGCGGCGCCATCATTAGCAATTCAGTGCCGTCAGTCCAGGAACCAATTAAAAGAACGACACGTGTCTCTAGTACTAAGGCTTAGGGTATAAACACGTGTCACCAAAAAGGAAGAATTCTAGTTCCCTTTTCTTGCTTGTGTGGAAAAAGACCGATTTATAGAGACTGGCACATTTTACCAGAAAATTAATCTGTTAAAATGTGGGGGGGCAATGTTTACACCCTAAAAATCGGACTCAGCATGGTTGAACGAACCTCAAACTTTTGCATCCTTAAGGGTGTTAGGTCGATTTCGTTAAATTAAGTTACCGCTGGATATTGAAGCAAATTAGGTTTGTATTTCAGCCCCAAAGAGTTTTCAAAATTCGGTCAGACAAGGCCGAATTGTTATCCGCAATAAAAGCAGTTAATTAGTCACGTGATCAACATGATTTTCAAGATGAGATCGTGGAAGGCCCACGTAGTAGAAATAGTTTCTGAGAAGAAATCATGGAGGGCTGTAAAACTTGGGAAGTTATGAGAGCTAGAAGATCGTGAAAGTGGGCAGTTAGTGGGCGAAGTGTAAGGGGCGGTTACTAATGAAGCATATAAAAGGGAAAGCAACCATTTGAAGAGGTCCCTCCAACATCAATCAACAAACCAGTTCTCAGGAACTTTAACTTTTTCACTTTCTTTTAGAATTCTAGGATTTCAAACCCAGAAACGTGTGCTCCTTTCTGGTCAAAGGCGTGTGCACCCCTTTGTTTATCATTGTAATTCCAGAAATTGATCAATGAAAATGGCTTCCTCTGTGGTAAGCATTTCCTTTTAGTTTCTGTTATTATTTTGTGTTTTCAATTGTTTGTCACAGAAAAGTCCTTAAGTCCATTCAAGGCAAGGTAGAACCTACAATTCGTCACTGTTTAGTGGCTGGTACGCTCGCGCAACCCAATCCTCAGAATCGAAATTTTGGAGGAAACAATCACTAACCAAGGAAATTTTATTGGGACACTCAACGGTCCAAAGAAAAAACCAAGGTTAGATATATGTACATGGATATGAATATCATCAAATGCGTTTGAGCCATCCCTATATTAGTCAACAGGAGGAAAAAAAAAATGATACATTTCTTTAGGCCAGGAAAATGGGCAACCATACCCCGGAGTAGCCTTCAAACCTCGTTACTATGGGGAATTTATTGGGTGTGAAGTTAAAATTCTGGAAAATTAATGTGTTAATGTTTGGGTCGGTTAGAATAATATGTGCAGAAGCAAATGACGTCCGCCGCCATATGGTTGTTGAACAGTCCTGAGTCACAAGTGCCGGAGGGGGTTTGCTCTGTAATGAGCATGGGAAGTAGCTATATAATCAACACTGGCCGAATTTTGGGCCAACATATATAGTGGACCTATCATTCTTGGGCTGAACTTGCTTAGGACTGTGATCATCGAAGATTCGTTGAAGAGTCAAGAGTCCAAGACTGCAATCAATCTTACTTACAGGGGAGACATCGAGTCCCATCTGGCCATCTCCATGGCCATAGCCCATAGAGCTCTACTTTGCAGAAGGTAGTGGCAACGTAGGTGTAACCGTGTAAGCATATTCTACAAGAAGGTGAATGCTTGTGCTCACTAGAAGCGTAAGGAGCCTATTGGGCCCCTTGCTCATTGCTGATGGATCCGGAAATTGCAACCCCGTGCTGTTTTTGTGTAGTTGGGCCATTTAAGCTAGAGCACGTGAAGGACACACCAATATAGTGGCGTGAAAATTAAAGAATGAAAGCAAGGACCATTATATTGGAGGCAACACCATTAACACAGAATTTGAGATAAATTGCTGGAAAATTAATGGCAGGACACAACCAACTCAATTAAATGTGATAAGCCAAAGTCTTTTTTCTTCTTTTTTTTTTTTAAAAAAAAATTTTAAGCAGCGTCTGCTATGTATTTATGAGTGGGTCCAAAAATGCATCCCAGAAGGTGATTGTAGAATTTGGTTATGTACAGACAGTAGCTAGAGGCCCTTAAAATGTAGAATTGCAAAACAACTGGCACAAAAACTTGCTTTTTCAAGGGAACTTATTCAGAAACCAGTGACCCAACTCAAATCCCATTCCTAACGTTAGAATAGGAGAGGAGAAAAAAATAAATAAAAATAAATAAATCTAAATGCCCCACAGTTGCCTAAAAGTTAAAAATTCACAAAGGTATAGTTTTTCTAGGCAGCTATGGGCTACAGACCTCTATCTGCTAGGAACTTGCGGCTTTGGCTGGTTAAATTTTGTGTGAATTAAGAAAAACAATGAATTTGCAAGTATTTTAAAAAATCGAAGTTAAATCGCATATCACAGTAGATTTGTGGTTTTTTTTGTTAGAAACTGGTCATTTATGCTTCGATAATTAACCAGTACTAGCTTTATAACCCGTGCGATGCACGGATTAATTTATAAAAAATAATATTATTAACAAATTAAAATTCTAACAAAACTCTTATTCTCTAAAATAGTAAAATATATTTATTAATATAATATGTCAATTAAATTGAAAAGATATAGACAAAATAAATAAAATAATTTAATCAAAATAATCTTTGGTGTGATGTTAGCATAATGTATTACACAAAATTTAATTATATTCTCGAAAAGATAAATTATTTTGAAAAACAATTAATTTAATAGTGGAAACTTGTAAAAAAAATGAAGGAACTGATACGTTATGATATTTGATGGAAAAAGATTAAAATTCTCTAAAGCCTAGTCTATCCCACAATCATGGTTTTAACATGTTGGTATATACCAAAGCAAATATAGCCATTGAAGGTGTCTCGAAATCCGACGGTGGAGATTGTAAAATGCATGACAATGATAAATCTTGACCTTTCATGAAGTTTCGAGTGGGTTTTACAAAGAGTGAAAAACCATGGGGAAAAATATCAAAAATATGTTTGAAATTAGATTATAAAAAGATAAGAGAAAAGTCTAGACTGAGAAAGAGAATAGGAAAAAAAGCCAGAAGAAGAAGAAAATAAGAGAAAGTATAAATCTTTTCAACTTTATGTAATTAACCATATGGGAAGAATTTTGATTCAAATAGATTTTTTTTTTTTTTATTCATGTCAGAAGCAAATCGGGAGAATCTGAAGATTCTAGCGGATTGTGTTTTCTTTTTTAATCCTCCTTTTCTCTATTTGTCTTTCTTTTTAATTATGACTATTTATAGTTTTATACGTTTAATTTCTAGGAGGGGAAATGAATAGGCATAAAGAAAACAGAAAAATATATTACAGTTTATTAAGTTTGGGTTGAACATTGTATAGTGTGGGTTTTCTAATCCGCTCACATAAAAACAAAGAGATATGTAGTGAACACCAAACGTCAATGTACCTCCACCATATAAGAAAGAGCAAGTGATATAAAAAATAAAAAAAAATAAAAAAAATAAAAAAAAAGAAAAGAAAAAGAAGGTGAGGAATTTATCTTTTGGTGACCACTTCCCAGCTTGATACCAAACAAAGAAAGTTAGTAGTCCTTTTGAAGCACTTATTAAGTCAATTTGTAGCAAGTTGACAGATAATATCATTTATTTTTTATAACCCGTGCAACACACGGGTGAGGTCTGTAAATATAAATATTGTGAACAATATAAATTATATATATATAATACACAACCGTGTGGTAGTTCAGCTGGTAAAGAACCGTGACTCCAAAATCATAAATCTTGAGTTCGTGTCTTCGCTCCTCTACTATCGAATGCATGGACTTGAGAATGATTTGTACATCATGTAAATTAGTTTGGATCTAATAATTTGAGATACTCCTTGTTTAGCAAAAGTGTATTTGCACAATTTTGAAGCATTTTTATAGTTTTCTAAGCAATTTGATATGTTAATACATATTCCAATATATCGCATGTTCTTTTTTAATCATTATTGCCTTTATTTGGCTCCCTTTCTGATTATAAATATTTATAATTTTATACGTTTAACTTTTGGAAAATGAGATGAATAGACATAAAAAAAAAACGAAGAAATATGATATAGTCTACTAAGTTTGGGTCGAACATTGTATAATATAGATTTTTCGATTTTCTTACATAAAAACAAAAAGATATGCAGGGTACACCAAGCGTCAACCTACTTATACCGCGTGAAAAAGAGCAATGAAAACCAAAAAATAGAAAAGTTAGACAATTTACCTTTTGGTGATCACTTCTCAACTTAATACCAAACATGAAACATTAGTAGTCCTTTTGAAGTATGTATATAGTCAATGTGTAGCAAGTTGGCAGAGAATATTCTTTCTTTGGCATTAAGTTGAAAATTGATCACTAAAAAGTAATTTCTTCAAAAGTCATATCTTTTTGGGAAAATTACTTTTTAGTGATTCTTTCTCAACTTAATACGAAAAAAAGAAAACTGATAGTTATTTTGATGTAAGTATACAGGTAATTTGTAGCAAGTTGATAGTTGCTGTCCTTTTTTGGCATTAGATTGAACAGTGGTCACTAAAAGGTAATTTTACCTTTTTCCCCCACTGTTCACAAACGGACACGTGGCACCAAAGGGAGGCATTTCCTCCGTTTTAGTATATATACTAGCTTTAGAACCCGTGCGACGCACGGATTAATTTATAAAAAATAATATTATTAACAAATTAAAATTTTAACGAAACTCTTATTCTCTAAAATAGTAAAATATATTTGTTAATATAATATGTCAATTAAATTGAAAAGATATAGACAAAAATAAATAAAATAATTTAATCAAAATAATCTTTGGTGTGATGTTAGCATAATGTATTACACAAAATTTAATTATATTCTCGAAAAGATAAATTATTTTGAAAAACAATTAATTTAATAGTGGAAACTTGTAAAAAAAATGAAGGAACTGATACGTTATGATATTTGGTGGAAAAAGATTAAAATTCTCTAAAGCCTAGTCTATCCCACAATCATGGTTTTAACATGTTGGTATATACCAAAGCAAATATAGCCGTTGAAGGTGTCTTGAAATCCGACGGTGGAGATTGTAAAATGCATGACAATGATAAATCTTGACCTTTCATGAAATTTCGAGTGGGTTTCACAAAGAGTGAAAAACCATGGGGAAAAATATCAAAAATATGTTTGAAATTAGATCATAAAAAGATGAGAGAAAAGTCTAGACTGAAAAAGATAATAGGAAAAAAAGCCAGAAGAAGAAGAAAATAAGAGAAAGTATAAATCTTTTCAACTTTATGTAATTAACCATATGGGAAGAATTTTGATTCAAATAGATTATTTTTTTTTTTATTCATGTCAGAAGCAAATCGGGAGAATTTGAAGATTCTAGTGGATTATGTTTTCCTTTTTAATCCTCCTTTTCTTTATTTGTCTTTTTTTTTAAATTATGACTATTTATAGTTTTATACGTTTAATTTTTAGGAAGGGAAATGAATAGGCATAAAGAAAATAGAAAAATATATTACAATTTATTAAGTTTGGGTTGAACATTGTATAGTGTGGGTTTTCTAATCTTCTCACATAAAAACAAAGAGATATGTAGTGAACACCAAACGTCAACGTACCTCCACCATATAAGAAAGAGCAAGTAATATCAAAAAAAAAGAAAAAAGAAAAAAGAAAAAAGAAAAGAAAAAGAAGGTGAGGAATTTATCTTTTGGTGACCACTTCCCAACTTGATACCAAACAAAGAAAGTTAGTAGTCTTTTTGAAGCACTTATCAAGTCAATTTTTAGCAAGTTGACAGACAATATCATTTATTTTTTATAACCCGTGCAACGCACGGGTGAGGTCTGTAAATATAAATATTGTGAACAATATAAATTATATGTATATATATATATATAATACACACCCATGTGGTAGTTCAGATGGTAAAGAATCGCGGCTCTAAAATCATAAATCTTAAGTTCGTGTCTTCGCTCCTCTACTATCGAATGTATGGACTTGAGAATGATTTGTGCATCATGTAAATTAGTTTGGATCTAACAGTTTGAGATACTCCTTGTTTGGCAAAAGTGTATTTGCACAATTTTGAAAGCATTTTTATAGTTTTCTAAGCAATTTGATATGTTAATACATATTCCAATGTGTCGCATTTTCCTTTTTAATCATTATTGCCTTTATTTGGCTCCCTTTTTGATTATAAATATTTATAATTTTATATGTTTAACTTTTGGGAAATGAGATGAATAGACATAAAAAAAAATGAAGAAATATGATATAGTCTACTAAGTTTGGGTTGAACATTGTATAATATAGGTTTTTCGATTTTCCTACATAAAAACAAAAAAATATGCAGGGTACACCAAGCGTGAACCTACTTATACCGCGTGAAAAAGAGCATGAAAAAGAGCAGTGAAAACCAAAAAATAGAAAAGTTAGACAATTTACCTTTTGGTGATCACTTCTCAACTTAATACCAAACATGAAACATTAGTAGTCCTTTTGAAGTATGTATATAGTCAATGTGTAGCAAGTTGGCAGAGAATATTCTTTCTTTGGCATTAAGTTGAAAATTGATCACTAAAAAGTAATTTCTCCAAAAGTCATATCTTTTTGGGAAAATTACTTTTTAGTGATTCTTTCTCAACTTAATACGAAAAAAAGAAAATTGGTTATTTTGGTGTAAGTATATAGGTAATTTGTAGCAAGTTGATAGATATTGTCCTTTTTTGGCATTAGAATGAACAATGGTCACTAAAAGGTAATTTTACCTTTTTCCCCAACTGTTCACAAATGGACACGTGGCACCAAAGGTAGGCATTTCCTCCGTTTTAGTATATATAATATATAGATATATAGATATTCGCTGAGTTCAAAAAACAAAAGAAAAAAGGAAAAATACATGCGGAGTAGACTAGCTGTTCCTTCTTTTCTATCGTTTTGACCCCAAAAAAATAAAAAAACATAAAGAAAAAGACTGTTCCTTCCTGCTTCAAATCAATCAACGGATGAACAAACTTCAACCATGGGATCTACGGCAGATTAGTAAAAAGGAAAAAAAATGTTGGATCTGATGTATATACACGAATTTATTCCCTGTGCCAGGTGGTAATTGTTACGCGCAGTGTCTGCACATGCCAACCACAAACAGCTATGACATGTACCAAATCGTTCAGATAATTTTGTGCATGGCTTATAGGGTTGGTTCTAAGGTTTTTGGGCCCTAAGCCAATTCTTAAAATAGGATCCCTCAAGGAAGAAGCCACATTCTTAAAATGGGATCCGAGGATCTTCCATATCCAACCTTTTTCTTTTTTTTTCTTTTTCTAATACCCATATAAAGTTTGTTTGCACATCCCACTTATTTAAATTTTTTAAGGTTTTAGAAAAATATATAAAGTTTTTAAGAAACTAATAACGTAATTCATTAAAAAATATAGAACAATTTTGTAAGGCTCATTTGGTTTGAGGATTTTATCAAAGAAAAAAAAAATATAAGGAATTCTACTTTTCTTTATTTGGTTGCAATGGAAAATTAGAAGAAAAGGAAGAATTTGAATAATTTTGGCTTTATATTATTTTATCTTTTCCTTTCATTTTCTTTCCTCCTCATTTTTTTTATCCATTCCTTTTTTTTTTTCCTTGGTAAAATCCATGAACCAAATTGAGGGTAAAAGAAAGGGTTTTTTGTATAAATGGACTTTTTGGCTAAAAATTAAACAGAAACAGTAAGTGATCAAAAACATCCACTTATAGATTTTGAGAAAAAACAAATTTTTATGAAAGCCTTTTATATCTTTTGTAAAACCTTAACAAATAAAAATTAGTGGGTGTGCAAATATTTAAAAAAAAAAAAAAGAAAAAGAAAAAAGAAAACCTACAAAGATTAGTCCCAAAATGGGGCTCTCATCTTTAAGCCAAAACATGGAGCCCTAAGCAACTGCCTTGCTTGCTACCCCCAAAACTGGCCCTGATGACCCAAATCGTGGCCATGCGTGCATGACAATTATTAGTCATCACTATGTGATCAGCCGTCACAAATTCACAATATGCATCGTCCACAAAATCACCTGTGCGATGTAACTGTTTTTGGGTGGAAAGGTAGATCTGAGGCATGGATTTGAAACGTAGATCAAGAATAGAGCGTGGATCGTCGACAAACGGACCATGGTGACTTGTTGGCGGCACAACCAGCAGAGAAGACATAGAGAGTGTAGCAGGGCTGGTTTTGGGGCAAGGCGGCCGCTTGGGGCCCCACATTTTGACTCAAAAATGAGGGCCCCATTTTGGGACTAACCCTTGTAGTAGGTTTAAAATTTTTTTTTTCTAAAGAGAATGGTTATTGCAACCCCTTAATTTTATTTGCACATCCCACTAATTTTTATTTATCAATATTTTACCAAAAATATAAAAGGTTTTTATGAAAATTTGTTACGTAATCCACTAAAAAACATCATTTTGAACAACTTTGCAGAAGAAAGTTTTTTCAAAATTTATCGTTGAAGTGGATTTTTTGATCATTTATCGTCTTTGTTAATTTTAGGCCAAAAAGTCAACTTAAACGAAAAATTTTGTAAAAACTTTCTTCTGCAAAGTTGTTCAAAATGATGTTTTCTAGTGGATAGCATAGTTTATTTTCTTAAAACCTTTTATATTTTTCTAAAATCTTAAGAAATTAAAATCAGTGGTATGTGCAAACAAACTTTATGTTTGTACTGGGAAAAAAAAAAAGAGTTTGGAGGGTCTCATTTTAAGAAGGGGGCTCTATTGGCACCCCAAGACTTGTTTTTCATCCCCCATTAATTTACATTTTAAAGTTTTATGAAAAATATAAAAAGTTTTCATAAAAATTGATCACATAATCTACTAACAAACATCATTTTGAACAATTTTGTAGAAAAAGGTTTTTTAAAAATTTATCTTTTAAATGGACTTTATAACCATTTATATAACAACTACTGTAAATGGCCAAAAATTTCACTTAAACAATGGATTTTGGAAAAACTTTATTCTATAAAGTTGTTCAAAATGATGTTTTTCAATAGATAGTGCGTCTGATTTTTATAAAATTTTTTATAATTTTCTTAAAACCTTAAAGTGTAAAATAAGCGGAGATAAAAAACAAGTCTTCAGGTCCCAATAGAAGTCCCCTTTTAAGAATTCGCCTAGGGCCCCAAAAATCTCAGAACTGGCTGAAGTGTAGAGATATGAGTAGAGATCGATATTTGGTCGGCGGTGAAGACAGAGAACTCAGAGAGAAAGAAGTGCTAGAGGGATCATTCTGTTTGGGTTGAAGACAAAAGTCAACTCATATATGGTCTATATGGTCTCATGCTTTCCTCTCTCTTGATGACGCCGTTAACGGCTCATCAACAAGTAAGTGACTACCGCCGTTAAACGCCGTCTGCCTTCCGTAACATATTGAATCGATCTTACTGCTGCTGCATATCCATGTTTTCATTCGCAAGTTGGACCACGTCAGCTTGTTGACGTGGTCAGACTATTGCACTGGAGGACATTGGTGCCCCTTTTCGTTTCAACAAGAGGAGAGAAATTGAGAGTAGCGTAAAAAATACTATTCCCATTTATGAACTGTAACAAATTATTATTACATGGCATCTGATACAAATACTACAAATAGGGAAATATTTCATATTATTTTTATGATTGCATGCATGTGCTCATTATATAATTGTTGCATGAAAGTCATCCCCGGAAGAACATTTGAAGAATCTCTTGTATACTTTTTGTCCATTCGATCAACACCTTTATCACGGCCAGCACGAGCAAAGATGACCACCCTCGAAGGCAGGCCTTTCCTGGAGAGACCCACGACTCCTTGTATATGCCGGTGAAGAACACGTATGAAAACAGCAAGACAAAGAGATTGCCGTCAGTCCAGACGATAGCCATGGCCAGTCCTTCAATACCCAGCTTGAAATGAGCTACCAGGAGATAATTTAGCGGGACATGGAGGATAACAGAGATGGCTGAAGATAAAATTAATGGTAATGTAATGTTTTGAGCCCTCAGATAGAGTCGAAGTGGGTGAAGGAGTGAAAGAACGAAGAGGTCTGGAATGGAGAAAAAAATGAATCTATGTGCCATCGATGAGACTGCTTCATCTTGGCCACACCACAGGAGGATACCCTTCATGTTTAGCCACATGAGAGATATGGGGATGGAGGTGAAGAGGAGGGAAAGAGCTGTCCTTTGTAAAGTTAAGCTGAGAAGCCTCCATTGTTTTGCCCCGTAAGCTTGTCCGCAGATGGTTTCCTTTTCCATGGCCAATGCGGAGATTACAGAATAGCCAGTGATGTTTGTGAAGCTGATCGCAAGAGAGCCACCGGCAACCTCCTGCCCACCGAGATATCCGAGGAAAATCTTGGAAATAATAATAATAGCTGTTAAAGAGAAGGGTAGACCTGTGAGTGCTGTTAGGCTTGAGATATTCCCTATTATGGCTTTGATTTCTTCCAGGGCCTGAATAAATTAAATTAAAGCAAGAACATGCAGGATATGAGTATATAGTTAGTAATACATAACAACACTGTTTTTATTTTAATTAACTACATGTAAATGGTTGTTGGGTAAGTTACCTGAGAAAAACTCGGCCGTGTTTGTAATTCTTCTTGATCATCAGTGCCATGATTCATAGTTTTTCAGTGGATTTATGAAATGAACTTATGGAGGAGATCGATAGCTTTGGGTTACTCAGCAATCTTCTAGATGGAGAAGTAAGAGATGTTAATGAGGTCTGTGCTCGTGAGCTTGCAGGTAAGTTTGTAGTTGGGGCTTTGGATGGGAAGAGAAGGATAGTGGGATAGGGATATATATATACTTCGTTTTCGTCTGGGTCCCCGCCCTCGTTGTTGAAGACTTTAATTCCTATGGACAGATAAAATGAACACATTACCCTCAACAATTAATTATTATTTTTTATTTTATATATTAATATGTGATGATAGAATAGTAAAGTCTCTCCCAACATAAACACATTACCCTCAACAATTAATTATTATTTTTTATTTTATATATTAGTATGTGATGATAGAATAGTAAAGTCTCTCCCAACATGAACGCATTACGCTCAACAATTAATTATTATTTTTTATTTTATATATTAATATGTGATGATAGAATAGTAAAGTCTCTCCCAACATAAACACATTACCCTCAACAATTAATTATTATTTTTTATTTTATACATTAACATGTGATGATAGAATAGTAAAGTCTCTCCCAACATAAACACATTACCCTCAACAATTAATTATTATTTTTTATTTTATATATTAATATGTGATGATAGAATAGTAAAGTCTCTCCCAACATAAACACATTACCCTCAACAATTAATTATTATTTTTTATTTTATATATTAGTATGTGATGATAGAATAGTAACGTCTCTCCCAACATGAACGCATTACGCTCAACAATTAATTATTATTTTTTATTTTATATATTAATATGTGATGATAGAATAATACTAAAGTCTCTCCCAACATCTTTTGGCATAGTCAAAGAAAAATGTTGGAGAGATTGACTTAAACATGATATGAGAAGTTTCCTGAACATTTTTAAGCACTGAAGCGTGGCATAGTCAAGTATTTTCCTTTCCTTTTTTTTAATAAAGTACTTGTCCTAGTCCAAAAAAATAAATAAATAGAACAGTGGGACTAAACATGAACGCAATTTTATCCCATCAGCTTTGCTAGCACATCCACAAGGAAAACCCAAGGATGACGGCAAGAGTGTGGGCACTGGAAAGTGCGGCTTTCCCCTTTCCCTTCCCCTTCCCCTTCCCCTTCTATCATATTTGACCGCGCTTTTTTTTGTCTTGTACTATATTCTAAAATATTTTCTGTCATATTTGACCGCGCTTTTTGTTGTCTTTTACTATATTCTAAAATATCTTAAATAAAAATACAAAGAATTTTAAAGGTCAGTTAATTAATTTTTTATTAATATGTGATGGGAGAAGGGATTGATCGAAGACCTCTTATTATTTTATTTTTTTTATCCACTCATCTTTGGGCAGATGAAAAAGGGAAGAAAAGTTATTTTCAGATAAAATGAACACATTATCCTCAACAATTAATTATTAATTATTATTTTATATATTAATATGTGATGATAGAATAATAGTAAAGTCTCTCCCAACATTTTTTGCCGATTAAAAATGTATAGAGGCATAGTCAAAGAAAAATGTTGTAGAGATTGATTTCAACGTGTTAAGGCCTAAGGGAAGGTTCCTGAACATTTTTAACCGCGGAAGCATGGCATACGTCATGAGAACGGCCCATGACGTCACGGTAAACGCGATTGATATATTAGCACCGTGCCCCCGAAGTTTCTTTGTTTGTTTTTTATTTTTTAATTTTTAATTTTTAATTTTTTTTTTGTTGGAAGTAACTGTTACGCCAATGGTCCTAGTAATCGAGCACATGCGATGCGTGTGTAATACATTTTTTCAAGTTTTCACTCTATCAATGAAACTGTTATGTCAATTTCCAAGTTTTTTAAATTGCATGTGTATGTGGAAGAGGATTAAGAGGGAACAGATTGTGGTGGGTTTTTTAAAGTTGGTAAAATTACCAAATCGTTTCTTAACTTTATTAACTTATAAGGGAATTTTAGTATTTTCAGGTAGAGTTCAACCGAATTGGCTTTATATAATACTAGTAATCGAGCACACACGATGCGTGTATAATACATTTTTTCAAGTTTCCACTCCATCAGTGGAACTGTTATGTTAGTTTCCAAGTTTTTAAACAGCATGTGTGTGTGTGAGAGAATTAAGGGAAAATAGGTTGTGGATTTTTCAAAACTGGTAAAATTACCAAATCGTCTCTTAGTTTTATTAACTTATAAGGGTATTTTAGTATTTCCAGGTACAGTCCAACCACAAAGGGAGTTGACTTTATATAGTAGTATAGATATATAATAATATATAATAGTATAGATAGTTTAAATTTATAGAAAAATATTAAATAATCATAAATTAATAATCAATCACAACAACAACACCTTATAAATTATAAATAAAACATAAATTAACAGGGATTCAGCATGCAATATATGGAAGTATACCAAAGCAGATCTGGGCTATGTTTTGGATAATGATAATTAGCATATTCACATTGATCATTAACATTTGAATTTTTACATTGAAATCTTAAATGAAAAAAGTTACGAGACCATAGGAAAATGTTGGGGAGGTTTACTTAGAATTGTTCTCAAGGGTTCCCATGATTGATGTTGGGAGGTTTAATCGATTAAGAATGTTGGAGATAATGACTAAATTACTGTGGAAAAACCTTGCCAACTTTTTTACACGATGGACTAAAATTGTCAGGAATTAAGGTTCTGTTAGAAATATACCACATTTTACATCACCCAAATATTGGGTTTGACATAGTTTCATATACTTATTTAAGCCCTCTACTTATAAACTTAGACTTTTAAATTGGAAACTTAACAAGTTCGTCCTTGACATTTTGAAACACGTCACAAGTGACATATCCTCTGGGTAATTTCTTCTCATATATACCCTCCCGGCACTTTTAATCATGAGAACCCATGAGAGCAACTCAGATATCATATATGCACTCTTTAAAATAAAATTGTTTTGACACTTCCCACTTTAAAAACAAAAACGTTTATTTGCAATATTATATCCGATCCATATATATTTGATATCTGGACGAGGAAAGGCCTAGGGATTACGGTGACACATAGATCTAAAGACGGTGAGATGTGGAGTTCTTCATGATTTTTCTGACAGGTTGTATAGATTGAAGGCTTGTTTGGTTGTCCAATTTGAAATTAAATAATTTAAGAAATTTTACATAGAATTAAAAGCATAAATCCATTACCTTGAATTAAAATATTTTAAAATGTTAAAGTTATCATTTATAATTGATGTTATAGAATCAATTTTAAAGAATTCATGAAATGCCACTATTTTGAATTTCCACTCTTATTTGTGATGATAACCATAATTTTCTTTAATTTGTTAATTCAAAATGATAGAGTGTGCCTTCAATACTATATAAAATTTATTGGATTATATAATTTTGAGTTGGACAACCAATCAGGCCTGTCTCTTTTCCATCTAACTAGTGAATCAACACTATAGTCTATAATTGGGCTTGCATCTAAGATAGGGATGCATATTGTGTTTGGTTGATGAAAAGCGAATTTTTTGACTATTTACAATCTTTGTTTCATTTTTTAAAAATTTTTCATGAGCAATGATAAAAAAGTCTACTTAAATGACATGTTTTGAGAAAAACATTTTTCTACAAAGTTGTTCAAAATGATGTTTTTTAGTGAACAACATTGAAAATTTTCATAAAAACATTTTCTATTTTTCATAAAACGTTAAAATAAGTGGGGGATAAAAAGTAAGTATTGGGGTGTCAGTAGAAGCCCTCGTACATATGAACCACAATGGACCACTATCCAACATATAAAGTCCGCTTAGTAGCAGAACTTTGGGCTATTATTCTTAGATAAAACTTGCTTAATTGGGACTGTGATCATCGTTGACGAGTCGACTCTAAAACTGTAATTGATCTTACTTATGGGGGAGACATCGAGTTCCATCCCCATGGCCATGCGGCTCTTGTGAGCCAGGGAGCTCATTAGGAGCTCATTAGAAGGGAGTGGCAATAATGTAGGTGAAGCATATCTACAGGGAGGTGAATGCTTGTACGGACTGGTTAGCTACCAGGAGCCCAAGGAGCCCATTCGGCCTTTTGGTCATGGGAACGGCTATTCCCAGCTCCCCCACCCAAACACCCCAATTTTTATCAAACCTCCCTTTAGTTTAGGTTTTAAGATTTTATGCAAAATATAAAAGGTTTTTATGAAAACTGATCAAGTTATCCACTAAAAAACATAAACTTGCTCATCGCTGATAGATCTGGATATTGCAACCCCAGTGCTATTCTTGTGTAGTTGGGCCATTGGCGCCATTTAAGCCAGAGCACGTAAAGGACACACCAATATAGTGGTGTGAAAATTAAAGAATGAAGGCAAGGGGATTTGGATTTGGTGTAGTTACTACATGGTGTAATAAACGTAGGATCGATGATACATGGCAAGGAAGATAAATGGAAAGTTAAAATTCGAGAGATGCTTTTGACATCCAAAGTCTAACAATTCTCCATTTCTCCTTTTTGTCCATATGTCATCGATCCTACATTTATTGCACCATGCAGTAAAAGTAGTCAACTGCACCAAATCCAAATCTGAAGGCAGAACCTTTATATTAGAGGCAACACCATTAACACACAAAATTTGAGATAAAAAGCTTGAAATTAATGGCAAGACACACTTAACTCAATTAAATGTGATACGCCAAAGGTTTTTTTTTTTTTTTTTTTTTTTTTTTTTCCTTTTATTATGCGGCGTCTGCTATGTATTTATGAGTGGGTCCAAAAATGCTTCCCAGAAGGTGATTGTGGAATTTGTTTATGTACAGACAGTAGCTAGAGGCCCCCTAAAATGTAGAATTGCAAAGCAACTAACTGGCACATAAACTGGCTATTTCAAGGGACCTTATTCAAAAACCAGTGACCCAACTCAAATCCCATTCCTAACATTAAAAAAAAAAAAAAAAAAATCAATCAATCAATCAATCAATCTAAATGCCCCGCAATTGACTTAAAGTTAAAAGTTCACCAAGGTAAAGTTTTTCTAGGCAGCCATGGGCTACATACCTGTATGTGCCAGGAACTTGCGGCTTTGGCTGGCTAAATTATGTGTGAATTAAGAAAAACAATGAATTTGCAAGTATTAAAAAAATTATACCTACTACAAAAATTAGTCTCAAAACGGGGCTTTCATCTTTGAGCCAAAATATGAGACCCTAGGTGGCCGCCTTTCTCCCCTGTCCCACCCCTGTCCCAAAACCGACCTTGATGACTCAAATTGTGGCCTTCCATAAGTGTGCATAACAATCACCACTATGTGATCAGCCTGTCACAAATTTACAATATGCGTCACCTACAAAATCACCTGTGCCACATACATGTTTCTGGGTGAAAGGGTAGATCTTAAGAAGCAAAGACACGCCTAAGAAAGTGCCGTGGCCGTGTCCAACACGTGTTAGATACGGACACTTCCCGTACATGTCCATTAAATATAATAAAATAAAAAAGATAAATTTCAGACACGGCATGGACACGGAAGGGAGACGGCGGGGTAAAAAATATAAATATAAATTGTTTTAAAAGAGGTAATTTTAGTTATTATAAACAATTTGATGGGTGCTTTTGCAGAAGCTGAAAAATTCCTTATTATAAATAATTTTAGGGACACGGCATTTCTGCGTTAAATAAAAATGGTTTTGTACCATGAGGTACATGTCTTTTATAATGGGACGTAATATATACATAGTAAGCTCAAAACCCATGCGATGCACGGATTTACTTATAAAAATAATATGATTAAAAAATTAGAATTTTAACAGAATATTTATTCTTTAAAATAGTAGAATATATTTGTTACTCCTTTCATTCCTATTTAGATTGACTTGCTCGAGTACTTGGGATTGTAGCTCTGCTGGGTAGTCCCTGACACACCCAATACGCAGCCCAACTCCACTTGTCCATTTGCAAGACAAAACGCTTAGCCAAATCGAACACTGATGCTTCTATGTTGGCTGCAATGTTGCTCATGCTGTCTTCTTGATGACCCAGCTGTTTTGGGTATTGCATCACTGATGGACTCATTGGCATCAGTGGCCTCTGCATCTGTTGATATTGCAGTTGTGGAGAGACGTCCATCCACCATCTCTGGCTGAGGCTCCTCACGTTGTACTATAGATGAAGCGCTGTCATCATTCTGTTGCATACCTCTGCATAGAAATGGATATCATCAGCTATTTTTGTCCAAATTACTAATTTTGGAGGATGGCCATGTGGGTGGTTAGTAGTCAAGAAGCATCGACTAAAACTCTGGTTTTAACATTTAGGCATCAAAATGTACAAGCATGGTGCATACTTTCTGACCCAGAAAAGAGTTCAATGTGGGCAATAAGATTTTTGAACAAAAAGATACCTTAACATTGGTTAAGTCAACATGGTGCTCCTCAAGAAAACAAATGAACTCTTTGAAATTATCTTTGGTTGGAAGATAATGACCACCGTATGGCCAAATTGTCTGAAGAATCAAACAACATGGTGCTCCAATATGTTGGCTGCGAAGAAATTAAAGCTCTATATATAGAGTTCCAAAAGACAAGTAACAGTCAATAACTAATTTAGTGGCTGTTAATTTTTAAGTTAGTCCCAAAAGACATACCCTTACTCGTGCAACCCAGTCTGAAGCAATTCAAATTTGAACAAAGAAAAATCTGGAGAACCAAATTGAAAAACCCACTGTATAAAAGAAATAACATTATTTTATTCTCTTAAAACCAACAACATAAACTTTGGCCTAAGCATGGTCGTGTGACCAGCCAAAGTATTTTGCAAAAAATAAATAAACAAATAAAAAATGGGCATAAACACTGTTAGATCCCGTGGCATTCTTAAATCCCCTGTAAATTACACCGGAAACCACAAAGTCCTACTTGGTTTCTCAGTTCAATTTGGTTTTCTTGTGCCATGTCACCACCTATTAAAAGTACTCATAGGCCATGTTTGTTTGATTGGAATGGAATGGGTGGGAATGGAATCTGATTCCATGCTCAAAATAGTTTGGAATGAAAATAAGATTAAAATAAACATTGCGGAATGAATATTATTATAATTCACTACTATTGTTTGATTCCATTCCCATTTAATTACCTCATCCAAACATGTTGTTTGGAATGAATTGGAATGAGATTCCATTCCATTCATTTCATTCCCATCAAACAAACATGACAATAGATTGCTCGAGCCTATGCAATTCCGCTCTCCCCTCAAACAAGCTCATCTATATATGTTGGGGTGGGGGAGTTGGCTCTAAAGAATTGTACGTTTTTATTTTCTCTCTTTTTGATAGTATTCTGTGTGTCTCTCTTTGTTTATTGTGTTCTCCAAATGGCCAGCAGGGAGGAAGAGTTAGAAGACTTGAGTCGCGAGGATTTCTTAGAAGTAGAGACTCAAATCAGTTCGTCACGACTTGTAATGCCCCAAAATTTATATATAGTAAACACGTACAATTTTTATGAGTTTTGTATAAATAAACCTTTTCAAAAATAAATTTCCTTTGAGAATACAGAATATTGTGCAGCTAGGAGCAGCGATGGTTAACCCAAAAATCATCATCAATATACATTGACCAACTAATTAAATAAAATTACATCAGTTTTAAATAAAAATAAAAATACACAATAGTCTAAATCTCGACTCCAATTCTACTACGTGCCTCTAATAATGATCACCTAAAAATATATTGAGGTGAGCGAATAATAAACTAGTAGGAAATCCAATTCTTATACAATACATAATATTTCAAATATTACATGTAAGCATTTATATATTCAAAATAATATATAAATCAAATAATATGAACTCCAAATCAATAAACCTCAAATATAATCTAACTGTCAATAAAATAAACCATCATAATCCATGACATCAAGTAATATCACCATCAATATTTATCACCTTGTACAAATCAAATCTTAATATATGAATCAAAATACTCATCATTCATTATGCAAGAATTAAACCCCTACCTAAAAAATGAGTGAATAAAACAAAAAAACGACAACATTAGGCTCATAAATCAGATTAAGAAATATAAAATTCATAATCACAAGTGTTAGGTTGGAGCTCTCATGCTTCGGCGACTGAACCGTCGCCGTTGTACCTCTCTCGGCTTCCTCCTTGCCTGTTCCTTTTATTTCCTTATCTTTTTATTTCTTTTCTTTTCACTCCGCATATCACTCCATTCCCAATTCTTTCCTTTATTTTATTTCTCACTAACCCGCCACTTAACTTTCTTCTATCCTTCCGCCGAAAGCATACATTTCTTTATTAATATCCCCATTCTCTCTCCCACACCCTTGTCTCCTTCATTCTCTATTTATATATATATTATCAATATATATAAAATCATCTACTATGATCAAGTCTACCAAGAACACATACACCCATCTCTACTATTATATATAGCAATGTATAAAATCATCACAATTCCACTGAAAGTACATATAAAATAAATCAATAAATATTCAAGATATTACATTTCACCACTCTTGAAAGAAATTTCGTCCTCAAAATTTAAATAACCCGGAATCAATATCTTATACAGTTATACCACTATGTTTCTGTTGCAAAACTCTGATTTCAAAATGAGCTTATAAATAAAACGAACATTTTCCATTCTTAAGAAAATAATTTTCCAAACTAGTAAGGTATTGTATTTTCTCATCAAGAATTTCAAATAAATCATAGTATCACACGTGGTACTAACTCAACCATACCATCTCATATAAAAACAATACCTTCATTTTTCCTAGATCTTGAACTTGTCCGCTTCTAATGTAAAATATGTGACTCATCCCTCAACCTCACCCTCACCCTCACCCTCACCCTCAATCTCATACATCTTGGGCCTATTGGGACTGTTGTTTCTCTCTACCTCACCCTCACCCATTTCTAACCAGTTGGGATTGTTGGTCTTATTGGGACTATTGTAACATCATCTCCCATCTAGAAGTTAGAGTCGTCTTTAACTTTGATACCAAATTGTAATGCCCAAAAATTTATATACAGTAAACACGTACAATTTTTATGAGATCCGTACAAATAAACTTTTCAAAAATGAATTTCCTTTGAGAATGGAGAATATTGTGCAGCTGCGGGCAACGATGGTCAACCCAAAAATCATCATTAATATATATTGGCCAACTAATTAAATAAAATTACATTAGCTTTAAATAAAAATAAATATACACAATAGTCTCTTCAAATCTTGACCTCAATTCTACTACGTGCCTCTAATAATGATCACCTGAAAATATATTGGGATGTGCGAACAACAACTCAGTAGGAAATCCAATTCCTATGCAATAAATAATATTTCAAATATCACATGCAAACATTTATATATTCAAAATAATATATAAATAAAATAATACGAACTCCAAATCAATAAACCTCAAATATAATCCAATTGTCAATAAAATCAACTATCATAATCCATGACATCAAATAATATCACCATTAATATTTATGACATTGTACAAATCAAATCTTAATATACGGACCAAAATACTCATCATGCACTGTGCAAAAATTAAACCCCCTACCTAAAAAATAAGTGAATAAAACGAAAAACCACAACTGTAAATCTAGAGATCAGCTCAAGAAATACAAAATTCATAATCGCAGGTGTTGGATTGGAGCTCTCGTGCTCCAACGACTAGACCGTCGGCCTTGTGCCTCTCTTGGCTTCCTCCCTGCCTGCTCCTTCCTCTTCTCTTCTTATTTATTTCCTTATCTTTTTATTTCTTTTCTCTTCACTTCGCACATTACTCCGCATAAATATCACTCCATTCCCAATTCTTTTCTTTATTTTATTTCTCACTAACCGGCCACTTTTCTTTCTTCTATCTTTCCGCCAAAAGCATACATTTCTTTATTAATATCCCCATTCTCTCTCCCACGCCCTTTTTATATATATATATATATATATATATATATATATATTATCAATATATATAAAATCATCTACTATGATCAAGTCCACCAAGAACATATACACCCACCTATATTATTATATATATCAATGTATAAAATTATCACAATTCCACCGAAAATATACATAAAATAAATCAATAAATATTCAGGGTATTATACGACTCCAACAATCACCTTCACCAAGAAATTAAGCTTGAAATGACCATTTTGGAAGAACAGCTGCAAAGCCAAAAAAACATCATATTGTCAACAGGATATGTGACTGTTGAAAGTACGCAAGAACGTACTACAACATAGCATGAGCTTGTAGTTCTTGCTAAATTTTGTGTGAATTAAGAAAAACAATGAATTTTCAAGTATTTTAAAAAAATCGAATTGCCTCAAGTTAAATCGCATATCACAGTAGATTTGTGGTTTGTTTTGTTAGAAACTGGTCATTTATGCTTCGATAATTAACCAGTATTCGCTGAGTTCAAAAAACAAAAGAAAAAAAAAAATACATACGGAGTATACTAGCTTTTCCTTCTTTTCTATCGAAAAATGTTGGATCTGATATATATACACGAATTTATTCCCTGTGCCACGTGGTAATTGTTACGCGCAGTGTCCGCACAAATAGCTATGACATGTACCAAATCGTTCAGATAATTTTGTGCATGACTTGCAGGGTTGATTCTAAGGTTTTTGTTGCCTAAGCGAATTCTTAAAATGGGATCCGTCAAGGACGACGTCACATTCTTAATACCCATATAAAGTTTGTTTGCACATCTCATTTATTTAAATTTCTTAAGATTTTAGAAAAATATATAAATTTTAAGAAAACTATTCACGTAATTCACTAAAAAATATAAAACAACTTTGTAAAAGAAAGTTTTTTGTAAAAGAAATAGTAAATGATCAAAAAATCCACTTAAATGCTAGATTTTGGGAAAAACTTTCTTGTACTTCAAAATGATGTTTTCTAGTGAATCAAGTAACAAATTTTTATAAAAGTTTTTTATATTTTTTGTAAAACCTTAATAAATAAAAATTAGTGGGTGTACAAAAAAAAAAAAAAAAAAAAAAAAACCTACAAAGATTAGTCTCAAAACGGGGCTCTCATCTTTTAGCCAAAACGTACGTGGAGCCTTAGGTGGCCATCTTGCTCGCAGCCCCCAAAACCTACCCGGCCTGAAGACTTAAATCGTAGCTTTTCATCATGAGTGCATGACAATCACCGGTCACCACTATGTGAGCAGCCGTCAAAAATTCACAATACGCGTCGCCCACAAAATCACCTGTGCGACGTACCTGTTTTTGGGTGGAAGGGAAGATCTGAGGCATGGATTTGAAACGTAGATCAAGAATAGAGCGTGGATCGTAGACAAACGAACCATGGTGACTTGTTGGCGGCGCGACCAGCAGAGAAGACACAGAGAGTGTAGAGATAAGAGTAGAGATCGATATTTGGTCGGCGGTGAAGATAGATAACTCAGAGAGAAAGAAGTGCTAGAGGGATCATTCCGTTTGGGTTGAAGACAAAAGTCAACTTTTATATCGTCTATATGGTCTCATGTTTTCCTCTCTCTTGATGACGCCGTTAACGGCTCATCAACAAGTGAGTGACTACCGCCGTTGAACGCCGTCTGCCTTCCGTAACATATTGAATCGATCTTATTGCTGACGCATATCCATGTTTTCATTCGCTAGTTGGACCACGTCAGCTTGTTGACGTGGTCAGACTATTGCACTGGAGGAGATTGGTGCCCCTTTTCGTCTCAACAAGAGGAGAGAAATTGAGAGTACCGTCATAAATTCTACTCCTATTTATGAACTGTAACAAATTATTATTACATGGCATCTGATACAAATATTACAAAGAGAGAAATATTTCATATTATTTTTATGATTGCATGCATGTGCTCATTATATAATTGTTGCATGAAAGTCATCCCTGGAAGAAGATTTGAAGAATGTCTTGGATGCTTTTTGTCCATTCGATCAACACCTTTATCACGGCCAGCACGAGCAAAGATGACCACCCTCGAAGGCAGGCCATTCCTGGAGTGACCCACGACTCCTTGTATATGCCGGTGAAGGACACGTATGAAAACAGCAAGACAAAGAGATTGACATCAGTCCAGACGATAGCTATGGCCACTCCTTCAATACCCAGCTTGAAATGGGCTACCAGGAGATAATATAGCGGGACATGGAGGATAACAGAGATGGCTGAAGATAAAGTTAATGGTAATGTAAGGTTTTGAGCCCTCAGATAAATTCGAAGTGGGTGAAGGAGTGAAAGAACGAAGAGGTCTGGAATGGAGAAAACATGCAATGAATGTATGTGCCATCGATGAGACTGCTTCATCTTGGCCACACCACAGGAGGATACCCTTCATGTTTAGCCACATGAGAGATATGGGGATGGAGGTGAACAGGAGGGAAAGAGCTGTCCTTTGTAAAGTTAAGCTGAGAAGCCTCCATTGTTTTGCCCGTAAGCTTGTCCGCAGATGGTTTCCTTTTCCATGGCCAATATGGAGATTACAGAATAGCCAGTGATGTCTGCAAAGTTGATCGCAAGAGAGCCACCGGCAACCTCCTGCTCACCGAGATATCCAAGGAAAATCATGGAAATAATAGCTGTTAAAAATAAGGGTAGACCTGTGAGGGCTGTTAGGCTTGAGATATTCCCTATTATGGCTTTGATTTCTTCCAGGGCCTAATAAAGCAAGAACATGCAAGAAATGAGCGTGTTAATACATAATATTACTGTTCTCAATTGACTGCATATATTGACGTACACACACACTTATGTTAGCGATTGAGTGGTTTTTACCTGAGAGAGGGTTGACCATGTGTGTAGTTCTTCTTGATCAACAGTACGAAGATCCATAGCTTTTGTGGGATTAATTTATGAAATGGGTTTTTGAAGGAGAGAGATCGAAAAAGGCTGAAGGGAGAAGTTGGCTTTGAGTTACACAGCAATCTTCTGGGTGGAGTAGTAAAACCCAGTATGTGACTGCTTCCGGGCTTTCAATTGAGGGAGAGGGACGAGAAATGTAGTTTAATTTATACACGGAAGGATTGGGTCCTGCCGCGGGTTCCAGGAATGGGGCATTTCTCCCGCACAACTACCCAATTCATACATACGTGTTCGTATTATTATATTTCCATTACCCATCTTATTTTTCAAACACCAACAGTGGATGGGAATTGGTTTCGAGGATGGGAACTTGGCTATTCAACAATGGGGAGCAAGATGTGACATGGATGGGAATTAGCAAATTCGTTCCGAGTTTGGCTAATTCCCATCCATGGGAATCTGGCTATTCAACAATGGGGACCAAGATGTGACTCCCTTCCTTGATTAAGGAAGCACATGCACAGGCACACGGCTCTTGCGACAAGGGCCAAATCTCTAGATGTAACTACATTCTTTTTTGGACACTACTTGCCTCCACCTCATGGTGGAGGAGTTCCTCCCCACCTCAATTTATTTTCTATTATGTGTCATAAATTTTTTACAAAAATATGAATTTAAAAATACTACCAAACAAATAAGCTAATATGGCTACGTGAATACACATTCATGTTAATATAAACATATGACACTCAAATATGAATTTATGAAAAAGTGTTTCCAATTATGTAAACATAGGAATGCAGGCAGACAATCAATTCCCCTTCTTTATTTGGACAAGTGGTGAAATATGAGTGGACGAAGGGAATATAATGTACGGAAAATACTTGCCTCTACCCTTAGGTGGAGGAGCTCGTTCCCTCCTCCCACTCATATTTCACTATTTCTCTAAATGAAAAAGGAGAATTAATTGTATGTATGCATTCCCATGTTTATATAATTGTGAACATATTTTTATAAATTCATATTTAAGTGTTACATTTTTATGTTAACATGAATATGTGTCAACGAATTCATATTAGCTTATTTATTTGTTTGTGATTTTGAATTCATATTTTTCTAAAATATTTATGACATGTGCCAGAAAATTCAAAACATAATTTTCATTATGTTATTTATTTATTTACCGATAACATATTTTGGAGATATATATTTACATTTTATGTGCTTAATTTTTATAATATTTCAGTGGCATTGAGGGTGCCTCAAGTAGATGCTGCTTATAGATGTAAAGCTGTTGTGGATAGCTGTGATCCTGAGACTTGTCGTCTGCAGTGCACCGATAATTTCAAAGGCAATGGAGAATGCAATGACGATGGAATTTGTGTTTGTTATTACGATTGCAATTGATCATTAAGCTGGTCTTTCTCGACTTACTTCTTTCCTAGGTTTTTATTTTGTACCCAATCCACACTAGTAAAGAAGAGAAAATAAATGGATTAATATTGATTGAACTGAATTGTTGGTTTGATCATTTTCTGTCTCCTTTCTGATATTTTACAAAGGCAAAAAAAAAAAAAAGAAAAAAAAAAAAAAGCCTTTTCTAAATAGCAAATGGTTAACTCGTTTTGGAGGTATGATGTGTTTGGACTAGAATTGTATTAATAAAAAATATAGGCACCGTTTGGTTGCACTTATTTTAAGATCTTTTTTGCTTTTGAAAGCAAAAGGTTGTAAAAGTAAAAAGCACTATTTGGTTAGAGGAAATAAAAAGGACATCTGAAAAGCAAAATATTTGATTTTAAGCAAAAGTAATGAAGATTTGTTTATAAAAGTCATTTTTATCTTTTGGACGAGCTTGACCTTAGCTCAAAAAAGTTGTGATCGAAAAAGGTTGTGCCTGTTTTAGGCTTCTATTTGAGTAACGATAATTTGGTAAGGTTTCCTATTACATCCAAAAGATTACCGGCGAAATCAATTTTACCAAACACGTTTTTGCTTCTATTGCTTTTACTTAAAAGTAAAAGGCAAGAAAGTAAAAAATGACTTTAAATACTTAAAAAGATCTTTTAAAAAGTGCAATCAAAGGTTGCCATAGATGTCATGGATTAATTATATACGAGTACCCAAAAATGTGCAAATTTTTGTACAAGGAAAATATGAAATAGCCCAATTGCAGATTTGTACCACCATTTATATATTTTGGGACTGATCATTAATCACACCATTAGAGGGGAAACTTAAACTGTGCCATAATTGGTGGCCTAAAAGAAAAGAAAGGGGGGGGGGGGGGGGGGGGGAAGTATCTCATGTGGCATTTTTCTTGTATAATGCGTCAGAATATCTGATGTGGCATTTTTGACTGTCTAACATAGTGTTTTTTTATCTTAAGAGGTGGACCAGTAGTTGTTGGAACTTAAGCCTCAAGAGGTAGGAGATTTTTTATTTGACTTCTCACTCCTCCTTAGGATCAACCACTAATTGCATATCTTTGGTGGTAATTGATATATAGTAGACAGTGATTTTAACCTAGTTTGAAAGATTAGTCAGGCATAAAGTTGGAATGCCCTTGCTAGGAAAAAAAGGTGGAGGGGGGGTGGGAACATAGTTTATATCATACCTATAACAATTATCTCCCCTCACCCTTCAATTCTCATATGTTAGTACCTGGACTTGTCAACATATGGTTGTATTCTAAACAAGTTTTGTACTATCATATCACTTGTTTACAATTTTTCTACACGTGATTTTCTATTTACCAATAACATATTATGGGTATAAATAATTGACATTTTATGTGCTTAATTTTTTATAATTTTGCAGTGGAATTGATGGTGGCTCAAGCAGATGCTGCCCATAGATGTCAACATTTGTTCAAGCACTGTAAACTTGCGGCTTGTAGTCAAAAGTGCTATCAGAAATACAAAGGCAATGGACAATGTATTAACAATGGCCACCCTGACTCATGGCAGTGTGAATGTATTTATGATTGCGTGTAATTAAACCAAATCTCTCTTTTTTTTTTTTTTTTTTTTCTTCTTCCTAGTACCCAATCCAAATAAGCCAAGAAAGCAAATAATTCCATTAATATTGAGTTGAAATTTTGAATGTGTTTGCAATTGCAAATAATTATTTTCCTTTTTATTTTTATTTTTATTTTTTTTTCCTGCTTTTGGTATTATAAGACTTGACTTTGGAAATTAGTCTAAGATGATGATCCGCGAGTAATTTACTTGTCACTTTTCAACATTCTAAAAAAAATTTAAATTACAACAAATTTTCTATAGTATCTTCAAATATAGGAAAAAGATATTTGCAATTCAAGTCCGCTAATAAGTAGATTTGAAACTATTATTTGGGAATACCTAACAATTATATTTTATTACTAAAAGTAATGATTTTTTTTTTTTTTTTTTTTTTTTGAAATTTGATAGAATCTACCCTATTGCATTTGTAGAATGGACTGCCAAGCCTGTGGTTTGCTCAACTGTCCAAAGAAACAAAATCAGGGTTAGATATATGCATATGGATGTGAATATCATGGCATCAGCTTGAGCCATCCCTATATTAGTCAAAAGAAGAAAAAAATGACAAAATAAAAAAAACAATGATACATTCCATTAGGGTCACAAAAATGGGCAACCATCCCTGAAGTCGCCTTCCAAACAGTACTGATCATGCATTTTTGCATATATTGTGGGCCTACTGGCTGAACTTTGGGCCATCATGCATTATTGGGTCAAAACTTGCTTGAGACTGAATCTGTGATCATGGACGGTTCGTTGAAAAGAGTCCAAGGCTGCAATCGATCTTACAGAAGGAGGCAAATGCTCGTGCGGAAGCCCAAGTAACCCATTTGGGTCTTTGGTCATTGCTGATACTCCCTGTGTCTTAAGCAACACCACTAAAAGTATAAAACATTGAATTTGGGATTGTAGCTCTCCTGGGTAGTAAGATCGATTGGAACACATCTTCCTGTGGGGCTTGGAGTAAACCCTAGGCGATAAATTGACTTGCTCAAGTGCTTGGGATTGTAGCTCTGCAGGGTAGTCCCTGACACATCCAATACGCGGCCCAACTCCACTTGTCCATTTGCAAGACAAAACGCTTAGCCAAATCGAACACTGGTGCTTCTATGTTGGCTGCAATGGTGCTCATGCTGTCTTCTTGATGAGCCAGCTGTATTGGGTATTGCATCATTGATGGACTCATTGGCATCAGTTGCCTCTGCGTCTGTTGATATTGCAGCTGTGGAGAGACGTCCATCCACCATCTCTGGCTGAGGCTCCTGACGTCGTACTATAGATGAAGCGCTGTCATCATCGATCTGTTGCATACCTCTGCGTAGAAATTGATATCATCAGCTATTTTTGTCCAAATTACTAATTTTGGATGATGGCCATGTGGGTGGTTTGTAGTCACGAAGCATCGACTAAAACTCTGACAAACATGGTGCATACTTTCTGACCCAGAAAAGAGTTCAATGTGGGCAATAAGATTTTTGAACAAGAAGATGCCTTAACATTGGTTAAGTCAACATGGTGCTCCTCAAGAAAACAAAAGAACTCTTTGAAATTATCTTTGGTTGGAAGATAATGACCACTGTATAGCCAAATTGTCTGAAGAATCAGAGAAATAAATGAGTATAAAAGAAATAACATATATGTTAGTGTTTCCCCAAAAAACATTTCCCACTGGCACTTTGAGTTCGAAATGGAGTGCGGGGCGTGCCAGCCTTTCTTAGGCGATTTGTGCGAATGGTTCGAATGCCTCATTGAAGAGGACTTCATATTCGCCGTGTGATTCGAGGATTTTGACCTTTTGATCATTCAAACGAGTAATGTGGGTTGATTCCACTATTCACCACGGATGGTAAAATTGAATGGGATCAAGTCCGATTACAACGATTTGAATATGCGATCCGCAAGCGTCGTTTGAATTGCAAAGGGGTGCACACGCCTTTGACCAAGAAGGAGCACACGTTCTTGGATTTTTGAATTAGATTGCCTTAAGGGCCAACTACTCCTAAGATAAAGACCGGAGTCTTGAGACCGGAGTTTGAAATTGATAATTTGATTGATTGAGGGGCTTTACAATGAAGGCTTCAAGGCCTATTTATAGAATTACAAGAAAACTACTCATAACTTCCTAAAACCACTAATAACTCCCACTAACTTGCAGGTACTAACTCCTTCATTCTAATTGCTCCACATGTCTTCTTGTAACCTCCAAAAATGAACTTTTGCCACATGTGCTGCATTTTCTTTATAATTGCCAAGTGTCCTACAAAATTCAACCAATAATAATAATAATAAAATTTGATATTTTTAGGGTGTAAACAGTTAGCATATCGATTATTCTTCTGGGCTTGCTGAGGCAGCCATCCTCTGCCCCCATTCAAAGTTTCAAACCTAACAAAAAGGTAAGTAATTAAAAAAACCAAAAAACCAGAAGATCCATTAAGTAATTTTAGCACAGGCTGACCCAATAGAGGACAGGATCAGATCCACACCCAAAAGAAAAAAAAAAAGAAAAAAAAAAAAAAAAAAAAAAAAAAAAAAAAAAACCCATTCACGCCACTTCTGAAGTTCTAACTTTCGTGAACTTCTCTTAGTATGGAAATTTTTGGATAAGGAGGAAAACTGGAAATTTTTCCAATATGTTGGTTGTGAAGAAAGCTCCATACATAGAGTTCCAAAAGACAAGTAACAGTCAATAACTAATTTAGTAACTGTTAATTCTTAAGTTAGTCCCAACAGACATATCCTTGTGCAACCCAATCTGAAACAATTCAAATTTGAACAAAGAAAAATCTGGAGAACCAAATTGAAAAACCCACTATATAAAAGAAATAACATTATTTTATTCTCTTAAAACCAACAACATAAACTTTGGCCTATGCATGGTCGTATGACCAGCCAAAGTATTTTGCATAAGAGAGAAAAAAAAAAAAAAAAACAGGGCATTAACGCGTAAGAGAGAAAAATCCTCACAGATTGCGTGAGCCTCTGCAATCCCGCTCTCCACTCAAACAAACTCATCTATATGTATTGGGGGTGGGGGGAGTTGGCTCTAAAAGAAGTTGCAGAGCCGAAAAAACAATATATTGTCAATAGGCTATGTGACTATTGAAAAACCCACTGTATAAAAGAAATAACATTATTTTATTCTCTCAGAACCAACGACACAAATTTTTTAGAGTCAACTACCCCCACCCCAATATATATAGATGAGCTTGTTTGAGAGGAGAGCAGAATTGGAGAGGCTCACGCAATCTATGAGGATTTTAATAGGTGATGACGTGGTGCAAAAAGACTGAATTGAACTGAGAAACCAAGTATGGCTTTGTGGTTTCAGGTGCAATTTATAGGGGATTTAAGAACACCGGCGGGTCTAACCGTGTTTATGCCCTTTTGTTAGTCACATAGCCTATTGACAATATATTGTTTTTTCGGCTTTGCAACTTTTCTTTCAAAATGGCCACTTTAGGCTTAATTTTTTGGTGAGGGCGATTGTCGGAGTCGTGACGAACTGATTTGAGTCTCTCCACTTCTAGGAAATCCTCACGACTGAAGTTTCCTAACTCTTCCCTGTTGGCCATTTGGAGAACACAATAAACAAAAAGTGATACAGAATACTATAAAAAAGAGATGAACGTACAATTTTTTAGAGCCAAACTCCCCCCACCCCCAACCGTAATATATATAGATCATAGACAGGGTTGTTTCTTCTTTTCTCTTGCTCCCCCCCTCTCTCTCTCTCTCTCTCTCTCTCTCTCTCTCTCTCTCTCTCTCTGTGGTCAATTCCCACAGAAAGAGACCTATGACTATATTTAGACTCTGTTTCTCTTCTTTTCTTTAAACACAGGTTGCTATTTTTTCTCTTAAATCTCTATCAACCTTAATTCATCCAAGAGATTGAGGTGGTCCCTAAGCATCCCCTTGATATAAGAGAATCATTAGCTTAAAAAAAATTTAATTACCACTGTGTTACCTCGATCATCTTTTTTCAAATTATTGATAGTTATCATCAGCAGATCCAAATAGAGGAATATCGTCCCCATCATCTTCTGCTTCCCCCAACTCAACTTCCTCTACACAATCTTGACCGAAGCTAGAATTCATACTGTGATGCATCAAAAAGCGCATTTTCTGCAAAACAATTGAAATATTTGCCGTCAGATCTCTCCATATGTTAATTACAAACTTGGGATTTTTGGCCAAAACCCCCAAGTATAAGAGTAGTTTAACAATAGGCCCTATAAAAGAAACTGATTGCTGAAAACCCCTTTTACCACAATACGGACAAAAATACCCTCATTTTTCATTTTCATCAAATTTACATACCATGCCATTATATTATTGACGCTGAAAATAAGTTTTAGATCTGATTTTTATTTATTTATTTATGGTTTTCAGATATGATTTTTCTGGTTTTTTTTCTACAATTGTGGAGATGTTATGATGATAGAATTCATATTTTAAATGATGAATAGTAATGTGACACTATTTAGGGTTTATTCTTAAAAATTTGATTTACTGTGTCGGGTTTTCTTCAACAAGTTCACTATTTGGAGGTCCAAACAAATATACACAAGAAATTTTATGCAGACAACAGTACCAGTTTACTGTTGTGTGTTTTGAAAAACTTATACAGACAACGGTACCAGTTTACTGTTGTGTGTTTTGAAAAATTTTATACATACAATAGTATCATTTTACTATTGTATGCTTTAGTAAATTTTATACATACAATAGTATCAATTTACTGTTGTGTAACGAAAAAGAAAGGGAGAATAAAACCATGGCTGATTTTTGCCCTTGGAAATAGATCTAGTTGGAAAAGTGAAAAAAGAAAAGAAAATTTGAAAAAAAAAAAAAGAAAAAACCACCAAAGCACCAAACCAGCAACTCCCAAAAATGGACAGATTTGGAGTTGTCAAAAAAAAAAAGAAAAAGGAAAAAGAGAAGAAGACGACAAAGAGGACGACGAAGAAGAAACACAAAAGAAGTTTTAGATCTGGTTTTTTTTTTTTTTTTTTTCCAGATTTGATTTTTCTTCTCCTTCTTATTCTTGTTCTTCTACATCTTTCAAATCTTTACAGCAATGAGAGCATCGCCGACACTTCATCAGCCACTACCACTCCTCCCTTCTCTCTCTCTCTTTTTCCCTTCGCCCCTCCCTTATTCTTCTTCTACATAAATGAATCTGGTTTGGAGTTAAAAAAGTTAAAACAGGTATTTTCAAAAAAGCATTTCCTTTAACTTAAAAGAATCTTTTAAAAAAGGGGTTTTGGAATTAAAAAATCTTATAATGAGTTTTTTGTTAAAAGTATTCCCCTAATAGGGGTTATTGCTAATTTCCCCAAACTTTAAATAAGCAAAACCCAAAACTCAAAACCTTATAAGCTGAAAGACATGAGAGAGAGAGAGAGAGAGAGACAGAGAGAGAGAGAGAGAAGAGGGTACTACAAACCTTAAAACAGCATAATCCAAACCAAAAATCCTAGAAAATAGAAATTGAAAGATACGAGAGAAAAGAATGGTTGATGCTTCCAAGAGAAGCTTGTCCTGCTGCCCAAGTCATGGCCTAATGCAAACATATGAGAGTGAGAGGGCTGACAGCCACAGGCTCCGTATGGAGTGGGTATGCAGCAGTGGGTAAATGCATCACCAGGGAATGGGGTATGCACAGGAGGAGGGCGACATCCAGGAAAAAAAGCAAAAGGGTGAGAGAGAGAGCAGGGCGACGTGGCTGAGCTCAGGCCACACAGGGTCGAGAAATATCATGTCATGAGCAGGGCACGTGTTAAGAAGGAAGGGCAAATATGGAAATTCACTGTTGAATCATCAGTTGTTTACTCTTAGATATCACTTGTTTACTTGCCATGAGCAGGGCAAGTGTTGAGACTTGACTTTTGTAATTATTTTAAGATGGCGATCCATAAGTAATTTACTTGCTACTCTTACATTCTAAAATAATTTAAATTACCACAAATTTTCTATAGTCTCTTCAAACGCAGGAAAAAGATATTTTCAATTCAAGTCAGATCACAAGAAGATTTGAAACCATAATATGAGAATACCTAACAATTTTATTTTATCACTGACCAAGGAAATTTTTTTTTTTTTTTTTTGATAGTTGATAGAATCTACTCTATTGTATTATATAGAATGAACTGCCAAGTCTGTGGTACACTCAACCGTCCAAAGAAAAAACTAAGGTTAGATATATGTACATGGATATGAATATCATGGAATGGGTTTGAGCCATCCCTATATTAGTCAAAAGAAGAGGAAAAAAAAAAATGATACATTTCATTAGGCCAGAAAAATGGGCAACATACCTTGGGAGTAGCCTTCAAACCTCGTAATTATGGGGAATTTATTGGGTGTGAAGTTAAAATTCCGGAAAATTAATGTGTTAATGTATGGGTTGGTTAGGATAATATGTGTAGAAGCAAATGACGTCCGCCGCCATATGGTTGTTTTTGGAACAGTCTTGAGTCACAAGTGCAGGAGGGGGTTTGCTCTGTAATGAGCATTGGAGGTAGCTATACAATCAACACTGGCCGAATTTTGGGCCAACATATATAGTGGACCTAGTGGCCGAATTTTGGGCCATCATTCTTGGGCTGAACTTGCTTAGGACTCTGATCATCGAAGATTCGTTGCAGAGTCAAGAGTCCAAGACTGCAATCAATCTTACTTACAGGGGAGACATCGAGTCTCATCTGGCCATATCCATTGCCATAGCCCATAGGGCTCTACTGTGCACGGAGTGGCAAGTGGCAACTAGGGGTGCAAATCGGTCCGAGCTAGAGGTGTTTCTGGATCGGACCGAACTAATACGTGACCTCAAAATTTATCTCAGAACAGGATCGATTTATGCCTTGGATCGGGACTGGGACCGGACCGACTTTTTTGGTCCATGCCGATCCGGTTCTCGGTTTTATTTTTTTGGTAAAAGATAAGAAATTTATTGAATAAGTATTATTATTCATTGAATAATACTTATTTATGGAGTATAATACATTAATATTAACATACATACATATATATATATACTAGTTAGTGCACACGTGCGTTGCACATGAACTATTTTCAATATAATTATTTACATATTTATTTATGTTAAAATAAATATGTAATTGTGGTGCATGGATCATTTTTCCTTGAGGGTTTGCCTAACACGTCAGCTTTTGGGTTTGGTCCTAAGAATCATTTCGCTTATTTTAATATTATTTAGTCCATTTTTTTTGTAAAATCTATCTTATAATGAGATCACAAACATTCACTCTCACAATCATGATCACAATTATTAATTATTCTCATTATCACAATTATAACCATTAATTTCACAGACGGTCAAAACCCGTTTTCTCACTCATCGTAAAAATCCACAATGTGGCGAACACCTTCCCACCACGTTTCTCTTGACCAGTTATACTCCCATCCCTTCTCATTTACAACCACTCTACTGACCAATCCTCTCCCCTCCATGTTCTCTCTCTCTATTTCTTATTGTCAAAATTACCCAATCTTATAAACAAGCCCAAGCCATTTTCTCTCAATCATACTTTTTTTGTCATGAACAACTATCAAGATTTGATGATGATCTTTGAATTCTTCTCCTCTTCTATTTTTTTTTTCTTTCTAAGTGTGTTTGTGTTTTTCATTTTTTAAATTTGCTAACAATTTCCACTGATTTCTCTTTCTCTTTGTTTTGTTTTTTCTTTGAATTCCTCTGTTTATTTGGTGCTATTGTCGTCCACCATAAAAGGTATGATCTTTGCAAGGTAAACTCATTCATATATAGGTTCTTTTTTTTAAAGCAAAATTGATCCCTCAGAATATAGTTTTTCTGATTTTTTTAATTGGTCTTATTTTCTTATGGTGCCATTATCTACATTTTGGTTTTTTTTTTTTTTTTTTAATAAATTTTGAGTTCACACAGATATTGAAAAAAAAGTGAGTTTTCTACACTTATACTTTTTTTTCCCCGAACATTGAGTTTCTTCTATAATTTTTTTTTCTCCCCTCACATGATTATCAATATATATATATATAAGCTAGCAGGATTGCAAAGTTTCATTTTTTTCCTTCCCTTCACATGATTATCAATCAATATATATACATAAACTTGAATTGGTCATTCAAGCAAAGATTGCAAAGTTTATTAAATAAATAAATTACCACTAAATTCCCATAGGCAGCCTTATGCTTACCATACAAAACAAGAACTGCCCCCACGCCGTGCAACCATAGTTTCAAGAAACTCTTGACCCACGCGTTTTGGATGAGCTCATTGCTTTCGTCAATAGTCCATAGATACATTGCATGTTGTCAGTCCAACAACTTACACAACCTCACCTTTCTTCAAGTAGTTCTTACCTAAATATAGTTTAAGGTATGAGACTTGATTCATCCTCAATCTCTTCTTACCGTGGACTGTCCTCTTCTCCATTCACCTTTTCTTGAGTTTGTCACCTTTATTTTCTCTTTTTCTTTCCCTTCCGCATGTTTTAGGGTTTTAAGATTTAATACGTTTAGTATTATATTTGTTTGAGAGTTTATCTCAACTAAGGGTACTTTTTGTCTTAATTGGTTAAATATGGGGGTAAATAAGTATTTAAAATTTAAAATAAGGGTGGATTGGTTAATCAAAAGTTTTTGTAAGATACAGACTTTTATAGGTAATATAGATATACGAATTATAGTTTCCGTTTCCTTAGAATTCCTATTTGAATTTGGTTTTATTTAATTATTATAAGAATTATAGTTTTCTTAGAATTCTTATTAAGGTATGTGTTTTATATTGCTATATTTCCTATATATGCAGAAGGGTAGTTGTGTATTTAAAAATTAAAATAAGGGTATATTAGTCAATCAAAAGTTTTTCTCATATTCATCTTTTTGTAGGTAGTATAGATATATATATATTTTGGAATTCGGGAATTCGGTTTGGTCCGATTTTAAAACCCTCTAAACTGTGGACCAGAACGAATTAATTCGGAACTTTAAAATTTGAACCAGAACCGGACTGATTACTGTTTGGATCGGACCAGAATCGGACCGAATTGATAGGACTGGTCCGATCCTCAGGTTTTGCCGAACCATTTTGCACCCCTAGTGGCAACGTAGGTGTAAGCATATTCTACAAGGAGATGAATGCTTGTGCTCACTAGCCAGTTACTAGAAGCCTAAGGAGCCCCATTGGGCCTCTTGCTTTTTGCTGATGGATCCAGATATTGCAACCCCATACTGTTTTTTTGTAGTTGGGCCATTTAAGCCAGAGCACGTGAAGGACATGCCAATATTGTGGCGTGAAAATTAACGAATGAAGGCAAGGACCATTATATTAGAGGCAACACCATTAACACACAGAATTTGAGATAAAATGCTTGAAAATTAATGGCAGGACACAACTAACTCAATTAAATGTGATAAGCCAAAGTCGTCTTCTTCTTCTTCTTCTTCTTCTTCTTCTTCTTCTTCTTCTTCTTCCCTTTTTTATTTTTATTTTTATTTTTATTTTAAAGCAGCGTCTGCCATGTATTTATGAGTGGGTCCAAAAATGCATCCTAGAAGATGATTGTGGAATTTGGTTATGTACAGACAGTAGCTAGAGGCCCCATAAAATATCGAATTGCAAAGCAACTGGCACATAAACTTGCTTTTTCAAGGGACCTTATTCAAAAATCAGTGACCCAACTCAAATCCCATTCGTAACGTTAGAATAGGAGAGAAGAGAAAAAAATAAATAAATCTAAATGCCCGCAGTTGACTAAAAGTTAAAAATTCACAAAGGTATAGTTTTTCTAGGCAGCCATGGGCTACAGACCTATATCTGCTAGGAACCTGCGGCTTTGGTTGTCTAAATTTTGTTTGAATTAAGAAAAACAATGCATTTGCAAGTATTTTAAAAAAATCGAATTGCCTCAAGTTAAATCGCACTTGTGCTTAGGGGGTTAGAAACTGGTCACTTATGCTTCGAGAATTAACCAGTATTCGCTGAGTTCAAAAAACAAAAGAAAAAAAAGAATACAGACGGAGTATATTAGCTGTTCCTTCTTTTCTATCGTTTTGACCCAAAAAAAAAAAAAAAAAAAAGACAAAATGAAAAAGACTGTTCCTTCCTGCTTCAAATCAATCAACGGATGAACAAACTTCAACCATGGGATCTACGGCGGATTAGTAAAAAGGAAAAAAAAATGTTGGATCTGATGTATATACATGAATCTATTCCCTGTGCCAGGTGGTAATTCTTACGCGCAGTGTCCGCACATGCCAGCCACACAAACAGCTATGACATGTACCAAATTGTTCAGATAATTTTGTGCATGACTTGCAGGGTTGGTTCTAAGGTTTTTGGGGCCTAAGCCAATTCTAAAAATAGGATCCCTCAAGGTAGAAGCTACATTCTTAAAATAGGATCCAAGGATCTTCCATATCCAATTTTTTTTTTCTAATACTCATATAAAGTTTGTTTGCATATCCCACTTATTTAAATTTTTTACGGTTTTAGAAAAACATATAAAGTTTTTAAAAAAACTAATCACGTAATTCATTAAAAAATATAGAACAATTTTGTAAAGCTCTATTTGGTTTGCGGATTTTATCAAGGGAAAAAAATAAAAGATAAGGAATTCTACTTTTCTTTATTTGGTTGCAATGAAAAATTAGAAGAAAAAGAATAATTTGAATAATTTTGGCTTTATATGATTTTATCTTTTCTTTTCATTTTCTTTCCTCCGCATTTTTTTTTCCTTCCTTTTTTTTTTCCTTGATAAAATCCATGAACCAAATAGAGGGTAAAAGAAAGTTTTTTTTTTTTTTTTTTTTTTGGTATAAATGGACTTTTTGGCTAAAAATTAAACACAAACAGTAAATGATCAAAAAATCCACTAATAGATTTTGAGAAAAAACAAATTTTTATAAAAGCCTTTTATATCTTTTGTAAAACCTTAATAAATAAAAATTAGGAGGTGTGCAAATATTTTTAAAAAAAAAAATCATACAATGATTAGTCCCAAAATGGGGCTCTCATCTTTAAGCCAAAACGTAGAGCCCTAGGCAGCTGCCTTGCTTGCTACGCCCAAAACTGGTCCTGATGACTCAAATCGTAGCCTTTGATCATGCGTGCATGACAATCACCAGTCATCACTATGTGATTAGCCGTCACAAATTCACAATACGCGTCGCCCACAAAATCACTTATGCGAGGTACCTGTTTTTGGGTGGAAGGGTAGATCTGAGGCATGGATTTGAAACGTAGATCACGAATAGAGCGTGGATCGTAGACAAACGGACCATGGTGACTACCGCCGTTAAACGCCGTCTGCCTTCCGTAACATATTGAATCGATCTTACTGCTGACGCATATCCATGTTTTCATTCGCTAGCTAGTTGGATCACGTCAGCTCGTTGACGTGGTCAGACTATTGCACTGGAGGACATTGGTGCCCCTTTTCGTCTCAACAAGGGGAGAGAAATTGAGAGTACCGTAAAAAATTATATTCCTATTTATGAACTGTAACAAATTATTACGTGGCACCTGATACAAATACTACAAATAGAGAGATATTTCATATTATTTTTATGATTGCATGCATGTGCTCATTATATAATTGTTGCATGAAAGTCATCCCTGGAAGAACATTTGAAGAATGTCTTGGATACTTTTTGTCCATTCGATCAACACCTTTATCACGGCCAGCACGAGCAAAGATGACCACCCTCGAAGGCAGGCCATTCCTGGAGAGATCCACGACTCCTTGTAAATGCCGGTGAAGGACACGTATGAAAACAGCAAGACAAAGAGATTGACATCAGTACAGACGATAGCTATGGCCACTCCTTCAATACCCAGCTTGAAATGGGCTACCAGAAGATAATTTAGCGGGACATGGAGGACAACAGAGATGGCTGAAGATAAAATTAATGGTAATGTAAGGTTTTGTGCCCTCAGATAGATTCGAAGTGGGTGGAGGAGTGAAAGAACGAAGAGGTCTGGAATGGAGAAAACAATGAATGTATGTGCCATCGATGAGACTGCTTCATCTTGGCCACGCCACAGGAGGATACCCTTCATGTTTAGCCACATGAGAGATATGGGGATGGAGGTGAAGAGGAGGGAAAGAGCTGTCCTTTGTAAAGTTAAGCTGAGAAGCCTCCATTGTTTTGCCCCGGCAGCTTGTCCGCAGATGGTTTCCTTTTCCATGGCCAATGCGGAGATTACAGAATAGCCAGTGATGTTTGCGAAGCTGATCGCAAGAGAGCCACCGGCAAGCTCCTGCTCACCGAGATATCCAAGGAAAATCATGGAAATAATAGCTGTTAAAGAGAAGGGTAGACCTGTGAGTGCTGTTAGGCTTGAGATATTCCCTATTATGGCTTTGATTTCTTCCAGGGCCTGAATAAATTAAATTAAAGCAAGAACATGCAGGAAATGAGTATATAGTTAGTAATACATAATAACACTGTTTTTATTTTAAGTAACTACATGTAAATGGTTGTCGGGTAAGTTACCTGAGAAAAACTCGGCCGTGTTTGTAATTCTTCTTGATCATCAGTGCCGTGATTCATAGTTTTTCAGTGGATTTATGGAGGAGATCGATAGCTTTGGGTTACACCGCAATCTTCTAGATGGAGAAGTAAGAGATGTTAGTGAGGTCTGTGCTCGTGAGCTGCAGGTAAGTTTGTACGTTCTTGGGGCTTTGAATGGGAACGGAAGGATAGTGGGATAGCTATATATACACCCCGGTCGTGGAACACTTTAATTCCCGTGGGCAAATTACCCCGTCCGGCAAGGGCGAAGCTAGCTTGTAGTGAGGTGGGGCAGCCGCCTCACCTCATTTTCTTTTTTTTTTTTATATTTTAATCTTAAACTTTTATGCAATTCTAGATTTTCTTCTCTTCGATTTTTTTTTTCTCCCATTATTTTTCTTTACCACCTCTCTTATTTCTTATTTCTTATTTTTTATTTTTTACCCCTGTAAAAGTCTCAATTCCCCTCAATTCTCATCTCATTAAAGAAAGACCCAATACTCTCTCAAACATCTCCCATTGAAATATGGTTTATCAATGGATAATAATTTTTGTATTTTTTTTCTATCTCAAAATCATAAGATAAAAGAAAATTTTTGAATAAAAACTTCTTCAATTTTTTTGAATTAGGAATCAACACGCAGGCAAAATTCACCTCCCTTGAACTAAATTTCTAGTTCCACCCTGCCCGTCCCCGTCTCGGAACACGTTAATTTCCAGGCCAATTTTATATACGTCTGGGTCCCGCCCCGTCCCCGTCTTGGAACAGTCTTGGAACACTTTAATTTCTTGGCACACTTTGGAACACTTTAATTTCTTGGAACACTTTAATTTCCAGACCGATTTTATATACGTCTGGGTCCCGCCCCGTCCCCGTCTTGGAACAGCCTTTGAACACTTTAATTTCCAGACAAATGTTATATACGTCTGGGTCCCGCCCCGTCCCCGTCGTCGAACACTTTAATTTCCAGACAAATTTTATATACACTAATTCATTTTCGTCTGGGTCCCCACCCCCGTCCCCGTTGTGGAACACTTTAATTCCCATGGACAAATTTTATTTTATTTTTTTAATGGGGAGTGAAGGAAGGCAGAAGTGACAGTCCGAGATTAATTCTTAGGCATCGTTTGGTTGCATTTTTTAAAAAATCTTTTTGTAAGTAGTAAAAGTTATTTTGTATTTTCTGATTTTTTATTTTTAAGTAGAAGTAATAAAAGCAAAAACGTTTTAGTAAAATTGATTTTGTTGATGATATTTTTTGGATGTAATGGAAAATTCTATCGAATTATCATTGTCCAAACGAAAACCTAAGATAAACACAATTTCTCTCTATTGCAAATTTTTCGAGTTAAGGTCAAACTCATCCAAAAGATAAAAATGACTTTTAGAAACCAATCTTTATTACTTTTGCTTAAAATCAAATATTTTGCTTTTTGCTTTCTAGAGGTCCTTTTTATTTCCTCTAACCAAGCGGTGCTTTTTCGCTTTTACAACCTTTTGCTTTCGAAAGCAAGAAAGATCTTAAAATAAATGCAACGAAATGGTGCCGTAGAAAATGAAGTTTTAAAATGGGGAGTGAAGGAAGGTGTTTAATTCAGTAAAAACAGTGAAGTTTTAAAATGGACTGAAGGGTAACTATCTGAGACTAATTCATAGAAAAATGGATTGGGAATTTTTAATAAAAAAATGAAGTTCTAAAATGGGGAGTGAAGGAAGGTGTTTAATTCATAGAAAAATGAAAGTTTAAAGGACACTACTTGCCTCCACCCCAAGGTAGAGGAGTTTCTCCCCACCTCCATTCATTTTTTGCTACATGTCATAAATATTTTAAAAAAATATGAATTCGAAATCACAAACAAATAAATAAGCTAATATGAATACGTTGACACACATTCATGTTAACATAAAAATATAACACTCAAATATGGATTTATAAAAATATGTTCACAATTATGTAAATATAGGAATGCATACACACAATCAATTCTCCTTTTTTATTTGAACACCCAAGGATGAAGGCAAGTATTTTCCAAGTTTAAAAGGAGTGAAGGGTTACTATATGAGATTAATTCATAAAAAAGTGAAGTTTTAAAATGGTGTGAAGGTAAGGGTGACAATTCGAGATTAATTCACAGAAAAGTCAAGGTTCAAAATGGGAGTGGAGAATGGCAATGCATAGAAAAATGAAGTTTTAAAATGGGGATGAAGGTAGGTAAAAGTGACAATCTAAGGTTTGCCTCCTTTTCTTTTGGCCTTTTTTGCTATTCATAAAAGTTTTAAAATGGGTATGAGGGTAGGTAAAAGTGACAATCTAAAGGCATGACAATCGAGCCTTTATTTAGATGCCTATCCTTTAGATTGTCTAGATTGTCACTCAATCTACAGGCATCTAACATGCCTTTAGATTGTCACTCCTACCTACCCTCATCCCCATTCTAAAACTACATTTTTCTATGAATTGAAAAAGCAAATCTCGGATTGTCGGTTTTCTCTCCCCCATTTCAAAACTTCATTTTTCCATGGGAAGTTAGCTATATTCAGCAATTGGGACCAAGATGTGACTCCCTTCTTTGATTAAGGAAGCACACAGGCAGGCAGCTCTTGCGACAAGGGGCAAATGTAATGCCAGGCAGCTCTTGCGACAAGGGACAAATGTAATGTCCTGTATTTCCGTAAATTATTAATTTATTTTTAAGTCTAAAATCTTAATTTTAAATTTAATTCTATTAGACTAATTTTATAATACATTATTTGGGACAAGATATACTTGGATTAGGTAAATCTTACAATCAAACAATATTACCCTAATTGGGTTAATATATAAGAATCTTTATTAGAAGATTTTATTCTTTTAACAAATGGTTAAAGTCTTGGAAAGGCAGATTGGAGTCCTAATAATTTCATTGTCTTCCTCTACTAACAAATAAGGTGAAAAAAGTCTACAACCTTGAGTTCATGCTTCTGTCTTTTAGGGTACTTTAATATATACATTATACAATTGTTTGCTTGTACGTTTGGGGTTAAACCATAGGGTGTACTGGTAAAGTGGGTTATAGAATTGTTATTATTATTTTATATATATATATATATATATATATATATATATATATATATATATCTATATATATATATATATATAGTTCCGATCAGGTTAGCACGTGTTGATATATATAGTTCCGATCAGGTTAGCACGTGTTGATATAAGTTATATCAACACCAGGCATTGGGGCCGGGGTTGTACCTCTTGCATTGAACCAATGTACTTCATAATCCACTAATGCACAAAGTACAACTTCCAATGCACGTGTTGACGTAAATTATATTAGCACGTGCTTACCTGATCATCATCCTATATATATATATATATATATATATATATATATATTTTTTTTTTTTTTTTTTTGTACTGATACATCCCGTAGTACAAAAACGAAAAAAGAGTTGTTAGTTAAGAAAGTTGCTTTAGAGCTCCATTGTCTGTTAGGTTGGGTTGATAAATCTGACACATATTTTGCGATGGACAGCACATCATGCCAAGTGCTCTTTTAAACATTACTAGTGGAGTTCTTAGCACTTAATCCTGCTGCCAGTTATATTACGGAACAGGTAATGCTAAATAATTTGGTGTTTTCCTCTTTTTATGTATACAGATGCAGAAAAACTGGAAACTATTTGTGGCTTTCAACTGGCTTTTGAGGTAATCCAATATTTATTTTCCGTATTGCAGGTCTTCACCATTGATGGAGGAATGGTGATGTAGGAGGCCTCCACAATTCCCCACCCTTGATGATTTATCATAATAAAAGGTCAATTGGTGAGAATTTCTGAGGCTTCAAACTTGTGGCACTTAAAGTTCCATTTGAGGTTTTATCAGGAGCATAAAATTTTAGCTTTCGAGAGAATCCTGGAAGTTTTGAAAGGTTTTAATTGCGGACAATAATTAGGAAGAGGAAATAGGAGGATTTTGCAGTTTATGAAAAGCATTTAGAATGTGTATTGACTATTCCCAAGATCTGATTTTGATAGATAAACAATATAAAGGTGCAAGATCCCTGAGGAGATGAGTTATTCAATGAAACCAACCTGAGCTGGGCTACGTTGAAATTAACTTGGATCGTTCAGTCAAAAATCCTCGCTCTGGTTGCAATCGGTGCTTAATAAACACTGCACAATGCACATACTAACCTCTAGTTGTGGGATATAGCTTGAAAGCTGGCAAAACTTATTGACTAAAAAACACCTCAACAAGAGTGGGAACATCTTTAAAAGGCATGTTTATCGTCGGTCCAGAATATTTAAATGACATGAGATTTATGGCAGAAATCTCAATATTTTCCAAACGATGGCAGTGCACTATCTCCAAGTATTTTAGCTTGAGAATGGGGTGCAAATTGGTTTGAGACAAATGGATTACCGAATCACCCGACCTTTAAGGGTTTGGCTTGGTTTCCTAGAAGCTTAGATAGATTTCTGTTCATGAATTTACAAAAGGGTCCGGTCATTGCCACCCCAAAAATTTATTTTTACCGTTCACTTATTTTAAGTTTTTAAAGATATTATGAAAAATAAAATGTTTTTATTAAAATTGGCTGCATTGTTCATTAAAAAATTTCATTTAAAAAAAGAAAAAGAAAAAAAAAAGGGGTTCTTTCAAAATTTATCTTTTAAGTGGACTTTTTGCCAAAAAAGAAACAGAGATCGTAAATGGCTTAGTGATGATATTCAAATGACAAGAACGTGAATCAACTTTTCCCTTTTTGGGGATGGAGGATGAGGCCAAACATGGGTATCCCGAACCTATTGGGTCCAAAATAATCCCACATAATATACAATCCATATGGAAGTCTATGCATTTAATAGTGAGGGGGCATAAATTCGAATTCCAACATCTTGTTCTTAAGCCATGGTTCTTTGCTATCTGTGGCTGCACTACCCTTACATGTTTTTCTCTTTCTATAATATAAAATATAAATACAAATTATCTAACTAAAGGGATCCATTACACTTAGTGTAACATCTTTACTCGTACACCCATTAATATCTTTTTATAGAAAACAAATTTTTGCCAATCCACCGTTGATTTAGATACTCTTTACTTTATGTGTCATGTATACCGAAGTTCAAATTAATTGGATATCAGAAAGTGTTTGATCTATAAATTTTTATATATATAATTTGGGACCCTATTGGATGACATAACTCTTAATATCTGATTAACTTTAAATTTGGTATGCATGAAGATAATATTTAATCCAATGATTAGATTGATAAAATATTATTCTTATAAAGAAATATTGATAAATGTAAAAATAAAAAAATTTACACCGAATATTAACAAATCACCTCCCTTATCTAACAAATTAAAGGATGTTCTAAACTTGTATTTTAAAATATAAGCCGTATAAGAAGAACGTGGTGTGTTCTAGAATATTCTTAAAAGAGATAAAAAATTATATATTTTTTTAAGGAATTCTAAATGTGGATCCTAGCTATTGAAAGTGGGATTAGGTGGTTCGATATCTACCGTTCATTGAGAAAGTGGAGTGGCATGGCTTTGTATAAATAGGAGAAGCATGGAGTTCTAATTGAATAATGGAGGAATGGTGTAATAGCGTATAAATTGCACACTTTTTTTCTTTTTTCTTTTTTTCTTTAAAACATCGATACAATTTACTTTGATCTTTAATCTGTTTAATCAAAAAATGGGTATTAATGCTTTTTCATAAACTTGAATCTGAAATCATTTACTTAATAAATGAGACAAATACCATTAAACAATATATTATACCATAGGCGAACGTAGAAATTTATAACCTATTTAAAATTGAGAAATGAAACTTGCACTGAAACATGTTAGGCGAATTACTAGAATATATTAACGATTAAATATTTTTGTGCTAGGAGAAGATTTATGGCACTTTGGAATGTAGGGAAGAAGTTTGTGTGGAAGAATTTTTTGAAAAGGAAGAATTCGAAGCTAGAGGATTTGAAGCACCAGCTGGTTAGTTTGCGGAAAGCTCGTAATGAAACGTAGGTGATGGTGGACGGAAGAATGCTAGATTTTTCACTTACATGGAGGAAATTAATTAATCTTGAGATGAAAGAGCAGTATAATGCTTTGTTACTTGTCAATTAGCGATATGGCCTGACAGAGTGGGTATGGCTATTGCCAACCATGGGAGAGTAGCTGGGGAACACTATCTGGGCGAGCGCAGTGGAGGAAAGACTTTTTGTTAATGGTGATAGATCTTTAAAATTTCCAAAACCAGAGTAAGGGAAGTAAAGGTGAAGACTTCAAATGGGAAAGTGAGAGTGCATGTAGTACTGCTCCTGAACCTGCTCTAGTTGGTGTTGCTAGATGTAGGAGTGTAAATTGGCCTGGGTAGCTCGAATTCGACTCATGTTCGACTTGTAATTTGGCTTGCTCGAACTTACCTATTATAAAAATGAGCGGCTGAGTCCAAACATGGTTTTAAGCTCATCAAAATTTTGAGCCGAGCTTGAGCTTTGACCTACTTGACTTGGCTACTCCTCGTCCAAGTTCTCTCATTTCTTTCTCTAATTTTCTTAGAATTCATCAATAATATGCTTCAATATTTGTAAAAGATCACATGGTGGATTTAATGAAACTAGCAACTTCTTCTTTTTTGACTTACTAGACCGAAGAAGCACGTGCGAGGCACGTGCCCGATGTCTTTGTAGAGGTAGTTAATAAGAATTTATTTTTTATTTTTTATTTTTATTTTTATTTTTTTGTAGTGTTCTTCTATGTCTTTTTGATAATGGTCCCATGCACTATCAAACTCTCTAGCATCCTAACCTGCTTTCATGACTACTTCCATTGGCTTCGATTTCCTTGCATGAAAAAGTCTATTACCCCAACAAAGATGGAACCATCATATAGGTCATTATTTTTATAAATGCTGAAAGATGAAGAAATGGTCAAGTACTTCGACCGTTCTCGATCAATCTTATTATGCCAACACTTTAATGTTCCATTGCTGGCCTGGGTACAAATTTTATAAAATATGGAATGTAACTATTAGTTTTTTTGGTTTCAATGGACATATATAAAGTTTTATTATTAGTGATCAGAATACTATATGATATATACGAATGGATAATACTCCCCCAAGAAATTACCCAAGCACATACATCGTATCATTCTTAATAAAGCCTAACCAAAACCAGAGGATCCAACATCTATAAAAAATTAAGAAACAAAGAATGACTCCCAACAATTACCATGTATTAAAATGAAAAAAAAAAAAGAGAATAAAAATAAAAAAACACAGCATATTGTTAAAAGCCCCGCAAGATCAAGATTGCTAAAATTTTCACAATCTGATTTTATACCTGGACAGGATTTTTGAACATGGGCATGTAATAGATCAAGATTGCTAAAATTTTGCCTATTTTGCCTACCACAACTTGTATAAATATATTGATTTAAAGTTTCGTGCAAGAGGAAGAACAGCGGAAGTGATAGCATGAACCTATTTAGAAATCAAGCTACCAAGTTGGCCAGGTGATAACAATAAGGAATAAAGGTGGAACAAGTTATAACTTCCAACAGCTGCCTATACAGATAACAAAATATGCATCATATAAAGTAGCTGAAATAAGTACAAAAGGATGTCCTATGTGCAAAACTGATGCACTACTGGATGAAGCCTATGTTGAGAGGGTAATCTGTCCAGTAATATATCAGTTTTGGATTCAAAAGATTCTTTGTCAGTACTTATGTGAACGGAGTAAGGGAACAAGCTATATTGTTCTGAGCGTGTTCCTTTTAGCTGTACAGGAGCATTCAGTTCCAAAATAACAAAAAACAAAAAGTGCAGTTTGAAGATCCAACACAAGTGTGTGGATTAGTATATTATAAGGCTGTTTTTTAGGTGACAATTTTAAGTGGACGAACCATTTTGTAAGGTATTTGGAGAAGTGTGGACTTGGAGAGGATTGAGGGATTCTTCAGAGCTCTTTTGTTTGTCATTGTTGTGGACAATAGGAGAAGATGGCGCCTTTGTAGACTGGAAATTTGCTTGCTCAACCTTTGGGATAGGTGATCCATCTTGGCAGGAGCAATCCTTCTTGTCTTGTTCTATGGAAATATCCATCTCCTTGGTGGCTTGTTCAAGCTGCGGCAGTTCTAAGAATGGTATGATTTCCGAGTGATGGATGTTATACTTCTTCACCACTGTCCCTTGGTACCTTCGTTGGCAAGCATGAATTTTCACCAAGTATTGGTTTTTAAGAGCCAATTGAGAAGTCCTTTCAATGAAGGAGGGAGCAAGCTGATGATTAAATAGTTAAGTGTTAGAACATTGGCATTTGTTTAATTTACATAATCAAACATTATCTAAATGAAAAGAAAGTGGGAAAAGGTACATAGAAGATGAAATCTATTATTTGTGCAATATGAATGAATTTTGTAGGCAGAAAATATTGAATATGTAGAGGGAAAATACATATAAAAAGTTTGCAATGGATAACTACAAGGAAGAGAAAATTATTTGAGTAATAAAAGGTAAGAGAAAGATACATTGGTAGTAGTTTGAACCAAGTCCATTGCAGTGCAACATAGGAGGGTTTCAGCATCTTTCCCATATACAAAGGCTGATATTTTGCCTGTTAGATCAGCAAGTTCAACTTGTGCAGTGCACCTATATAGATACTAATAAAGTTAGACTTATTTGATTAGTTCATGTGTGGTAACATATGGTTTTAGGTATGGTTTTAGGATTCTAATTTGATCAATATATGCGCCAAGATTTGGACAAGCATAATAAATATGATTATACAATCCAAGGACACATAATACTTAGAGGTATTATATATAAATACTTCCTGAGTTAGTTATGTGTTTATGTCAGCAGCATTAACAAGTTATCAAGAAATGAAAACGGGGTAAAAGCTAATAGCCAAGTATAAAGCACGAAGCAAACAAATAACTAAATAATGTGCTTTGTATAAATAAGAAAAATCCATGTTCAAAATAATGTACCTAGCAAGAAGAAGTATAAGCTTTTTATGCGTAAGATGGTCTAGCACATTTCAAAAGGTGCTTACCAAAATCACCGGGGTACAAATTGAACAATTTGATAAACAACAACCAAAGTACAAATGAGGCGCCATAACCAAAAACAATGAACAGATATAAGTAAGATAGCAATAGTAGAGCAACCATTACAAATACAAATATCAATGATCAAAAAATAAAGTGGGTACAAACCATGCAGAACAAAATAGCAATTAATGTAAAAGACAACTAACAACTTTATAATGAACAACAGGCTCAGATAACCAGCACAAGCACAGCAAGATGAAAGTCTAATTGTGCAGTTGCAAATTTTGTTGCCCATGCTAAGCATAAAAGTTGTCAAAACACTTTATTACTTGCACAAGCCTTCAAAATTGCCGCACTACATAATAAACGAATCAACCAAGCTATGTTATTACTCATACAAATACATCGTCACTGCCCCACGCGGCAAGGAAAAAGAAAACAAAATTGCGTGCAATGGTCTTTCTCAAGGAACAACACCAAGGACCAAAGGAAAGCACACTCGAAACTATAACATTTAAATAGTGGCTAAGTAAAAGAAGATATCATTGAAGAAAAAACCATTGATAAGAACATAGTACATTAAGTAACTAATTAGCAAAAGTACTTTGAAATGATATACATACAGGACAAAAGAACAAAATCTTATTTCAAGGAAAGCGCAAACTTTATTAATTTTTGATGAAAAACAACAAAACAAAGGCTTAGGTTGTTTGGGACGTTACTCAAATAGTTCAAGCAACAACACATGTGACAACAGATGCCCTTCTTTTTTTTTTTTTTTTTTTCCTTTTTATATAAAATTTGTTATACGTTTTTTTTTTTTAATGAAAAAGAAGGCCCAATACGTTTTTTTTTTTAATGAAAAAGAAGGTCCAAAAAAATAAAAAAAACCCACAGAAAACAGAGTGAAGTACAATAAAAAGTCCGCTAGTCAAATGGGGCATCAGAATTGGCGCACGATGAGTTGGCTAAAACCAACATGACATTGTTCTGAATTCCCAAACATCATCATAGCCATAAGACGGTTCACAATTGAAAGGTTATCTTTATAGTTGCAAATTCTGTTGCATGTACAATAACTAAACAAAACATAGACATATCAACGTTTGTTATACAAGCCATTAGAATTGCCATACTATATAAGAAACTAACCAATCAATTTAGCCCATAGATCCATTACGTAGTTGAAAGCCTTGTTGCTAATCCTGAAGAAATGAAGCTTTAGAAAAGCATCATTCCTTAGTTAAACCCTCAGGACCCTAATCCTGAAGAAATGAAGCTTTAGAAAAGCATCATTCCTTAGTTAAACCCTCAGGACCCCAAACTACATAACAACTAATTAAGGTTTAAATATTTGTAAATAGAACAAAAAAAAAAAAAAAGAAAAAAAAAAGAGAAAAATCATACAATACACAATAGCTTATAACCGCATGCATGTGAAAAAATTTAAAAGCCATTAAACAAAATCAAAGAACAGAAAAGCATGCTGGAAGTTAGAACTATAAGAAAATCAAACATTAAAGAAGAGTAATAGAAAATAAGCTCTACTTTAGTTTTCGCAATGAATTATTGTTGTGAAGTAACTTTTTTTTTCCCCCCTCACGTGAACCCTGATTATGAATAGCTATCTATTTGTCTATACTTTCAATATTCCATGTGTGGCACGTTTGACTCTTAAGTGTCCTCATCTTGTGGTTTTGCTAATTAAGTACTCTAAAATTGATCCATATTAAATTAGTATTAAAGTTTCATATATAGAACATGTGCATGTACTTATGCACCAATTCTAGAAAATAAGTATTGATGTAGAGTTGTAGTCTTATTGTTTAGGTACCATACATAATTGAAATACAAATAGTCAGATACTGTAGAAGTTGTGCTTACTGGTTAGATTATGCTAGATTTAAAGCTTCCACATAAAAACAAAATCCTGATTATATTCAAATTAGAGAAGGCTTAAAGGATAGACATTTTCGCTCTTCTTTTGTATTAGACAGTGCCTAAGTTGAAAAAAAAGAAGGGGGAAAAAATGTAAAAAGCTAAACTTATAAGTTTCAATATATAATATACAATCTCTTTCCCATGTAATCTTCTTCTTTTTATTTTGTTGGTTTTCTTGTTGGTTAATTTCTGCATTGATGAAACCTTCTGTAGACAACCACAGAGGCAAAATACCAGAAAAACAAAAACTTGAAATCTAATAATAGGTAGCAGTTAAGGCAGCTGTAGTTAGATTTCCAGTTTTTTTTTTTTACTCTTCCTAGAATTTTTCAAATAACGGTGTCTATGCAAAATAACTTCTTTTCATTTATTTGAAGCTTTATAGAGGCTCGGATCACACTTTAGTAAATTAAATAGAAATATAGTAGTTCATGGCTAGGAGAATAGGGTTGTAGTTATAAGAACGTCCAATCACACACACTGCCAGTACTATTATCCTTAATGTATATTCTTAAGCGTATTTAAAGTTTAAATTGAAAGTAAGAATTAACCATTCTATAAATCTAACAGGAAATTAGCCAAAATTACTGTGCCTAGGAAACTGATGCTAGCTGAAATGACCTTGGCCTTTGAACACAACCGTTCACCTAAAATAATTATTGGTTAACTTTGTGGTTTTGATTAACACTTGTAAATTTACACTTCTCCATTTTCCTCTTTTACGAATTCAAGCATGATAAGATGACTTTTCTAGGATATACATATAGTTGTTTGCATAAAACTGAAATCTTAAGAGTTAAAAGTTCAGAAAGTTCAGAAATAGTACACAAGTTGCGGCTATAGAAGAATGAAAAACAAAAAGGGACATTTGCATAGTTATTGTTGGTATGTCTTAGAATTAATTTGACAAGCTATTGGTACGGCTAATAAACAAAAGGCTAAGTTTCATTACCTAATTGGTAGATAAATTGGTTTTTGAGCTAAGTGTTTAAAAAGTTTGTCTTTATGTAAACAGAACCAGGCTTGTTTATTGAATTTTATTAACATACAATAAGCATTGATCAGTATGTGTTTTTAAAAAAATTATCATTATTACCCTAATGCTCCATGAAGGGAAAAAAAAAAATTGTATTTCAAAATTCAGCTTCCCCTAAATTTCAAGTTTTCATTTCTTTTTTAATTGAATGTTGCTAGCCATTGTAACATGGTTTGCCTTAAATTGCACTAAATGATTAAAAAGTAATAAAGAAGTTTGCTTTTAAACAAATACAATATAATGATATCTTCAAGTTTAAACCATCTTATCTTATATAATCACAGGTAATGAACTTGGGCAAACCTACAAGCTTACAAGCATAAAAGTAAACATATCCAAAGCAAACCTACATGTATATAAATTATCAGAGTACATAAATCTAAATCAAGCTAACATGCATAGTCAACCCAATAAACTATTGACCACTAAAGCCTAGATAGGACAAACCTCATAGCCCAAACAAAGATCTAAATATACACGATCAAACTATAAAACTACATAAACCTTAAGGAAGCTCGCATTTATATATATTATCAAAGTGGATAAATCTGAATAAACAAAGTACATAAATCTGAATGGAACTTACATGTATATTTTTCCAGGTAAACTATTAACAATTAAACCATAAACAGCACAAACCTAATGCCTAGAAGAAGCATTTAAACATTATGAAAGTCAATAAATCAAAAGCAAACTTACATGTATATATTATAAAAGCACATAGATCTAAAACAAACTTACAAACATTGAAGCACATAAATCTAAACCAAACCTACATGGATAAATATTATCAAAGTACTTAAAACCAAAACAAACTAACATCCATATTCTCTTAAATATCCATATGCAATATGCAATCATCACATAATAACAACCTATATTGCTCAAATTTTTCTTTTTTTTTTTTTTTTTTTTTTTTTTTCTCTTCGTGATTGATTATACATATTTATTCTCTCTCATTTATCAATTTATTATTCTCTTACTCCTTACCAATTTTTTTCTTATAATTCTTTAAAAAAAAAAAAGGAGGGGGGGGGGCATTTTTTGCCCCCTTTATACCAAATATAGATTACATAAACACATCTAAAAAAAAAAAAAAACCCAGCAGCTCAAACACCCCCCCTCCACCCCTTCGTATTATAAAACTCTATGAACCAAAATCAAGCTTACATGATATCATCAATGCACATATAAATATCTAAAACAAACTTACAACAATAAAAGTATATAGATCTAAAACAGACTTACATGTATATAGTATACAACCATAAAAGTACATAGATCTAAAGCAAACCTACATGTGTATATTATCAAAGTACATAAACCTAAATCAAGCCAACATGTATTTTCGACTCAATAAACTATTGACCATTAAACCCTAAATAGGAGAAACCTCATCACTCAAACAAGGATCTAAAAAAAGGCAAATACAATCGGACAACTCAACAAGAATAATCATGCCAAACGATAAATTGAACAGGGAAAATAAAGCATGAAGCATTTTAAAAGCAGCATACAAATCGGTAATTAATCAGCAAATTCTAATAAGCAAGCTCTAAAGAAACGGGGGGAAATCATACCCGATCACCAAGCCAAGAAACACAGCTATTTTCAACCCAAGAAAATAAAAGCAAATAGACAAATACAGACCCCAAAAGAAAATCCCCCAAATACAAACCCAAAAGAAACCCATAGAGAACTTAGCTTCCAAACCACGAGGCCTGCTACAACCTCTGGACAACAAACCCCATCACAGCCGTTCGCCAATTTCTCTGGTACAGACATGGCAAAACCACATGCAATCTCCGTATCCAAGAAGCGCACAACAACAACGAATCACATGGAGCATGTACGTCTTATCATTTCATCACAGTCAAGAAGCTTCACAATCACGCTTCCCAAATGAAGCCCAAACCCATAAACGACTTTGTTGTAGGCTAAAACAGAAGGGGAACGACACCGCTTTACCTCTCAACAGGCACACTGACTGAGACAGCACATGGTATGCATACAGGTTGTAGCCCAACAAGCAACGCAAAACGACCCCATTTAACTGAGCCAAAAACACAATTTTCAAACACATCATATGGCCTTTGTACGGGGAGCGCTCCACTCGAGGAGTCACATGGGAGTATCAACAACTCCAATCCAAACTGGCATTGTTCCCACGCAACATGCCAATAAACGGCGTCGTTTTGGCAGAGCAGGGTGTCTGGCAAAGGAGCCCAGCGTTGTTTTGCTCAAGGGCCAAGCGCGTTTTGTTTTTACTGTTCAAATTCGACGAAGGGGTGAACAGTGCCGGAGACTCATACTGACTTTTAGAAGGTGTCTATAGAAGTTAACAGGAAAACTTGGGATGCTTTTGTAGATCCCCAATGAAGCTGCTAGTGTCAGCCTATTAGGCAAATTTTTGGAACACGTGTGAGACTGTCAACAAAAGAAGAGAAAAAAAATAAAACAAAACAAAGTAACTGTGCCATGGTGGCTCGCTAAACAGCTCGCCACAGTTAGCAAGCATACTTCATGGGTTACTTAAAGCATCCATTGTGGATGCTCGGTATTGATTATGGTAACTAAATATAATATCTATTCTATACTATATTTAGGAGTTATGCTGACATGGCAGCTTAAATATCTTTCCCTCCAAAACTCTCTTTTCACCTTACTTATGGGCCCACCAATATTTCTCCCCCTCTTTTTAGAATAATTTGTTTTCATGTCTTTTCATTTTAAAATTTGAAACCCCTCTTAAAAGGTTATTGGTTGTCACTAAGCATATGAATCACATTTTTTTTTTCTTTTGACCAATAAGATAACTAGAGTTTGCAATTCCCGTGCATCGCGCGGGTCTCTGCTAGTAATATTATATATAGATAGTACAATGTGAGAACCTATTAAAAGTAGGCAGAAGTGTATCTTGGAATGGAGGATGGTGAAGAACTTATAATTCAACGTGGTCACGTGTACAATTCATTTGTATATTCGTGTACCTAGAACTCATGTGCTGATTTTTCACTAGTTATGTTAAGTTCATTTTGCCTAATTTGATGAGCTTGTCATAATGGACTGCGTTGAGAGTCAAACTAAATAAATTAAAACATTTATTAACTTAGACTATAATTTATTGATCGATAGTAATATTAATTTTTTATCTTAGGTTTGAGCTAAGTATTGATAAGTGGAGGTATTTTACTTGGATTTTGACGTTACCGCTTGAGGTAAGTAGGAGTATGACATGCTAATTTATTTATGACAAATGTTTTATTTGTTAAATAAATGATTTCACGAATGATTTTTATATCCATTCAAACATGTCTATTTTGTTTGTATGAGCCAAGCAAATGATTTTGTATTATATTTCAAGTAATGTTAGATATGATTTACTGATCACTTGAAATTATATTTAGCCAAATTGATTATAATTGAAACTCTGGTCTAACTGCCTTATGTCTAGCTAGCCCTGGTCAATAGGGGTTAAGTTATTGGCCTTTGGTTCTTTTTTGTTCCAATGCTCTGCCCTGGTCAGTAGGAAATAATACTAATTTTTGGTACCAATACTCTATTTAAGTCTCCTCTTGATAGAAGCATCGTTTGGACTTTCGGGTTAATCTATCTGAGTCATTTGTGTGGTTAGCTAAAGTTACAAAATAAATATGTGTTCGTTATGATCTGAAAGTTCTGAATGTTTATTTGAAATCTGATATTGATATGAGAATTCTGAAAATTTGCATTTCTCTGAACATCTTTTGAAAAATATTTAATTGTGGTTACTAGCATATAATTTATCAATATACATTTTTGTGAAAAACTCGTGTGATTAGTTTGACTTATTTTTGTGTATGTTATACTCACCCTTACAACATATTTTTCAGATGAGTAGTCTGTTAGATTACTGGACCAAGTGCAGTGGAGGCTTAGAACGCGTCAGGCTGGCAGCTATTAGATTGAACATTAATTAGTATTAGTTTCCATAATGATTTCTTTTTCTTATGAGAGGAATTTTGGATTTATTTTAGATGTTATTTGTTAAAATTTGGAGTTATGAGATTTGAGTAGACAACCTTTTCAATTATTTTAGATATTGTTGATGATTATGACATCACTGAAGTTTTGGTAATTATTAGTATATTAAATTTCATCGTTGGATATTTTATTATAGATGGACTATTTTAATTGATAACATAAATGGTTGGAATACAGATGTTTAATTGTGCTTTCAGACTCGATCACTTGGATTTGGAGTGTGACAGCAAATCCCTAGATGTAACTACTTTCCTTTTTGGACACTACTTACCTCTACACCAAGTAGAGGAGTTCCCCTCCATCTCCATTCATTTTCTGTCACATGTCATAAATATTTTACAAAAATATGAATTTAAAAACACTAACAAACAAATAAATTAATATGGATATATGGATATACATTTATGTTAATATAAACATGTGACACTCGAATATGGATTTATAAAAATATGTTTCCAATTATGTAAACATAAAAATGCATACGCACAATCAATTCTCCTTTTTATTTGAACAAGTGATGAAATATGAAGGGACAGAAGGAAGGAGTTCCTCCACCCTTGGTGGAAGCAAGTATTTTGCTTCATTTTTTAATGGAGTCCTTGTGTCTTATCCAAAAAATTAAATAAATAAAACAGTGGGACAAGACATAAACGTAATTTTGCCACATCAGCCTCGCCGTCCGTTCCACAAGGAAAACCCAAGGATAACGGTATGAGCGTGGAAAGCGCGGCTTTCCCCTCCCCCTTTCCTTTCCACTTCCCATCATATTTGATCGCGCTTTTTGTTGTCTTTTACTATCTTCTAAAATATCTTAAATTAAAATACAAAAAATTTTGATCGAGCTGGCCAATGAACTACTCTACTAAATTACTTGCTTTGCTACCCAACAATTAATTAATGTTTTATTAATATGTGATGGGAGAAGGGATTGATCGAAGGCCTCTTACTATTTTATTTTTTTTATCCACTCATCTTTGGGCAGATGAAAAAGGGATGAAAGGCTATTTTCAGATAAAATGAACACATTACCCTCAACAATTAGTTATTATTAATTATTTTATGTATTAATATGTAATGATAGAGTAATACTAAAGTCTCTCCCAACATTTTTTGCCGATTGAAAATGTATAGGGGCATAGTCAAAGAAAAATGTTGGAGAGGTTGATTCAACATGTTATGGGAAAGTTCCTGAACATTTTTAACCACGGAAGCGTGGCATACATATGTCATGGGAACCGGCCCATGACGTCACGGTAAACGCAATTGATATATTAAGTATTAACACCGCGCCCGCAGTTTTTTTTATATTTTAGTTGAATGGGTGGAAAAACCCACAAACAGAAAAGAGCAGGTTAAACAAATCTATGGGTAGACACCCCCACTCAAGTCATTCTTCAACTGATCAAGAATCAAAAAAGGGGCTCTCGAAAAATAAAGAAGCCAGGAGGCAAATCATGATTGAGGCGAGCAAGACAATCAGCCGAATGGTTGCCCGGAGTTTCTTTGTTTGTTTTTTATTTTTATTTATTTATTTATTTATTTTGTTGCTAGGTGAAATAACAGTTACGCTAATGGTACTAGTAATCGAGTACACGTGATACGTGTGCAACACATCTTTTCAAGTTTCTACTTTATTAGTGGAACTGATATGTCAGTTTCCAAATTTTTTTAACTGCATGTGTGTGTGATAAAGAATTAATAAGGGAAAACAGATTGTGGTGGATTTTTTAAAGTTGATAAAATTACCAAATCTTCTCTTAACTTATTAACTTATAAGGGCATTTTAGTATTTTCAGTTACAGTCCAACCACAAAGAGAATTGGTTTTATATAATAATTAATAATTGAACACACGCAGTGCGTGTGCAACACATCTTTTCAAGTTTTCATTGCATCAGTGGAACTGTTATGTCAGTTTTCAAGTTTTTAAACCGCATGTGTGTGTGTGTGAGAATTAAGGGGAAACAGGTTATGATGGGTTTTTCAAAGTTGGTAAAATTACCAAATTGTCTCTTAACTTTATTAACTTATAAGGGTATTTTAGTATTTTCAGGTGTAATCCAACTACAAAAGGAATTGGCTTTATATAGTAGTATAGAAGATAATATAAATAGTTTACACTTATAGAAAAACATTAAATAATCATAAATTAATAATCAATAACAACAACAACTTATAAATTATAAATAAAACATAAATTAACAGGGATTCGGCATGCAATATACGGAAGTATACCAAAACAGATCTGGGCTATTTTTGGATAATGATAATTAGCAGATTCACATTGACCATTAACATTTGAATTTTTACATGGAAATCTTAAATGAAAAAAGTTACGAGACCATAAGAAAATGTTGGGGAGGTTTACTTAGAATTGTTCTCAAGGGTTCCCATGATTGATGTTGGGAGGTTTAATCGATTAAGATTGTTGGAGATAATGACTAAATTATTGTGGAAAAACCTTGCCAACTTTTTTACATGATGGACAAAAATTGTCGGGAAGGTTCCTCCTCGACATTTTGACACGTCACATTTGACATTTTCTTCTCATAGGGAGGTGGGTATTTTCTTCTCATTAATCATATCCTCTGGGTGGGTATTTTCTTCTCGTACATACCCTCCTTTCTTCTCATAGATGCCGTCCCGGCTAGGGATGGCAATGGGCGGGTTTGGACGGGATCCCCTTATCCCAATTCCAACCTATAAAAAATCTCTAAACCCATTTCCTACCCAAATCTTACACGGGACAAAACCCCCTTATCCTAACCCTGACTTTATAAAAAATCCCTAAACTCATTCTCCACACAAACCCTACATGAGTAAGGCATTAATTTCCCATTTAATTACCAACCTATGACAATTCAATGAATGCACCTGTTTAAATATGCTTAAATAGTGAATATTTGAGAAGTTTCCATCCTCTTACAGAGACTAACATCTTTTGACCTCAATCAAAATATAAAAAAAAACTGAGATAAGAGAACTAATAGCATAAGAACTTAATGAGTAAAAAGAAGAAAAAAAAAAACACTTATATGAAATGATGGAAAACTAGTTTGGTAAACACAACATATATATATATATATATATATATATATATATATATATTATGTAGGGCGGGGTGGGAACCCAAACCTGCCCGTAACCTAAGTCGGGATTTTTTATAAAATACCAATCCTACCCCTATTCTATTTAAAACAATCCCACCCCATCCCAATAGGGCCGGACTGGGCCGGGATACCTAGTTTAAGTGGCCAATTGCCATCCCTACTCCCGGCGAGCATTTTTAATCATATCCTCTGGGTGGGTATTTTCTTCTCATAGCTAGATACCCTCCCAGCACTTTTAATCATATCCTCTTGGTAGTTTCTCGGTATTTTCTTCTCATAGGTACCCTCCCAGTACTTTTAATCATATCCTCTGGGTATTTTCTTCTCACTTTTAATCATGAAAACCCATGAGAGCAATTCAGAGATCATACATGCACTCTTTTGAATAAAATTGTTTTGACATTTCCCACTTTAAAAACAAAAACGTTTATTTGCAATATTATATCCGATCCATCTATGTTTGATATCCGGAGGAGGAAAGACCTAGGGATTATGGTGACACATAGATCTGAAGACGGTGAGATGTGGAGTTCTTCATGATTTTTCTGACAGGTTGTATAGATTGAAGGGCTTGTTTGGTTGTCCAATTTGAAATTAAACAATTTAAGAAATTTTACATAGGATTAATAGTATAAATCCATTACTTTGAATTAAAATATTTTAAAATGTTGAAGTTATCATTTATAGTTGATTTTATAGAATCAATTTTAAAGAATTCATGAAATGCCACTATTTTGAATTTTCACTCTTATTTGTGATGATAACCATCATTTTCTTGATTTTGTTAATTCAAAATGATAAAGTGTGCCTTCAATACTATATAAAATTTATTGAATTATTTAATTTTGAATTGGACAACCATTCAGGCCCCGTCTCTTTTCCATCTAACTAGTGAGTCAACACTATAGTCTATGATGGGGCTTGCATCAAGGATATGAATGCATATTGTGTTTGGTTTATGAAAAGCGAATTTTTGACTATTTATAATCTTTGTTTCATTTTTCTAAAATGTTTCATGAACGATGATAAAAAAGCTCACTTAAATGACAGGTTTTGAGAAAAACATTTTTCTACAAAGTTATTCAAAATGATGTTTTTTACTGAACAACACTGAAAATTTTCATAAAAACATTTTCTATTTTTCATAAAACCTTAAAATAAGTGGGGGATAAAAAGTAAGTATTGGGATGTCAATAGAAGCCCTCGTACATATGATCCACAATGGCTTACTTTCCAACATATAAAGTCCTTAGTAGCAGAACGTTGGGCCATTTTTCTTGGATAAAACTTGTTTGGGACTGTGATCATCGTTGACGAGTCGATTCTAAGACTGCAATTGATCTTACTTATGGGGGAGACATCGAGTTCCATCCCCATGGCCATACGGCTCTTATGAGCCATGGAGCTCATTAGGAGCTCAATAGAAGGGAGTGGCAATAATGTAGGTGAAGCATATCTACAGGGAGGTGAATGCTTGTACGAACTGGTTAGCTACTAGAAGCCCAAGGAGCCCATTCGGCCTTTTGGTCATGGGAACAGCTATTCCCAGCCCCCCACTCCCAAACCCCCCAATTTTTATCAAACCTCCCTTTAGTTTAGGTTTTTAAGATTTTATGCAAAATATAAAAAGTTTTTATGAAAACTGGTCAAGTCGTCTACTAAAAAACATAAACTTGCTCATTGCTGAAAGATCCAAATATTGCAACCCCAGTGCTATTCTTGTGTAGTTGGGCCATTGGCGCCATTTAAGCCAGAGCACGTGAAAGACACGCCAATATAATGGCATGAAAATTAAAGAATGAAGGCAAGGGGATTTGGATTTGGTGTAGTTATTGCGTGGTGCAATAAACATAGGATTGATGACACGTGGTAAGGAAGAAAAATAGAAGCTTAAATTCGAGAGATGCTTTTGACGTCCAAAGTCTAACAGCTCTCCATTTCTCCTTTTTGTCTACATGTCATCGATCCTACGTTTACTACACCATACAGTAAAAATAGCCAACTGCACCAAATCTAAATTCGAAGGCAAGGACCATTATATTAGAGGCAACACCATTAACACACAAAATTTGAGATAAAAAGCTTGAAAATTAATGGCAGGACACAACTAACTCAATTAAATGTGATAAGCCAAAGGTTTTTTTTTCTTTTTTTTTTAAGCAGCGTCTGCTATGTATTTATGAGTGGGTCCAATAATGGTTCCCAGAAGGTGATTGTGGAACTTGGTTATGTACAGACAGTAGCTAGAGGCCCCCTAAAATGTAGAATTGCAAAGCAACTAACTAGCACATAAACTGGCTATTTCAAGGGACCTTATTCAAAAACCAGTGACCCAACTCAAATCCCATTCCTAAAATAAAAATTTTTTTTAAAAAATAAATTCTAAATTCTAAATGCCCCTCAATTTACTTAAAGTTAAAAGTTCACCAAGGTAAAGTTTTTCTAGGCAGCCATGGCTACATACCTATATGTGCTAGGAACTTGCGGCTTTGGCTGGCTAAATTTTGTGTGAATTAAGAAAAACAATGAATTTGCAAGTATTTGAAAAATTACTACAAAAGTTAGTCTCAAAATGGGGCTTTCATCTTTGAGTCAAAATGTGAGACCCAGGTGGCTGCCTTTCTCGCTTGTCCCAAAACCGACCCTGATGACTCAAATTGTGGCGTTTGATCAGTGTGCATGACAACCACCACTATGTGATTAGCCTGTCACAAATTCACAATATGCGTCACCCACAAAATCACTTGTGCGACGAACCTATTTCTGGGTGAAAGGGTAGATCTTAGGATGCACGGACATGCCTAGGAAAGTGCCGTGGCCGTGTTCGACATGTGTTGGATACGGACACTCCTTGTACATGCCCATTAAATATATATATAAAAAAAAGATTAATTTCAGACACGGCATGGACACTGAAGGGAGAAGGCAGGGTAAAAAATATAAATATAAATTGTTTTAAAAGGGGTAATTTTAGTTATTATAAACAACTTGATGGGTGCTTTTGCAAAAGCTGAAAAATTCCTTAGTATAAATAATTTTAGGGACACAGCATTTCTGTCATAAAAAAGAATAGTTTTGTATCATGAGGTGCATGCCTCTTGTGATGGGACGTAATATATATATATATATATATATATATATATAAAAGTAGGCTCAAAACCCGTGCGATGCACGGATTTACTTATAAAAATAATACGATTAAAAAAATTAGAATTTTAACATAATATTTATTCTTTAAAATAGTAGAATATATTTGTTACTCGCTTCATTCCTATTTAGACTGACTTGCTCGAGTGCTTGGGATTGTAGCTCTGCTGGGTAGTCCCTGACACACCCAATACGCGGCCGAACTCCACTTGTCCATTTGCAAGACAAAACGCTTAGCCGAATCGAACACTGGTGCTTCTATGTTGGCTGCAATGGTGCTCATGCTGTCTTCTTGATGAGCCAGCTGTATTGGGTATTGCATCATTGATGGACTCATTGGCTTCAGTGGCCTCTGCATCTGTTGATATTGCAGTTGTGGAGAGACGTCCATCCACCATCTCTGGCTGAGGCTCCTCACGTTGTACTATAGATGAAGCGCTGTCATCATTCTGTTGCATACCTCTGCATAGAAATGGATATCATCAGCTATTTTTGTCCAAATTACTAATTTTGGAGGATGGCCATGTGGGTGGTTAGTAGTCAAGAAGCATCGACTAAAACTCTGGTTTTAACATTTAGGCATCAAAATGTACAAGCATGGTGCATACTTTCTGACCCAGAAAAGAGTTCAATGTGGGCAATAAGATTTTTGAACAAAAAGATACCTTAACATTGGTTAAGTCAACATGGTGCTCCTCAAGAAAACAAATGAACTCTTTGAAACTATCTTTGGTTGGAAGATAATGACCACCATATGGCCAAATTGTCTGAAGAATCAAACAACATGGTGCTCCTATATGTTGGCTGCGAAGAAAGCTCTATATATAGAGCTCCAAAAGACAAGTAACAGTCAGTACCTAATTTAGTAACTGTTAATTCTTAAGTTAATCCCAAAAGACATACCCTTACTCGTGCAACACAGTCTGAAACAATTCAAATTTGAACAAAGAAAAATCTGGAGAACCAAATTGAAAAACCCACTGTATAAAAGAAATAACATTATTTTATTCTCTTAAAACCAACAACATAAACTTTGGCCTATGCATGGTCGTGTGACCAGCCAAAGTATTTTGCAAAAAAAAAAAAGAAAAAAAAGGCATAAGTGCGGTTAGATCCCCTGACATTCTTAAATCCCCTGTAAATTACACCGGAAACCACAAAGCCGTACTTGGTTTCTCAGTTCGATTTGGTTTTCTTGTGCCATGTCACCACCTATTAAAATACTCATAGATTGCTCGAGCCTCTGCAATTCCACTCTCCCCTCAAACAAGCTCATCTATATATATTGGGGTGGGGGAGTTGGCTCTAAAAAATTGTACGTTTTTATTTTCTCTCTTTTTGATAGTATTCTGTGTGTCTCTCTTTATTTATTGTGTTCTCCAAATGGCCAGCAGGGAGGAAGAGTTAGGAGACTTGAGTCGCGAGGATTTCCTAAAAGTGGAGACTCGAATCAGTTCATCACGACTTGTAAAGCTCCAAAATTTATATACTATAAACACGTAAAATTTTTATGAGTTCTATACAAATAAACCTTTTCAAAAAAGAATTTCTTTTGAGAATACAGAATATTGTGCAACTGCGAGCAGCGATGGTTAACCCAAAAATCATCATCAATATACATTGACCAACTAATTAAATAAAATTACATCAGCTTTAAATAAAAATAAATATATACAATAGTCTAAATCTCGACTCTAATTCTACTACGTGCCTTCAATAATGATCATCTAAAAATATATTGGGTGAGCGAACAATAGCCCAGTAAGAAATCCAATTCCTATACAATAAATAATGTTTCAAATATCACATATAAGCATTTATATATTCAAAATAATATATAAATCAAATAATATGAACTCCAAATCATAAACCTCAAATATAATCCAACTGTCGATAAAATCAACCATCATAATCCATGACATCAAGTAATATCACCATCAATATTTATTACCTTATACAAATCAAATCTTAATATACGTATCAAAATACTCATCATGCATTGTGTAAGAATTAAATCCCCTACCTAAAAAATAAGTGAATAAAACAAAAAACCACAATAATAGACTCATAAATCAAATTAAGAAATACAAAATACATAGTTACAGATGTCAGATTGGAGTTCTCATGCTTCGGCGACTGGACCATCGGCCTTGTGCGTCTCTCGGCTTCCACCCTGCCTGCTCCTTTTATTTCCTTATCTTTTTATTTCTTTTCTTTTCACTCCGCATATCACTCCATTCCAAATTCTTTTCTTTATTTTATTTCTCACTAACCGGCCACTTATCTTTCCTCCACCTTTCCGCCGAAAGCATACATTTCTTTATTAATATCCCCATTCTCTCTCCCACGCCCTTGTCTTCTTCATTCTTTAAAATCATCTACTATGATCGAGTCCACCAAGAACATATACATCCACCTCTACTATTATATATAACAATGTATAAAATCATTATAATTCCACCCAAAGCACACATAAAATAAATCAATAAATATTCGGGGTATTACATTCCACCACCCTTAAAAGAAATTTCATCCTCGAAATTTGAATAACCTGGAATCAATATCTTATAAAGTTATGCCATTATGCTTTTGCTACAAAACTTTGATTTTAAAATGAGCTCATAAATAAAACGAAAATTTTCCATTCTCAAGAAAACAATTTTTCAAACTAATAAGGTATTGTATTTTCTCATCAAGAATTTCAAATAAATCACAGTACCACACGTGGTACAAACTTAATCATACTATCTTATATAAAAACAATACCTCCATTTTTCCTAGATCTTGGACTTGTCCCCTTTTGATGTAAAATATGTGACTTATCCCTCAACCTCACCCTTACCCTCATTCTCATATATCTTGGGCCTATTGGGACTATTGGTTCTTTCAACCTCACCCTCACCCTCACCCATCTCTAACCACTTGGGATTATTGGTCCTATTAGGACTATTGTCATATCATCTTTCATCCAGAAGTTAGAGTCGTCCTTAACTCTGATACCAAATTGTAATGCCCCAAAATTTATATATAGTAAACACGTACAATTTTTATGAGTTTCGTACAAATAAACCTTTTAAAAAATGAATTTCATTTGAGAATACAGAATATTGTGCAGTTGCGGGCAGCGATGGTTAACCCAAAAATCATCATCAATATACATTGGTCAACTAATTAAATAAAATTACATTAACTTTAAATAAAAATAAATATACACATTTTAGTCTTGGGTGTTTTGTTGTTCTCCTTGGGGAGCCTTGTTAGGCGTGTTTTGTCTTTCTGTTGTTTTTTAATAATATACCTTTTCCGTTGATAAAAATAAAATAAAAATATATACACAATAGTCTCTCCAAATCTCGACCTCAATTCTATTACATGCCTCCAATGATCATGACCTGAAAATATATTGGGGTGTGCGAACAATAACCCATTAGGAAATCCAATTCTTATACAATAAATAATATTTCAAATATCACGTGCAAGCATTTATATATTCAAAATAATATATAAATCAAATAATACGAACTTCGAATCAATAAACCTCAAATATAATCCAACTGTCAATAAAATCAACTATCATAATCCATGACATCAAATAATATCACCACCAATACTTATCACATTGTACAAATCAAATCTTAATATACGGATCAAAATACTCATAATGCATTGTGCAAGAATTAAACCCCCTACCTCAAAAATGAGTGAATAAAATGAAAATCCACAACAGTAAGCCCATAGATCAGTTCAAGAAATACAAAATTCATAATCACAGGTGTCAGATTAGAGCTCTCATGCTCCAGCGACTGTACCGTCGGCCTGTGCCTCTCTCCGCTTCCTCCCTTCCTACTAGCTCCTTCCTCTTCTCTTCTTATTTATTTCCTTGTCTTTTTATTTCTTTTCTCTTCACTCTGCACATCACTCCGCATATATATCACTCCATTCCCAATTCTTTTCTTTATTTTATTTCTCATTAACCGACCACTTCTCTTTCTTCTATCTTTCCGCCAAAAGCATACAATTCTTTATTAATATCCCCATTCTCTCTCCCACGCCCTTTATATATATATATATATATATATATATATATATATATATATATTATCAATATATATAAAATCATCTACCATGATCAAGTCTACCAAGAACAGATACACCCACCTCTACTATTATATATATCAATGTATAAAATTATCACAATTCCATCAAAGGTACACATAAAATAAATCAATAAATATTCAGGGTATTATACGACTCCAACAATCGCCTTCACCAAGAAATTAAGCCTAAAATGGCCATTTTGGAAGAACAGTTGCAAAGCCAAAAAAACAACATATTGTCAACAGGATATGTGACTGTTGAAAGTATGCAAGAACTACAACATAACATGAGCTTGTAGTTCTTGCTAAATTTTGTGTGAATTAAGAAAAACAATGAATTTGCAAGTATTTAAAAAAAAATCGAATTGCCTCAAGTTAAATCGCATATCACAGTAGATTTGTGGTTTTTTTGTTAGAAACTGGTCATTTATGCTTCGATAATTAACCAGTATTCGCTGAGTGCAAAAAACAAAAGAAAAAAAAAAAAATACATATGGAGTCGACTAGCTGTTCCTTCTTTTCTATCGAAAAATGTTGGATCTGATGTATATACACGAATTTATTCCCTGTGCCAGGTGGTAATTGTTACGCGCAGTGTTTGCACAAACAGCTATGACATGTACCAAATCGTTCAGATAATTTTGTGCATGACTTGCAGGGTTGATTCTAAGGTTTTTGGGGCCTAAGCGAATTCTTAAAATAGGATCCGTCAAGGACGAAGTCACATTCTTAATACCCATATAAAGTTTGTTTGCACATTCCACTTATTTAAATTTCTTAAGATTTTAGAAAAATATATAAAGTTTTTAAGAAAACTATTCACATAATTCACTAGAAAATATAAAACAATTTTGTAAAAGAAAGTTTTTTGTAAAAAATATAGTAAATGATCAAAAAATCCACTTAAATGCTAGATTTTGAGAAAAACTTTCTTGTGCTTCAAAATGATGTTTTCTAATGGATCAAGTAACAAATTTTTATAAAAGTTTTTTATATTTTTTGTAAAACCTTAAATTAAGGATTAGTGGGTGTGCAAATAAAAAAAAATAAAAAATAAACCTACAAAGATTAGTCTCAAAATAGGGCTCTCATCTTTAAGCCAAAAAGTGGAGCCCTAGGTGACCGTCTTGCTTGCTGCCCCCAAAACCTACCCGGCCTGATGACTTAAATCGCAGCTTTTGATCATGAGTGCATGACAATCACCAGTCACCACTATGTGATCAGCCGTCACAAATTCACAATACACGTCGCCCACAAAATCACATGTGCGACGTACCTGTTTTTGGGTGTAAGGATAGATCTGAGGCATGGATTTGAATAGAGCGTGGATCGTACACAAACGGACTATGGTTACTTGTTGGCGGCACGACCAGCAGAGAAGACACAGAGAGTGTAGAGATAAGAGTAGATATCGATATTTGGTCGGCGGTGAAGACAGATAACGCAGAGAGAAAGAAGTGCTAGCGGGATCATTCCGTTTGGGATGAAGACAAAAGTCAACTTATGTATCGTCTACAATCTACATGGTCTCATGTTTTCCTCTCTTGATGACGCCGTTAACGGCTCATCAACAAGTAAGTGACTACCGCCGTTAAACGCCGTCTGCCTTCCGTAACATATTGAATCGATCTTATTGCTGACGCATATCCATGTTTTCATTCGCTAGTTGGACCACGTCAGCTTGTTGACGTGGTCAGACTATTGCACTGGAGGAGATTGGAGCCCCTTTTCGTCTCAACAAGAGGAGAGAAATTGAGAGTACCGTCATAAATTCTACTCCTATTTATGAACTGCAACAAATTATTATTACATGGCATCTGATACAAATATTACAAAGAGAGAAATATTTCATATTGTTTTTATGATTGCATGCATGTGCTCATTATATAATTGTTGCTTGAAAGTCATCCCTGGAAGAACATTTGAAGAATCTCTTGGATACTTTTCGTCCATTCGATCAACACCTTTATCACGGCCAGCACGAGCAAAGATGACCACCCTCGAAGGCAGGCCATTCCTGGAGAGACCCACGACTCCTTGTATATGCCGGTGAACGACACGTATGAAAACAGCAAGACAAAGAGATTGACATCAGTCCAGACGATAGCTACGGCCACTCCTTCAATACCCAGCTTGAAATGGGCTACCAGAAGATAATTTAGCAGGACATGGAGGATAACAGAGATGGCTGAAGATAAAATTAATGGAAATGTAAGGTTTTGAGCCCTCAGATAGAGTCGAAGTGGGTGAAGGAGTGAAAGAACGAAGAGGTCTGGAATGGAGAAAACAATGAATGTATGTGCCATCGATGAGACTGCTTCATCTTGGCCACACCACAGGAGGATACCCTTCATGTTTAGCCACATGAGAGATATGGGGATGGAGGTGAAGAGGAGGGAAAGAGCTGTCCTTTGTAGAGTTAAGCTGAGAAGCCTCCATTGTTTTGCCCTGTAAGCTTGTCCGCATATGGTTTCCTTTTCCATGGCCAATGCGGAGATTACAGAATAGCCAGTGATGTCTGCGAAGCTGATCGCAAGAGAGCCACTGGCAACCTCCTGCTTACCGAGATATCCAAGGAAAATCATGGAAATAATAGCTGTTAAAAAGAAGGGTAGACCTGTGAGGGCTGTTGGGCTTGAGATATTCCCTATTATGGCTTTTATTTCTTCCAGGGCCTAATAAAGCAAGAACATGTAAGAAATGAGCGTGTTAGTAATAATATTACTGTTCTCAACAGACTGCATATATGGACGTTTTTTTTTTATCCAATAAAATTAATTTTATTAAGATGGAAACACTGACCATACACGAAGAAAACCCCCATACCCTACACAAACACAGCCCCACACACCCAACACAAAGATACAAAAGAAAAACACCCAAAGACAAAAACTACTAAAAGAAGCAAAAAACACTCAAAAGGCCAGACAGCAATAGAGCTCCACCCGATCAAGGCGAAAACCAGCAACCATAACAAAAGAAGCACCCCCAACAAGCTCTGGCAAGCCAAACACCAATCAAAAGCAAACTGAAAAACCAAGGATATTCAGCCAGCCAAAAAAAGCCAGAGAAGAACCATAAGACAGCAGTTCCACCCAATAAAAATAGGACAGCAACACCAAGGCCCGCCACCCAACAGACAAAAAGCACACCAAGAGCAGCACCTCCCACATCCAAACACCGCCAACCAGTACTCCAAACAACTCAGCCTAACTAAAGGAGCTAAAGCCCAAACGACTGAAAGCAACAAACACAACAACTGGCAACCAAAATAGCAACCAACAGAACAAACCCCAACAATTCAACAGCAACACACCCAACAAGAGAGCAAGAACACCACGCTAAAGCAAAAACATATATAGACATACACACAAACTTATGTTAGTGAGTGTTATTTACCTGAGAGTGAGAGAGGGTTAGCCATGTGTGTAGTTCTTCTTGATCAGTAGTACGAAGATCCATAGCTTTTGTGGGATTAATTTATGAAATGGGTTTTTGAAGGAGAGAGGAAAAGGCCGAAGGGAGAAGTTGGCTTGAGTTACACAGCCATCTTCGGGGTGGAGTAGTAAAACCCAGTATGTGACTGCTTCCGGGCTTTCAATTGAGGGAGAGGGACGGGAAATGTAGTTTTATACACGGAAGGATTGGGTCCTACTGCGGGTTCCAGGAATGGGGCAATATATTGCGTAAGAGCCAGGGGTGTTAATGGTTTCAATCTGCCAAGGCTGAAAAGTGTGTCAGCTTGTGTCTTTTTTCCTCAGCCATCGGATGAAGCTTAAAGGCTTGGGCGGTTGAGATTGCATCTAGCTGATATACCATATGTCGACTGAAGCTGACTGGAACGGAACCGTATATATATATAAACTTAAAGTTTGCAAATTCCCAATTCTAATAAGGGTAAAATAGATAATGAGCTTGTTTTTGTTGATTTTAAGTTTCTTATTGTTTTCCCCTTTTTACCTCAGCCATCGGATGAAGCTTAAAGGCTTGGGCGGTTGAGATTGCATCTAGCTGATATACCACCATATGTCGACTGAAGCTGACTGGAACGGAACCGTATATATATATATATAAACTTAAAGTTTGCAAATTCCCAATTCTAATAAGGGTAAAATAGATAATGGGCTTGTTTTTGTTGATTTTAAGTTTCTTATTGTTTTCCCCTTTTTAGATTGGTATGTATTAAACTAGCTATTAATGTTGTATGTGATATATGTCAATATGTTTCTATTTTGATACAATGTTTGTTTTTTTAGTTGCTAATGTATGCTTTTATTAAAAATGTTTTTATTTGGAGTTTGGCATGTCATTTTTTTCATTTTCAATTATTTGTTGTTACTTGATAGGTTAAAACCGAAACCGAACCGAACCGAACCGAACCAAACCGAAATATAATAGTTTGGTTTGGTTTGGTTTTTTTATAGTATGGTTTGGTTTTGGTTTGGGAGGAATAAAACCGAAGTATAATGGTTTGGTTTGAAATCTCCCCTAAAATCAAACCAAACCGAACCATTAACACCCCTAGTAAGAGCCACTACTACTCCCTCCATTTCAAATTAACTGCCATTCTTTGAATAAACACATTTTTTAACCGATCGATCAGTGCTGCTCCAGAAAATTATTTTTGCTTCTGTCAACCCAGATCGATTGGGGTTCGTAAAAAATTGATTTTAAAGTTTTCAAAACTTACCTGTTTGATCTTATTTCGTGGCTCAGCCCCTGGGGTGTCTTAGACCATATAAATAGGATTTTATTATTATTGTGAGGGCTAAGCAGGCCTCTCCCAATTAGATTTTACATTCATCATCTTCTCAAAACTTCTCTAAAGCACTTTAACCTAAGTTTTCACATATATGGTCTAGTGACTTTCAAATTACACACCTTTCACATCTTTGAATGATTGTGAATCCGTTGCGACGGTGATCGAACTTGCGAGTTTGTAATTGAAAGAATCACTGTGAAAAGGTTGGTTGCGACCAAAGCTGTGAAAACGTAGATCGATTGTGTGTGATCGTGGGAATGAAGACAACTGCTTGAGTCTTTGGTATCGTGAGTGTGTCTTGTACTCATTGAGTTCATAATGGATTTGCTTCATCAACTAGACCGGGTCTCGTGGTTTTTCCCATCTAGGGTTTTCTATGTAAAAATCTCTTGTACAATCTTTTATTTGCTTTTATACCTGTTATGTTATTGTTTTGATTGTGATAATAGAGATTAAGTGTGTTAATAATTAAAATTGGGTAAAATTATTCGTAATACTTATTCAAACCCCCTTCTAGGTATTGTAGGAATAATATAACTCGAATTTCACTCTCTTTCTTTCTCTACGTGGTTTGGGAAAGCTAGTAAGCAACTAATATAAAAAAAATTAAAGCAACTACTCTCTCTCTCTCTCTCTCTCTCTCTCTCTCTCTCTCTCTCTCTCTCTCTCTCTCTCTATATATATATATATATATATATCCAATGAGTCAAGACACAATGTTTATAAAATCAAAGAAACAATGTCTATAAAATCAAAGAGACTACTCTCTCTTAGATTTGTCATGCAGGCCCAATTAATATCAATTTCTTTCTTTTTGTCTCTACGCCAGGAGAATAATGAGAATGTAAAAGTGATTTAATCATTTTGGTTTCTCTTTTTAATTAATCAAGAGAAAGTGGTCAAAAACATTGACAAGTATATATATATATCTCTCTCTCTCTCTCTCCCCTTATAATATGTCAAGAATATGCTGAGAATGCATTGAAAAATCAATCACAAACTGTCTTTTTTATTCTCCTTCTCTCTCTCTCTCTCTCTCTAATATGTCAAGAGAAAATATTAGAGCAACAAGCCAACAACCCGCTCTCTCTCTCACTATCTATATATATATATATATATATATATATATATCCAATGTGTTGAGACATACTGACATAGGGGCGGCCAGAGCTAGGAATTTGAAGATGAGTTGGTTGACTTAAAAAAATTCTAGCAGTAAATTTTTTTTCTCTTTCACCATAAAGTCTTACTATATAATTACTATTAAAAATATATTTATTTATAAAGTAAAAGTATCTATAATCCACTAAGAAGATACAAAAAAACATATATGAACCAATTTTGGCAAAAATATAACTAATTCCAAAATGGACAAAAAAACAGAGCATCTTTGGAGAATGATTTCGATAATAATTATAGACATAATTTTTCCTTTCCTTTCATTTTCCCAATTTTCCCCATTTTTATATTAAGAATTAAACTACACCTAAAACCCTAATGAAATCCAAAACTAGTATGGAGAAAGAGAGATTGAAAAATAGAGAACATATTACATGTACATCCATATGTACCTGCCGATTGAGAGATGATTTACTTGGTCACCTAATATTCGGTTTTTTAGAGAGTGGAGTAAATACAAGAATGGCTGGATGGAAGCATTAGCACGGGAAGTGGTTGTCAGGATTTGTAAAGAAACACAAGGAAAGAAAACAGTGGATTGTGGCTGTCTTTACCGAAAAACCCCATGTAAAGTTGTCTTACTATTTAAATTAGGGATATCTTTTGGTAACACTGACATGTAATCCGATTCTATGAGAACCAGTAATTTAAAAATAAAAAATAAAAAAAAATGCGGGGCCCTACTTGTCTTAACTACGCTCCACCCCTGACAAAACACAATGTTTATAAAATTAAAGAAAATAGTTTTACTCTCATATGTAATGAAAGCATGCACAATTAATTATCTCTCTCTCTCCCCTTATACAGACTAGTTATTGCACACGTGCATTGCACGTGAATTTTTTGTCAACGATAAAATAATTTAAAAATTATCAATTATTTTTCCTAAATAAATATATAAAAGATCGATACTTCCCAAGATCTTTTTAGCTTGAATAGGGATTGACCATTTTCATATGGCATAGCCCCTCATCTAGTGGTAATTATTTCTTCAATATTGTCCATATCAATTAAATATAAACTTTATTTACTTAAGGAAGGTTATGCGGCCATTTATTCTTTAACATTTAATCCGTATCAAGTATGAAGATTTGAGATGTTAAGAAATTATTTATTATTCCGTAGAAGGTTTTAGTTCATGTACATCAAATGATCTGAAAAGAAATGCTAATACATAATATGACACGTAACTATCAAGAATTTTGACAAATAACTTATTTATTATCCACCAATTTTTTACACATCTACAATAAGAAAAAAATCAATGAAGAAGTAAAAAAGAGAATAATTAGAACCAAAATAAATGGAGAAAATACACACTTAATCTCTAGAGAGAATTTAATTTGGTTGAATTGTTAATCATATAGCAAGTCCATTGTATCGTAGAAATTATATACAAAAGAATAGACTAAATTTATTAATGAATTAGTAGTTTATATAATGTGACTTATACATCAATAAATTCTAATATATTTTGAATCACTTAAAGAATAAGTACATGCTCAAAAAGATAAGAGTCCTAACACCATATTAATATAATGGGATATTATTCCACTCTATCCAAATGAAACTTTACTACTACCTCTCTACAACTTCTTTGTATTTTTTTTTGCTAAAGAATCTATGGATCCCCACTTTGTTTAGCGAGACATTCCACAATGCATCATTGGAGCTTAACATCCCATTAATTGAAACAACCAAAGATAACATAGCACGAAAACTAATCTTAAGTAGCATTCAAAAAATTGGAAAAATTACAAATAAAAAAATAAGGCAATATATATGCCTCATCAAGAACATTTAGAAACCTAAGGCCCTTGTTCTCCGGTTCACCCCTCAAGTCACTCATAAACAGTGTAGTATTGAGAAGGGAATTTTAATCTCAAAAAAAAAAAAAAAAAAATCAAAAAGATAACATAGAGATTGAGCATTTAAAACAAAATAATAAAATAAAATACATACCTCTTACAAGGGATTTTTTATTAGCAAGAAAAACAATTAGAAAGAGAATGAGCATATAAAAATAGCTTTTCAATTCCCGTCGGATATTTTCAAGAGCAATTTTTCATCAAAAAAAAAAAAAAAAATATATATATATATATATATATATATATATAATTAGATGATTTACCACGTAAAATAAAGGGTTTAGCATTCAAACACAAATGCATTTTAGCAAATTGCTTATGAAACTCTACCAATCAAATCAAAAGTAAGTGAAAATACTTACAACAAAAATAAAAAATACAAAACCAAAAACTTGAATAAAAAAAACTTCTAGGAAAGATATATAGAATTTAAATGAACTATATATGATTGCATAAAATTAATTTCTTATAGGAACAAAATTAAATAAAACCTAATGTGATTATTAGCATTCAAACCAAAACCTAACTCAACAAATTTCTAGCACAATACCATATATATATTATAATTTGCAAAGCAAAACTTACCAGAGAAGAGAGAAGTCGCCGTCAATGGAAAAGGTGGAGAGAAGGTTGAAGCTACTCTTGATGGAGAAAGTGGAATTTACAATTTTGTTGTTTATTTATTATATATGAATTACAGTTTCCGTTTCCTTAGAATTCCTTTCTGGGTTTCGTTTTATTTAATTATTATACGAATTATAGTTTCCTTAAAATTCTTATTAAGGTATGTGTTTTATATTGCTATATTTCCTATATATACAGAAGGGTAGTTGTGTATTTAAAAATTAAAATAAGGATATATTAGTCAATCAAAAGTTTTTCTCACATTTATCTTTTTATAGGTAGTGTGTATATATATATATATATATATATATATATATATATGCTTAGAGAGAGTAGAACTTCCATCTAACTATGATATGGATAGGTGGTATCACAAGCCAATTAGATTCAAGTAGAGTGAGAATATCAGTATATTTGTTAATCCCACTTTTTCATTTTACTTGAACCTGATTAGCTTGGTATCATCATAGTTACATGGAGGTTTTTGCCGCTAGAGAATGATGAGATCATGCTTAGGAAAAATGAGTTTACTCTTTTGTTCCCTCTCTTTGATATATCAAGAGAAAATGGAAAAAAATCAAGTATATATCTCTTTCTCTCTTCTTCTCCTAATTAATGATTTGTCAAGAGTTTGGTGAAAGTCTATAGAGAAATCAACTGCGCACTATCTCTTTTTAGTCTCCTTCTCTCCCTAATATGTCAGGAGAAATGGTTAGGAACAACCGATATCTTTTCTCTCTCCCCATCGAAATCTTAGGAGAGTTGTGAGAATGATTTGAAAATTTTATTAAATATCTTTCTTAGTCTCTCTCTTGAATATATCAAGAGCGAATGATTAGGAACAATGAGTCACCTCTCTCTCTCAAACGCACACACACATGTCAATCAGTCTCTCTCTCCTCTCATATGTCAGGAAACCAAACTACTAGAGTATCTTCTTACTCCCTATATCTATTTCCCTCTCATATTGGTATTATTATATTTCAATTACTTATCTTATTTTTCAAACACCAACAATGACAATAGTGTGGTTATAATAATTGCACGACGCTCATAAAGACAAAGCAACAGGGAAATTAATGTATTAATGTTGGGATTGCTTACAATAATATGTAAAAATCGAAGCAAATGGTGTCTCTATGCACTCTCCCACACCATATGATTCTTTTGGAAAGATCCTGACCATGCATTTAATTTCCTACAAGTCACAGGTGCAGGAGGAGGCTACGGGGTCGGGTTTGGACTAGGATATGTAAATACCACAATTATATATGATCAATATACTGGCCGAGTGTCCAATATATATACAGTGTGAGCGAGAGACTGGTTGAACTTTGGGACATCATCTATATCTATATCTATATCTCTACTATCTATAAAAGCTAACGTTATTGCCAAAACCACGGCACTTCCAATTTTTATATAATGAATGTACCAAATTAGCCTTCTAAATGAAATCATTTTTAAAGTGGCAAAAAAAAAAAGAAAAAAAAAAAAACGTCATCGTCTTTCCGGCCATCTCCACCTTTGATTGACGTTTCCCTCTCATTATTCCACTAGGCCATTGCACGTAATCAATTTTTATTTGGTTGTTATACATGTGGCATAATATGAATAGAAGGAGGAGCAGTTGTTATTCCTTTTTGTACACTACTTGCCTCTGTCTCAAGGTAGAAGAGTTCCCCTACGGCCATTCATTTTTTGTCATGTGTCATATATATTTTACAAAAATATGAATTTAAAAGTACGGAACACGTGACATATCCTCCGGGGCATTTTCATTTAATACCCTCCCACCACTTCTAATCATGAGAACCCATGAGAGCAATTCAGGGATCATATACGCACTCTTTTGAATAAAATTGTTTTGACATTTCCCACTTTAAAAACAAAAACGTTTATTTGCAATATTATATCCGATCCTTCCTATGGGGCATCTGACTCCCTTCTTTGATCAAGGAAGCACACTGGCGCCACGCGGCTCTTGCAGCAAGGGGCAAATCCCTATGTGTGACTACTTTCCATTTCCTTTTTTTAATGAAGTTCTTGTGTCATTGTGTAGCAGGCTGGATGGCCAAGGGGGGTGTTTCGCGTTCAGTTCCTTTTTTGGCTTGGTTGTGGGGTTTTCTTGGCTTCAATTCTCTTGGTGTTTCTTTAGCTGCCGTCAGGTTTATCTCTCATCACTTGTAGCTCCTGTTTTTCCTCTCCTCTGCTCTTTTTTGCTTTACTGTTCCTTTGTCTATTCTATATTCCCTTTTTTCCTGTTGTTCTGCTGGAGAGTGTATTGAAAGATGTGTTGGTGGGAGTGTTTGGCCTAGGGAGATGTTTGCTTTAGGGGTATCTTCATGGCTGTAGGGGTGTTTTCTTCCTTCCTGCTTGCTGTTATCCCGGCGGTGTTCCTTGTGTTCATTTTAATTAATAAAATTATTTTCCGTTGATCAAAAGAAAAAAAAAAACAAATGAAGTTCTTGTGTCTCATCCAGAAAAAAAACCTTTTCCGTTTTTTTTTTTTTAATGAAGTTCTTGCGTCTTATCCAAAAGATAAATAAATAAATAAAACTATGGGGCAAGACAAAAATTGTCGGGCAGGCTCCTCGACATTTTGAACCACGTCACAAGTGACACATCCTCTGGGTATTTCCTTGGGGAAATTACCACGCATTAATTAAAATGGGGGAGGCAGAACCGAGAATCCGAGACTTGCCATGGGAAGGGGAATGAAGTTTTAAAATATACTAAGGAGTAAAGGAAATCAGATGTGACAATCCGAGATTAATTCATAGAAAAATGAAGTTTTAAAATGGGGATGAAAGCAGGCAGAAGTGACAATCTAAGGTTTGCCTCCTTTTCTTTTGGCCTTCCTCAAAAAAAACCCATTTTAAAATTTCATTTTTCTATGAATAGCCTTCTTGGGAATTACTCCTACTCATGCATTGGTATTTTCTTCTCATATGTACCCTCCCAGCACTTCTAATCATGAGAACCCGTGAGAGCAATTCAGAGATCATATATGCACTCTTTTGAATAAAATTGTTTTGACATTTCCCACTTTAAAAACCAAAACGTTTATTTGCAATATTATATCCGATCCATCTATATTTGATATCCGGAGGAGGAAAGACCTAGGGATTACGGTGACACATAGACCCGAAGATGGTAAGATGTGGAGTTCTTCATGATTTTTCTAACAGGTTGTATAGATTGAAGGCTTGTTTGGTTGTCCAATTTGAAATTAAATAATTTAAGAAATTTTACATAGAATTAAGAGCATAAATCTATTACCTTGAATTAAAATATTTTAAAATATTGAAGTTATCATTTATAGTCGATGTTGTAAAATCAATTTTAAAGATTCATGAAATGCCATTATTTTGAATTTCCACTCTTATTTGTGATGATAACTATAATTTTTTTGAATTTGTTAATTCAAAATGATAGAGTGCGCCTTCAATACTATATAAAATGTATTGACTTATTTAATTTTGAATTGGACTACCAATCGGGCCTGTCTCTTTTCCATCTAACTAGTGAGTCAACACTATACTCTATGATGGGGCTTGCATCTAGGATACGGATGCATATTGTGTTTGGTTGATGAAAAGCAAATTTTTTGATTATTTACAATCTTTGTTTCATTTTTCTAAAATGTTTCATGAACGTTGATAAAAAAGTTTACTTAAATGACAGGTTTTGAGAAAAACATTTTTTTACAAAGTTGTTCAAAATGATGTTTTTTAGTAAACAACACCGAAAATTTTCATAAAAACATTTTCTATTTTTCATAAAACCTTAAAATAAGTAGGGGATAAAAAGTAAGTATTGGGGTGTCAATAGAAGCCCACGTATATATGATCCACAATGGCCCACTATCGAACATATAAAGTCCGCTTAGTAGCAGAACTTTGGGCCATTATTCTTGGATAAAACTTGCTTGGGACTGTGACCATAGTTGACGAGTCGAGTCTAAGACTGCAATTAGGCCTGGCAATTTGGGCGGGTTGGGTGGGTTTGGGTTTAAAATAAATGGTTTGGGTTGGGTTTGGGTTGGGTCATTAATGGGTTATGTAATTTGTGTCATTAATGGGTTGGGTATAACCCAACCCAATTACTGTGCAAACCCAACCAACCTGCAACCGACCCAATTATGATCCGGCCCAAATTTAAACCCAATATACATTCTGACCCAACCCATTTTGTGCCCTAGGTTTTTTTTTTTTTTTTTTTCTTCCACAAAGAATAAAAGAAATTTCTTACAAACAATATGAAAAAAATTAAATGGAACTCATACAATTAAATGGAAAAGCAACATGAAAAAATTCAAAGATATCCCAGAGATCTCATATAATTTTGACGATGAATAAAAAATTCCAGATTGAAGAAAGATATTCCAGATTGAACAAAAAATAAAAAAGTTAAAAATATGATTTCTTTTCACACAATTTTTTGCTGTAGATATTACACCCTTTCATGAGTAAAAAGTTGTGAAAATAAGTCATCAATAGGTTTGGATCCAGCCAAAAGGCTGCTGAAATAAACCCTCCAAAATTAAAACCCTTTTGTTTTGAATTTAATTTAGTATCATGACAAGCAGATGAAAATGGAAAATTTATTTGACATAAAATAATATATGGTAATAATAAGAAAATTAATAATAATAATAATACCCACCTACCATACAAAGGCCAAGAAGATAAAACACAAAAATAAATGCCGTAGGTGGGATAAAAGCTGAATAGTAAACGACCTACCAAGCCAACTCATCATATATATATATCATCAAGCAAACATGCTATAAAATAAAAATAAAATAAAAAAGAAGAAGAAGAAGAAGAAGAAGCATACATGCCAATATAATGACAAAAATAGCCAAAGTCAAATTAAGTGCACAAGGATCCAATTTAAGCAACAACCAAAATATAGAAAATCCACAGTACCCATTGATTTAACATTATCACCGGTGGAGTGCACCCCTGAAGCACCTCTACTCGCCGGCCCCACTTGCCATACCTGATTCACCGTAGTGCCTATGGAGCTCGGAATTTGCAGAGTAGCAAAAATAATCATATCCCCATTTACAAGCTCCGCCGATAAACCCGTTACTCCAAAGCTCAAAGTCCCCTCCGCCAAGCTGGTTTGGTACCGAGTCACCGGCGAGGTGTAAGCGTGTATCACGCTGGAGGAATTTTGGAAAGTCACAAGAGCCTGTGACCCCACCATTTGTTGGCCAGTTGGGTTGATTGCCCATGAAACCCAGTTCGATGCTGTGACGCCGGAGTGACCGTAGGCGAGATTGATGGTGCCGTTGGACTGGTAGTTCCAGTAGAGGAGGGAGTTTAAGACGGGGAGATCGTTGCAGGAGTTATAGATAAACATTGTTGGTGAAGGAGGTGAAGTTCTTACATGTTGCAGAGGATGAGCGAAACAGAGAAACCCAACGGGTCTGGTTGTGAAACCCATAACCAACCCATTTATAGCCGGGTTCATTATGGGTAACCCATTAACAACCCATTTAAAAATTTTATGAACCCAAACCCATTTAACCCATTTATTGCGGATGGGTTTGGACGGGTTCACGGGTTTGGGTTGAAATTGCCAGGCCTAACTACAATCGATCTTACTTATGGGGGAGCCATCGAGTTCCATCCCCATGGCCATACGGCTCTTATGAGCTAGGGAGCTCATTAGGAGCTCATTAGAAGGGAGTGGCAATAATGTAGGTGAAGCATATCTACAGGGAGGTGAATGCTTGTACAGACTGGTTAGCTACTAGAAGCACAAAGAGCCCATTCGACCTTTTAGTCATGGGAACGGAACGGCTATTCCCATTCCTCCCCAAAAAAAAAAACAATTTTTATCAAACCTCCCTTTAGTTTAGGTTTTTAAGATTTTATGCAAAATATAAAAGGTTTTTATGAAAACTGGTCAAATTGTCCACTAAAAAACATAAACTTGCTCATTGCTGATAGATCTGGATATTGCAACCCTAGTGCTATTCTTGTGTAGTTGGGCCATTGGCACCATTTAAGCCAGAGCACGTGAAGGACATGCCAATGTAGTGGCGTGAAAATTAAAGAATGAAGGCAAGGGGATTTGGATTTGGTGTAGTTACTACATGGTGTAATAAATGTAGGATTGATGACACGTGACAAGGAAAAGGAATGGAAGGTTAAAATTCGAGAGATGCTTTTGATGTCTAAAGTCTAACAACTTTCCATTTTTCTGTTTTGTCCATATGTCATCGATTCTACGTTTACTGCACCATGCAGTAAAAGTAATCAACTGAACCAAATCCAAATCCAAATCCAAATCCGAAGGCAAGGACCATTATATTAGAGGCAACACCATTAACACACAAAATTTGAGATAAAAAGCTTGAAAATTAATGGCAGGACACAACTAACTCAATTAAATGTGATAAGCCAAAGGTTTTTTTTTTTTCTTTTCTGTTTTTTTTAAGCAGCGTCTTCCATGTATTTATGAGTGGGTCCAAAAATGCTTCCCAGAAGGTGATTGTGAAATTTGGTTATGTACAGACAGTAGCTAGAGGCCCCCTAAAATGTAGAATTGCAAAGCAACTAACTGGCACATAAACTGGCTATTTCAAGGGAACTTATTCAAAAACCAGTGACCCAACTCAAATCCCATTCCTAACATTAGGAAGAAAAAGAAAAAAAAACCTCGATGCCCCGCAATTGACTTAAAGTTAAAAGTTCACCAACGTAAAGTTTTTCTATGCAGCCATGGGTTACATACCTATATGTGCCAGGAACTTGCGGCTTTGGCTGGCTAAATTTTGTGTGAAATAAGAAAAACAATGAATTTTCAAGTATTTAAAAAATTATACCCACTACAAAAGTTAGTCTCAAAATGGGGCTTTCATTTTTGAGCGAAAATGTGAGACCTTAGGTGGCTGCTTTTCTTGCCTATCCCAAAACCAACCCTGATGACTCAAATTGTGGCCTTCGATCAGTGTGCATGACAATCACCACTATGTGATCAGCCTGTCACAAATTTACAATACGCGTCACCCACAAAATCACCTGTGCGACATACCTGTTTCTGGGTGAAAGGGTAGATCTTAGGAAGCACGGACATGCCTAGGAAAGTGTCGTGGCCGTGTCCGACACATGATGGATATAGACACTCCCGTACATGTCCATTAAATAAATAAAAAAAAGATTAATTTCAGACACGGTATGGACACGAAAGGGAGACGGCGGGGTAAAAAATATAAATATAAATTGTTTTAAAAGGGGTAATTTTAGTTATTATAAACAATTTGATGGGTGCTTTTGCAAAAGCTTAAAAATTCCTTATTATAAATAATTTTAGGGACACAGCATTTCTGCCTAAAATAAAAATGATTTTGTATCATGAGGTGCATGTCTCTTATGATGGGACGTAATATATATATAGTAGGCTCAAAACCCATGCAATGCACGGATTTACTTATAAAAATAACATAATTAAAAATTTAGAATTTTAACTTAATATTTATTCTTTAAAATAGTAGAATATATTTGTTACTCCCTTCATTCCTATTTAGATTGACTTGCTGGAGTGCTTGGGATTGCAGCTCTGCTGGGTAGTCCCTGACACACCCAATACGCGGCCGAACTCCACTTGTCCATTTGCAAGACAAAACGTTTAGCCAAATCGAACACTAGTGCTTCTATGTTGGCTGCAATGGTGCTCATGCTGTCTACTTGATGAGCCAGCTGTATTGGGTATTGCATCATTGATGGACTCATTGGCATCAGTGGCCTCTGCATCTGTTGATATTGCAGTTGTGGAGAGACGTCCATCCACCATCTCTGGCTGAGGCTCCTCACGTTGTACTATAGATGAAGCGCTGTCATCATTCTGTTGCATACCTCTGCATAGAAATGGATATCATCAGCTATTTTTGTCCAAATTACTAATTTTGGAGGATGGCCATGTGGGTGGTTAGTAGTCACAAAGCATCGACTAAAACTCTGGTTTTAACATTTAGGCATCAAAATGTACAAACATGGTGCATACTTTCTGACCCAGAAAAGAGTTCAATGTGGGCAATAAGATTTTTGAACAAAAGGATACCTTAACATTGGTTAAGTGACTATTGACAATATATTGTTTTTTCGGCTTTGCAACTTTTCTTTCAAAATGGCCACTTCAGGCTTAATTTTTTGGTGAAGGCGATTCTCCGAGTTGTGACGAACCGATTTGAGTCTCTCCACTTCTAGGAAATCCTCACGACTGAAGTTTCCTAACTCTTCCCTGTTGGCCATTTGGAGAACACAATAAACAAAAGGTGACACAGAATACTATAAAAAAGAGATGAACGTACAATTTTTTTAGAGCCAAACTCCCCCCACCCCCAACCGTAATATATATAGATCATAGACAGGGTTGTTTCTTCTTCTTTTCTCTTGCTCCCTCTCTCTCTCTCTTTCTCTCTCTCTCTGGTCAATTCCAACAGAAAGAGACCTATGACTATATTTAGACTCTGTTTCTCTTCTTTTCTTTTAACACAGGTTACTATTTTTTCTCTCAAATCTCTATCAACTTTAATTCATCCAAGAGATTGAGGTGGTCCTTAAGCATCCCCTTGATATAAGAAAATCATTAGCTTAAAATTTTTTTAATTAGCACTGTGTTACCTCGATCATCTTTTTTCAAATTATTGATAGTTATCATCAGCAGATCCAAATAGAGGAATATCGTCCCCATCATCTTCTGCTTCCCCCAACTCGACTTCCTCTACACAATCTTGATCGAAGAATTCATACTGTGATGCATCAAAAGCGCATTTTCTGCAAAACAATTGAAATATTTGCCGTCAGATCTCTCTATATGTAAATTAAAAACTTTAAATCAGCAAAACCCAAAACTCAAAACCTTACAAGCTGAAAGACATGAGAGAGAGAGAGAGAGAGAGAGAGAGAGAGAAGAGCGTACTACAAACCTTAAGACAGCAGAATCCAAACCAAAAATCCTAGAAAATAGAAATTGAAAGATATGAGAGAAAAGAATGGTTGAAGCTTCCAAGAGAAGCTAGTCCTGCTGCCCAAGTCATGGCCTGATGTAAACATATGAGAGTGAGAGGGCTGACAGCCACAGGCTCCGTATGGACTGGGTATTCACAGGAGGAGGGCGACATCCGGGAAAAAATGCAAAATAAGAAAGGGGGAATTACCGATTGATTCCATGTTTCCATGGAATTGCCCTATAAGGATGTTTTGACTATCAACTTGTTTTTGTTTCCAGTAGTTTATAATAAAGTCAGTAGTCAGTTTGTTGAGGCAATCCTTTTAGGGTGCATTTGGTTGGGGGAATCTGGAATGGGAAAGTGGAATGTGGAGAACATTCCACTGTTTGGCTTGCACAATCCCTGGGAAACATACTTTCCCGCTCAATGACTTTCCCACATTTTGGCCAAATTTGATTCCCAAATTTTTGGTGGGTTTGATTCCCCCCCAACCGGGAATCCCTTTTAGTATAATTTTAATGCCAACCGTGCCCTTGCCTTTTGTTCAGAACAAACAATCCTTCCTTCCATGTCCCCTCCCTTTCACGACATAATCTGTCGTCCTCTCGGAGCCCTAGTGTTGTTACTCATCCATATCTCAGTCTTCCTCTGGTCGCAGCGAAGGAATCGAAGCACGACGAAGAAGCTCGCGAACTCCTTCAACCCTTCTTCATGACGCACTCTACTCTCGCATCTGGTAAGGTATTCTTGCTTCTCTCTTTCAAAATCGGGATTTCTCGGGTTGGGGAATAATCTGATTTTGTAGTTAAATGGCTGTTGGGTGTGTGGTTTCGCGATTTCGTATTCATCCTATAGATTTCGATGTTGTTATTGTAGCGAAGTGGGTTTGGGTGTAGAGTGATGGTCTGGGTATACCCTATAAATCTATATCTAGAAATTTAGACGGGATTATTAAACAAAATGTTATATGTACACTTTTTCTAGTTTAATATATGACACATTTAAGGCAAAAATCATGCCATTTGATTTTATTCATGTGAGTAATTAGTTTACCAGTGGTTTTGCTTCATTTTGCTTGATTTTATTCATGCTAGTATAGTCGTACATTGTGTTCGCAACAACATTAATAGTTTATTACCTACACTACTAAATATGATCCTTCTCTTTTCTTTTCTTTTTTGATGTAGACTAAAAATGCTCCTTCTCACTATATATTGTTTGATATTTGTAGATATAAATTTCACAAATAATTAGAAATTAGTCAATTTGTATATACGTAATCATATTTATCATAGACCATAATGAATGGTTTATTTGTGTCTACCTGTGGTTGTATGTATGTTTCATTTTTTGTTTTCTTACATGACTAAACCATTTGTATTCATATTAAAAAGTGTTGTGACTATTGAACACTGATGATTCACAGATATGGCTAGACTTACGGTGTCCAAGAAGAAACGATTGATTTCTATGTTGGAAGGTATTCGGTGTCTACTCAATTGTATTAATGTTCTTCAAGTTTTGTTGTACTCACTGTTAGAACAACATTATAGAAAATATTATTTGAAGTCTGAGTCCTATTTCACAATAGATGGACGTGAAGCGCACCTTCGCAATATCATATTGCACAATGACATAACATGCATAAGCCAATTGCGTATGAATAGGTCAACTTTTGCCAAGTTGTGTGATTTGCTTCGCACTATTGGCAAGTTAAAGGACACTAAGCACGTAACAGTTGAGGAGATGATTGCTATGTTCTTACATATTCTTGCCCACCATGTAAAAAATAGAGTCATAATAAATAAGTTCATGCGGTCTGGTGAAACTATTAGTAGATACTTCAATCTAGTGTTGAATGGAGTTATTCGATTGCAAAGCCATTTGCTTAAACAACCAGAAGCAGTTTCAGAAAACTCCATGGATGGACGATGGAAATGGTTTAAGGTATAAACCCCAAACACATGGTCCAACTCTACACTATTTCATTTTTACGGTTAATTTAAATTTTTTATTTTTTATTTTTTATACCATCTATGTTGTAGAACTGTTTGGGAGCTTTAGATGGAACTTATATTAGTGTGACTGTGCCCGAGGTTGATAAACCTAGGTATCAAACACGGAAAAATGATATTGCAACCAATGTCCTCGGAGTTTGCTCCCAAGACATGCAATTCATTTTTGTGTTGCCTGGTTGGAAAGGATCTGCCGCTGATTCGCGAGTATTAAGAGACGCTGTCAGTAGGAGACATGGTCTTAAGGTCCCTCGCGGTACGTTACAAATGGTTGTTACTATAATTATCTTGCGTTTTTTGTACATTCATCCATTAAAATCAAAATTACTGTTCTTAGGGTTTTATTATCTTGTTGATGCTGGATACCCCAATGGAGAGGGTTTTCTTGCCCCGTATAGAGGCCAGCGGTATCATCTGAATGATTGGAGGACTGGTCACCAACCTACTACTCCACAAGAATTTTTCAACATGAAACATTCAAGTGCTAGGAATGTTATAGAACGATGCTTTGGTTTGTTGAAGCGGAGGTGGGCCATTTTAAGGAGTCCGTCTTTTTATCTAGTGAAGATACACAATCGGATCATTGTTGCATGTGTTTTTTTGCACAACCACATAACCCGAGAGATGCCGACCGACCCATTTGCTGAATTGCCGTTTACTGAAAATTATACTATACCACATGGTCAATCATTAGAATATGTTGATGTAACTGATCAATGGCAAGATTGGAGGGACACAATGGCAAACGAGATGTTCAATGAATGGAGGGCATCTAGGAATGCATAGTGTGTAGTTGTTTGTTGGATACTTTCCTTTGTTTGTTGGATAATGTTAAAGTTTATTATTGGTTTGTAATAATTTTATAAGATGGTAGACTACTTGAACAATCTTGGTATTATGCTATGTGTTTGTTATTTGTTTAATTCTTAATTGGTTTGTATGTGATTGTTTTTTGGTTAATTGGTAAATTTTAAGTTTGTTATTGGTTTCTATAGATTTCTTGAGAAGGCGCTGACATAGTCTTACTTGTATATATTTCAATTATATTTGCATACGCATTGTATTGTGTTGAATGTACAGGATGGCATCCCTCGATACAGCTTCCACACCCGTTGCTAGAAATCAGAAGCATCAATGGACTCCGACTGAGGATGCTAAACTGGTCGGGTGTCTATATGATTTGTATACTATGGGTACGTGGAAATGCGACACTGGATTCAAATCCGGATACTTGGTTAAATTGGAGCATATGCTGGAAGCGAAGACACCTGGCTGTGGGTTAAAAGCGTCGCCTCACATTGAATTGCGTGTGAAGACGTTGAAGAAGCAAGCCATGGCTATCGCCGAAATGTTCTCGGTTGGAAGCGGATTCTCTTGGAACGATGTAGATAAGATGGTAGTAGCTGAGAAGGACGTGTTTGATTTGTGGGTTAAGGTAATTATTTGTTAGTAAATATGTATTTCTTTCTTTGAATAATTCCAATACGTACATTACTAGATATCAAACACATTTGTGCACATATTTACTAATTGAAACTTTTCAACATGTTGTAGAGTCATCCAACTGCTCGTGGGTTGCGAAACAAACCTTTCCCGCACTACGACACTTTATTGGAAATTTTCGGCAAGGATCGTGCGAATGGATTGGGAGCTACTACCCCAGCTGCAGAGGAAGAAGCCATTGAATCCACTGAAGCCACTGCTGCCAATGATGTCGATCAAAGTATTGCATTTGAGGAAGGGCTCGATGGCATTGATTTTTCCAGCACTCAACCCCAACCATCGCCACAAGGGACATCGCAACAAAAGACTCGAAAGAGCACAGATGGGTGGATTCGTGGTATGCTTGAAGTATCATCATCTATCAACAAGCTCGTGGACGGTACCATGGTTTATCTTGACAAGATTGGCAATGCCTTGACCGAGAAAAGTAATTCCCACAAGCTGGTCGCTGAGGAGCTTCGAAAGATAGATGATCTTACTACAAGTCAACTCATGCGAGCTGGTGAACGCATTATTGGTTCTGCATCCTTGACCAATCTTTTCTTATCTGGCACAATTGAGGAGCGAAAGGACATGGTTATGGAGGTGCTTCGTGCAAGAAATTAGTTGGTTTAGTTGGTTGTGTTGTTCCTTGGACTATGGACTTTAATGTTGTTATGGGAGTTTTGGCCAAACAAGCAAGGTTGTTTTTTGTACTTACTTTAGGATAATTATGATGACCCCGGTACCTTGGCATGTTCTTATAGTGAAGGTTGTTTTTTGTACTTAATTGTGGATAATTATGATGACCCCGGTACCTTGCGATGATGTTACAGTGAAGGTTGTTTTTTGTACTTAATTTTGGATTAATATGATGACGATGGTACCTTGATGTGTTCTTACTATCGTATATGAAATGGGTAGTTATTCAATGATGTGTACATCGGATATATATGGATGATATAATACTGTCTGCACTAATAACTTTACATTGGTCGACTGTAGACCATTATGGTCGACTATATTGTCTAATGAATAAGCTCAGTAAAGCTAAATAGCTACTGTCTTCAATATGGTCGACCATACCTATCCATAGTCGACCATATTTAATATTAATTTTTCATCAATTCTATGTATAGCTACTGCCTTGAATTTGGTCGACTATATCTATCTGTGGTCGACTATATTGTATAATGAATAAACTCATTAAAGCTAAACAGCTACTGTCTTCAATATGGTCGACTGTAGACCATTATAGTCGACTAAATCACTCGAATTGGGGTTGTTAGGTTCTGGGATCAATTTAGTCGACTGGATCTTGCAATGGTCGACTAAAGCACTCGAGTTGAGGTTTTTTATGTAAATTTATATTGAATCGTGGGTATTTGTATGGTGAGGGTTCGCGGGGTTTTCAACTATACAATTTAAAAAGGGAATCCAAACGGACACTAATGAACTTACAATATGGTCGACTTAAAACCCAAACCCACAGGAAACGTCATCACCACCATTCACTCCACCCCACTTCGCCGGTAAACACAGTCGCCTTGTCTTCCCCAACCTCCACTATACAAAACGTCGCATCTCTTCCCAACCTCCACCATCCAAAACGTTGCATCTCTCCCCAACCTCCATCATCACCATTCGGCATTGATGTACACCCCTTCACTCCAAATTTATTATCGGCACTTTGTCACCCTTTAAATATCGATTTAGTGTAACCCTAGCAATTGCATCCATTACCAACTATCGAAGATGAGGACGAGGAGAACAGAGAAACTACTCCAAGCTTCAATTGACGCCGCAAAGGGAACAAAGGGAAGCAAAGGCACCGAAGGCACTTCATCGAAATTGGAGAAATCGAAAGGGAAAGGGAAACGCCCAGTGATTGAGGCTGCCGAAAGTGATGATAGTGTATCCGACAATCTACCACCACCACAAGGGGATATAGAATCATCCGCACCAGCAATGGAGACACAACCTACACAATCAAAGCGATCGAAGAAGCGTCGGAAGAAGGATGCGCGCGCAACCCCGGCAAACCGAGATGGTGATTTATGCATTAACGACGCCATACTTCTCAGGTACAATTCCGACTTCAAGGATCGCACCATTCAGTTGGGAAGGGTTGTGGACTTCCATTTCTTCGCGAGGTATGAGTTTCGGATCCCCTCCTTGTTTCGGGCTATCGGATGGTATGACTTTCTCCATCGAAACAACTGTATGTACCCTCGATTGGTTCGCGCGTTTTACGCCGGCTTCAAATTGGAGAAATCTCCCTTACGGTGCAGATCATATGTCAAAGGGGTGGCCATTACTTTGAATTGTGCCACAATGAACCAACTGTTTGGTTTACCCCAATTTGATACTTTCCAGGAATTCTACACACATCATTGGGTTAAGGGGCACGGTTTCAAAAGGAAGAAGGCATTTAGACAGATTTGTGAGAGACCAAGAGACGTATCCAAGGAGAAACCACCATTGTGCAACCAATTGACTGTTGAGGCTAGGATTATTCATAACATGATCCACTATTGCATATTGCCGCGCATAGGTAGTCGTAACCATGTAAGTTATTTTGATGTTTTCCTTATGTGGTGTATACTGAATGGTGAAAAACTTGACCTTGCGCACCTTATAATTCACCATATGCGTGATTGTACGAAGAGGAAGGGTGTACTACCCTATGGCATGTTACTTACCGCAATCTTTGAGTTTTTTGGGGTCCCATTGGATGATGAGACAGATGTGGTTGCGCTAAAGCCGACTGATGTGTATAGTGAGGCAACCTTGAGGCGGATGGGGTTTGAATTGGATGAAGAACAGAACATATGGCTCAGGAATGAAAGTGGGGATGAAGGAGGTGATGAAGAGGCTGAAGCCAAGGAGGAAGATGAGGACGAGGATAATGAAGGTGCTGGGGAGCCCACACAGCAGCAGCAGCATACTGATACTCATGCACATGAGGAGGCGACACAGCAGTCAGATTTGAAAGAAGTTGTTGAGGCTATGAAGGCATTGGAGAAAGGGGTTATGGAAATCGGTTCTCGGTTGGAAAGGTTGGACAGCAGGATTACGGGGTTGGAGAAGTCCATAAATAATGTCAAGGGTGATATGACTTTGCTGGGTTTTTATGGAGGAGAGGTGTACCAAACTGCTAAAGCAATGGATTCATTTTTATGGGGAAGGCAGGGTAGAGCTCCACAACCACCACCACCACCACCACCACCAAGTGGAGATAGCGGGGCATATCAAACTTCTTACCCTCCCATGGTTAGTCGGGAGTATCGCCATCCACCACCTGGAGGAGAAGGACCGTCATCAAGTGGACCGTCATCGAGTGGACCGGCAGAGTTTGTTGACCTTGACCAATAGTCCAATTACTTATGTTCTTGATATGGATAGTAATTTGGGGAGTATTTTGGGTAGTTTTTTGGGTACAGCTTCTGGGTAGGTTTTTGGGGAGTTTTTTGGGTAGTTTTTTGGGTACAGCTTGTGAGTAGTTTTCTGGGTAGTGTGATATGATGACATAGTAATAGTGTAGACACCCCATTTTGTACCGCCCAATCAGATGTGAGATCACCCGAGTTGGAATCCCGATGATGAGGTTTATTGTGTGTCCCGAGAAATTAACAAAGCAATTCTTAACGAAACGCTTAGATTGCAGCTTGAAAGCCTGTGTGATTACCTCTTACGTACGCATATACTATGTATGCGTACGCACCATGCGTACGCAACATCAACATATGCGTACGCACAAATGTCACTTCCCCTTATTCCAGCACCAATGTTTTCACCCAAGACTGATCGGCATGGGGTAGAGGGAAAAAGTTTCGGGGGCCGCTTGAATTTGAAATGTATGGGGAACAAAACAAGGGAACCAGCCGGTTGCTGATTTCCTGGGTCGCACAGGTATGCTTTTGGTTTTTAGTGAGGAAAACCGACTTACCGCAGTCTATAAATAAAGACTCTGCTGAATAGAGAAAAAAGGTGGAGAAAAATCATCCGAGTGAATAACATTGAAAGATTGAGAAATCAATGAGAAAAAAACCAGTCAGAAACTTAGGGAGAAAAAGAAATGAAATCATCCATCAAACAGATACCCAAACACTAGAAAACCATAAGGAAACCAAAGGAATGTACAGCTGCAATCTAAGGCGATAAGGTGGGAATTGTTGCATCGATATCGGAGGTACTCAAACCTGAGGGTAAGTTATTCTCATTCTAATGTCTATTATTCTTGCTTTTAACACTAGAGAATACATTGAGGATTAGCTATTATATACCCAGTAGATAGGTATCACTAATTATTTTGTTACTTTGTACGGACCGGATAGTCGCCGGGATGGAAATCCCAGACTTTGAACTCAAATATGACCATGATTCTGTAAATATCTGTGTAAATAAGTTATGCATGCTGGTAGTATACTATGGGAACTGTAATCTAGGTTTTGAATCATTGAATATGGTTAAGAAATGATTGAGATAAGCTAGAAAGAAGTTGGTCTCTGACAAAATGAAAATTGACGTGGATACTTTCAGCCCGTGCCCAGGGTAGAGGAAAGAACACAGTGCACTCATGCGTACGCATTATGGTATGTTGCGTACGCACTTATGTGCGTGCGCATTAGTTATTGTTGCGTACGCACCATGCGTACTCATTATCCCATATTGCGTACGCACCTGTCACCACTCTTTCATTAACTTCAGTTATTATCATGTCTCTTTTTAATATTAAATATTTCTGATGATTTACTCTGGTTTTGGCTAGTTCATTAAATGTTAACTTGTATATATTATTTCATCAAATGGTAACCTGTATATCTAATTTTCTGTATATCCTGTTTTGCTATGTATTATAGCCTCTTTCTCACTTTACTCACATCATTTTTCATATGATTAGCATGACATTTCATATATTGTGTGCTTATGGATGAAATTCAACTAAATTTTCTGGATTAAATATAGCCAACAATCGTTTACGGAGGCCGATTTTTTTATCGGGCATTGTCGGGTGCTTAACACCTTCCCAACAGTGTACCTTAGCTCCGAACTCTGGATCTCTGGTTCGAATTCGTTGAATTTGAGATTGAATTACCCAGAATGGTATGATTAGTTCCCAAGGCTGACTTGGGTGGCGACTCCTGATACGCTAGTGCTTCGCAATAGCATTATACGTCCTAAAGGGCCGCACTAGCCCGCGGCGCTTACAAATAGTAATTGTGTTCTTGATGCTGACATTGTATTGGTTGGTGATTTTGGTAGATGGTCATGACACAGTCGTGCTTTTGTAATCAGTTTATTTAGATTTATGTTGTTCAAATTGTACACAGTGATGGTACCTTTGTTGCTTACATTAAATGTAATATGTTTAAACATACCATTGTTGCTTAAATTTAAGGTGATTTGTTAAAACGTACCTTACTTGCTTAAATTTAAAGTAATGTGTTTAAACGTACATTTTGTAATGAACTTACACGGACAACTGTTTGGCTAGAATGACAGATACTGTATTCAATATGGTCGTCTATATTCTTATGTAGTCGACTATATTGCATACAGATTAGTGTATCCAGCTACTGTCTTCAATATGGTCGACTATATCTATCTGTGGTCGACTATATTGCATAAAGATCAGTGTATCCAGCTACTGTCTTCAATATAGTCGACTATATCTATCTGTGGTCGACTATATTGCATAAAGATCAGTGTATCCAGCTACTGTCTTCAATATGGTCAACTATATCTATCTGTGGTCAACTATATGGAAGGCAGGGTAGTATATTCATCTACTGTTTGGAAAATGGTCGACTGCTTTGGTCTGTGGTCGACTATTTTCATACAGTATTGTAATCACACACTTTCAAAAAGGTCGACTACACCTGGATGTGGTGGACTATATTGATCATGACTGTGATATACCATATTATGTAATGCCTTTAAATTAGTCGATTGAAAGGGATAGAACAATTTAAATATGGACATCTTAGTAAACACACAAAAAATAATAAACACTTCTATTTTCCATTGCTAACATTAGAAATTACATACATCGATGATGTGGGTTTTGAGTATGAACAATGTTGACTTAAGCAAACCCACATGTACCAATCCAAAAGAGGTAATTACAATATGTTCAAAATACACTTAAAACACAATACAACAGCATCAAGATTGTCAACACTCGGACAATGATCCTCCACTTTATGGACGTAGGTAAAATGGAATTACATCTCCCATCAACATGCACTATATCTGCAGCGAATGTGGAAGACGCAACATCATCAGTGATATGCACACCATCCATAGGCTCACACCAAGCGAAGAAATTGCAAGCGTGGCCATTACGTTCCTGCAATTGATGAAGAAGGTTAAAAGATGCACGTTATCATAAAGTGAACTTTTCTCATACATCAAAACGTTGCATAGTACTCACAATGTATCCAGGGCATGAGTAGAATAAGCAAAATTTACTATGTGCCTTGTGCGATATTTTCAAAATAGCTCGGCGTCCACAATCACACAACATTGGTTTTGCTCTCAAACAGTTGGGTGGGGGTGCATTGTTTGTAGACGACATTCGTACTATAGTTGTCCACCTACAATAAACTTAAACAACGGTATGAACTAGTTACAATGGCATATTACTTAAAAAATCAACTTTCATCAATTTAATATGGTATACATTGTTTTTGCTTTGGTTTGCTCCTCATTTAACTCACCCAATTATTTGACTGAAATCTTTCAAGGGTGTTTTGTTTTTACAACTTCAAGAAAGAAATAACTCTAATTGCCACTAATTGCTATTGGCATATTTCACAAATATCATTACATCTAGAAGGAAAAAAGGAAAAAATAAAGGTGTAAACTTGATTATAAGTCATTATCCAGCATTGATTCTGAACACACCCAAAGGCGTAACTAATTGCCACTAATTTGCATAAAACGTAATCTAAACAATAAATCAATTTATGCAAACATTATAGGTAGAGGTTGAGTTCAATGTTATTGACTGGTATTCACTATATCTTGTGTTTATGTGCGTGCATTTGCTTCATTTTCCTCAATTAATTTTTCAAATTATGCCCAGCTCGTGATTCATTCTTTTTCTTTACAAAATTCCAAATTGTTTATGCACACAAATATTGTTAATTGTTTCCACAAACATGGGTGTCAGTTAAAACCCATCATTTCAGGGAATGTAAATCTTTTTCATCCAATATACTTGGTAATGATGTATTTCCAATGCATCATTACCTTCAATCTACTGTTTTATTACCCTTTCATATTACATTTTTTATAAAATTCATAAAATAAAATACAAATTATTTCGATTGGACACATACCTAGGTAAGTCCAGGTTCTTGATGCTGTTGATGTTGAATGGCGACGGTGGAAGATGTTCGTTTCTACAGCCAACAGATCGTCGAGGAGCTAGGGTCGTCCACGTCGATGTGATAGAATGTCGGATCGTCGGCAAGTTTAAAAACCTGGGATCTCCGACGACATAGATGGTGGTTTACAGCCGAAGCAATCCTCGATGAGAGTGAGAGGGAATCTCAAATCCCTCCTGATCGTCGACGACAGTGAAAGGAGCTAGGGTTTGTCTGCTTTGAGAAAGAAAGGGCATGTGTGAGCGTATTGTCGGATCGTCGGCATTTCTGTGGGTATTGTGGGATCGTCGGGAAGTTTGAAAAAGTGGGATCTCCGACTGGATCTTCCAATTGTCGACGAGGGATAGGGATTGACCAATCGGCAAAGATGGGTTTCTCGTTTTTTTTGGGTTAGTGAAGCTAGGTTTGTCTGTGTTTGAGGAAAGGGCATAGATGAGGGTATTGTGGGAATTTTAGCCATATTGGGCATCACTTTCCTGACTTTACCAAACATGAGAGTGGGAATGGTAGAGGGAATATTGCTTTTCATACCTCTAACCAAACGTCGGAATGGGTTTCCATATCTCACATTCCCATTCCTAAGTAATGGTACATTCCCTTGCATCACATTCCCATTCCACGAACCAAACGCACCCTTAGGGCAATTCCATAGAAACATGGAATCAATCGGTAATTTCCCCAATAAGAGAAAAGGGAGAGAGAGAGAGAGAGAGAGAGCGCAGGGCGACGTGGCTGAGCTCAGGCCACACAGGGCCGAGAAATATAATGTCATGAGCAGGGCACGTGTTAAGAATGGTAAATATGAAAATTCACTGTTGAATCATCAGTTGTTTACTCTAGATATCACTTGTTTACTTGTCATGAGCAGGGCACGTGTTGAGACTTGACTTTGGATGGCAATCCATGAGTAATTTACTTGTTACTTTTCAACATTCTAAAATAATTTAAATTACTACAAATTTTCTACAGTATCTTCAAATGTAGGAAAAAGTTATTTGCAATTCAAGTCAGATCACAAGAAGATTTGAAACCATAATTTGAGAATACCTAACAATTTTATTTTATCACTAACCAAGGAAATTTTATTGGGACACTCAACCGTCCAAAGAAAAAACCAAGGTTAGATATATGTACATGTATATGAATATCATCGAATGCGTCTGAGCCATCCCTATATTAGTCAACAGAAGAGGAAAAAAAATGATACATTTCTTTAGGCCAGGAAAATGGGCAACCATACCCCGGAGTAGCCTTCAAACCTCGTGATTATGGGGAATTTATTGGGTGTGAAGTTAAAAATCCGGAAAATTAATGTGTTAATGTTTGGGTTGGTTAGAATAATATGTGCAGAAGCAAATGACGTCCGCCGCCATATGGTTGTTGAACAGTCCTGAGTCACAAGTGCCGGAGGGGGTTTGCTCTGTAATGAGCATGGGAAGTAGCTATATAATCAACACTGGCCGAATTTTGGGCCAACATATATAGTGGACCTAGTGGCCGAATTTTTGGCCATCATTCTTGGGCTGAACTTGCTTAGGACTGTGATCATCGAAGATTCGTTGAAGAGTCAAGAGTCCAAGACTGCAATCAATCTTACTTACAAGAGAGACATCGAGTCCCATCTGGCCATCTCCATGGCCATAGCCCATAGAGCTCTACTGTGCAGGGAGTGGGAACGTAGGCGTAAAGCATATTCTACAAGGAGGTGAATGCTTGTGCTCACTAGCCAGTTACTAGAAGCCTAAGGAGCCCATTGGGCCTCTTGCCCATTGCTGATGGAGCAGGATATTGCAACCCGTGTTGAGTAGTTGGGCCATTGGCACCATTAAAGCCACCGAGGCGTCTATTGGCACCCAAAGACTTGCTTTTCATCCTCCAATTATTTTACACTTTAAGATTTTATGAAAAATATATAAAGTATTTATAAAAACTGATCTTGTTGCCTATTAGAAAACATTATTTTGAACAACTTTTTGGAAGAAAGTTTTTCCAAAATCTATCATTTAAGTGGACTTTTTAGTCATTTATGAAGCGAAGACTATAAATGTCAAAAAAATATACTTAAACGATAGATTTTGGAAAAACATTCTTCTTAAAAATTGTTCAAAATGATGTTTTCTAATAGAATACGCGGTCAGTTTTTATGAAAACCTTCTATATTTTTCATAAAACTTTAAAATGTAAAGCAAATGGGGGATGAAAAGTAAGTTTTTGGGTGCCAATAGAGGCCCCCTTAAGCCACAGCACGTGAAGGACACGCCAATATAGTGGCGTGAAAATTAAAGATTGAAGGCAAGGACCATCTGCTCGGGAGTGGTAGTAGGGAGTGTACTTAAGCTTCATTCAGAGCCCTTTCCAGTCGTGCTTTGTGGGTTCCGCTTCTGTTGCACTCTCTCTCTTATTCAGTTCCGCCTTTAGCTGATTGAGAAAAATGTATGTGTGTATCAAAAAGAAGGCAAGGACCATCTAATATATCTAATATATAAAAGTAGTGTTCATGCAAACTTTCTCTCTCCTACGTGGCGTTTTCTGAGCAATCCAATGCCACTTTGTGTATTTTTAAACAAACCATTATCAATGCCATGTCAGTAACCCATTAATTTTGGTGAACCGTTTTTCTTTGCCCTTCAAGGAATTAACTCCTACAAAACTATTTCCTCAACCGTCATGTATTGTGCCCCTTGCCACACAATCTGCCAAAACTTACACTCCACACCTTCTAAACAAACCCATAATGGTGACGGTTGAGCCTTATAAAAAACTACGGGGGAATTACCGATTGATTCCAAGTTTTCAAGGAATTGCCTCAAAAGGATTGTCTCAACAAACTGACTACTGACTTTATTATAAACTACTGGAAACAAAAACAAGTTGATAGTCAAAACATCCTTATGGGGCAATTCCATGGAAACATGGAATCAATCCGTAATTCCCCCAAAAACTTATCTCCTTCAACTTGGCTTTTCTAAAGAATTCTAAGCAATTTAACAATCACCACTATCACATGCACAGGTATCCAAGTACTGCCAATGAAGGACAATTGAGAAATCCAATTTTTAATATCTAATTATTTGAGAGTTGCCTATAGAAGTTTCTATGCATGGTGTTACATTTTCATATCTTTGTAGACAACAGTATAATATAATCAATTGTTGTTTGATGTTCTTCACGAGCATTTTAATGGGATTTTTTTTTTTTTTTTTTTGGCTGTGTTGGCAATTGTTTACACATTCTAATCATACTTCTGTGTTTTTTTCATTTCACAAACTTTTTAAACTGTTATTGATGTAGGAGAGAGAAATTTTTTCCATTTTAATAAATTAACCATTTTAAGTAATTTATTTGTTTTTCTTTTATATATAATTTGTATTCGCATAGGAGAGATAATTGGGTGAACACTACTTTTATAGATATATATCACATGTTTTTTTAATCCACAAATTGTTTTATGATTTTAAAAATTATTCACCTATACAATGATTCCATTTTTTATTGGGTTGATAAACACATATAAAATGGTTCATCACTCACCAATAATAATTTTCTGACAAATAAATTGATAAAGTTGAAAATTTTCTCTATCTCAAAAATATAATATATAATGTGTTTCCTAACCTAAAATAAACCATTCAACTATTATTTACCTTATATTTCATTTTTCTTTTATATTTAAAATTAATTTTAAATTGAAATTCTAAGTTATTTGTTACAATTCTTTTATAGCATTTTTTTTTTAATACATTTTTTCCCATGCATTTGCACGGGTCCATTGCTAGTTATATTAAATGGCAGGACACAACTAACTCAATTAAATGTGATCAACCAAAGGCTTCTTTTTCTTCTTCTTCTTCTTCTTCTTCTCCCCTTTTTTTTTTTTTTTTTTTTTTTTTTTTTTTTTAAAGCAGCGTCTGCTATGTATTTATGAGTGGGTCCAAAAATGCATCCCAGAAGGTGATTGTGGAATCTGGTTAGCTACAGACAGTAGCTAGAGGCCCCCTAAAATGTAGAATTGCAAAGCAACTGATACATGAACTTGCTTTTTCAAGGGACCTTATTAAAAAACCAGTGACCCAACTCAAATCCCATTTCTAACGTCAGAAAAAAAAATAATAATAATAAAATAAAATAAAAAATCTAAATGCCCCCGCAATTGACTTAAAGATAAAAGTTCACCAAGGTAAAGTTTTTCTAGGCAGCCATGGGCTACATACCTTTATATGCTATTGTAGACATCAAAATAATCATAATAATTAAATTGGACCCCAAACTATTTCAAGCCCAATAATATCAAGTCTTTAAATTTATTATGGGTTGAATAGAGTCCAATTATCACAATAAGTACAAAGCCCAATTAGATCCATGAAAAAGATGGACCTAGGAGTGTGGCCCAGGGCCTTCCAAGTTTTTACTTTCCAAAATTACCCTTACTGACAAAGGTATTTCAAGTAATTTGGAATAACCACCTCTCTAGCTCTATAAATAGTGGGCTAAGGGAGGTCACAACACACACAGAAATTATTTCAACTCTTGGAGACTTGAAGACTTGAAGACTAGAAGAGACTTGAAGTTTGAGAATTCTCCAACTTAAAGAAGCATCCATTCTTCACAGCCGAGTACGCGAAAAGCTCGGAGTGAAGAAGTAACTCTCTGTATTCTGAAGTGCAAGGAATACGCCACGTAGTTCTCATTTTCAACAACTTGATCGTTGACTGTCAATCAGAGGCCGCTCACGTATACGTACGAGTGCAATCCAAGAAAGTTCATCCCATTTCAAGTTTACATCAAAATTGTAATTTGTATTCTTATTTTGTGTTAATATCAATACACGAAATTTGTTGTCTACAGCTATGAACTTGCGGCTTTGGCTGGCTAAATTTTGTGTAAATTAAGAAAAACAATGAATTTGCAAGTATTTCAAAAAAAATTAAACCTATTACAAAAGTTAGTCTCAAAATGGGACCTTCATTTAAGAGCCAAAATGTGAGACCCTAGGTAGCTGCCTTCCTCACCTACCCCAAAACTGACCCTAGAGACTCAAATCGTGACCTTTGATCATGTGTGCATGACAATCACCATTATGTGACCAGCCTATCACAAATTCACAATACGCATCGCCCACAAAATCACCTGTACGACATGCCTATTTTGGGTGGAAGGGTAGACCGTAGATTTGAGGCATGGATTTGAAGCGTAGATGAAGAATAGACCATGGTGATTTGTTGGCGGCACAACCAGCAGAGAAGACACAGCGAGCGTAGAGATAAGAGTAGAGATCGATATTTGGTCGGCGGTGAAGACAGAGAGCGTAGAGATTATATGGATTTTTCTATTTGGGTTGAAGAAAAAAGTCAATTTATATATATATGGTCTCATGTTTTTCTCTCTGTGACGCCGTTAACGGCTCATCAGTACAATTAGTAAGTGACTACCGCCGTTAATCGGCGTCTGACTTCTGTACATATTAAATCCATGTTGTAATGTCTTCATTGGCTAGTTGAACTGAGCTGACGTGGTCAGACTATTGCACTGGAGGAGATTGGTGCCCCTTTTCGTCTCAACAAGAGGCGAGAAATTGAGAGTACGTACCGTCATAAATTCTACTCTATTTATGAACTGTAACAAATTATCACATGGCATCTGATACGAATACTACAAATAGAGAAATATTTCATATTATTTTTATGATTGCATGCATTTGCTCATTATATAATTGCATGCATGAAAGTCATCCCTGGAAGAACATTTGAAGAATCTCTTGGATACTTTTTGTCCATTCGATCAACACCTTTATCACGGCCAGCACAAGCAAAGATGACCACCCTCGAAAGGCAGGCCATTCCTGGAGAGACCTACGACTCCTTGTATACGCCGGTGAAGGACACGTATGAAAACAGCAAGACAAAGAGATTGACATCAGTCCAGACGATAGCTATGGCCACTCCTTTCAATACCCAGCTTGAAATGGGCTACCAGGAGATAATTTAGTGGGACATGGAGGATAACAGAGATGGCTGAAGATAAAATTAATGGTAATGTAAGGTTTTGAGCCCTCAAATATATAGATTCGAAGTGGGTGAAGGAGTGAAAGAACGAAGAGATCTGGAATGGAGAAAATAATGAATGTATGTGCCATCGATGAGACTGCTTCATCTTGGACACACCACAGGAGGATACCCTTCATGTTTAGCCACATGAGAGATATGGGGATGGAGGTGAAGAGGAGGGAAAGAGCTGTCCTTTGTAAAATTAAGCTGAGAAGCCTCCATTGTTTGGCCCCGTAAGCTTGTCCGCAGATGGTTTCCTTTTCCATGGCCAATGCGGAGATTACAGAATAGCCAGTGATGTCTGCGAAGCTGATCGCAAGAGAGCCACCGGCAACCTCCTGCTCACCGAGATATCCAAGGAAAATCATGGAAATAATAGCTGTTAAAGAGAAGGGTAGACCTGTGAGTGCTGTTAGGCTTGAGATATTCCCTATTATGGCTTTGATTTCTTCCAGGGCCTGAATAAATTAAATTAAAGCAAGAACATGCAGGAGATGAGTATATAGTTAGTAATACATAATAACACTGTTTTTATTTTAAGTGACTACATGTAAATGGTTGTTGGGTAAGTTACCTGAGAAAAACTCGGCCGTGTTTGTAATTCTTCTTGATCATCAGTGCCATGATTCATAGTTTTTCAGTGGATTTATGAAACGAACTTATGGGGGAGATTGATAGCTTTGGGTTACTCAGCAATCTTCTAGATAGAGAAGTAAGAGATGTTAATGAGGTCTGTGCTCGTGAGCAGGGGTGGAGCCAAGAATTATCTCCAATGGGGTACCGTGTTATGATTCTGCGAAGTGGGAACTAAAAACTCTAGATTTTTTAAAAACAAATTTACTTTTTGGTAATCCTTTTTCAATGTAAATACCAAAAAAAGGATTTTTGTGTCAGCTTATAACAAATGAACTGTATATATGCTTAAAAATGACTACCATTTTCCTTTTGTTGGCATTATGTTGGTAAATAGTTATCAAATGGTAACTTATCCCAAAAAAAAAAAAAAAATTGTTCGAGGCCAGTGGGTGCATGTGCCCCCATAGGCCCTCCTGTCTCCGCCATTGCTCGTGAGCTGCAGGTAAGTTTGTGTTTGGGGCTTTGAATGGGAAGAGAAGGATAGTGCGATAGGTATATATACAGTATACACTACTCGTTTTCATCTGGGTCCCCGCCCCCGTTGTTGAATACTTTAATTCCAATGGACAAATTTTATTTTATTTTTTTAATGGAGAGTGAAGGAAGGCAGAAGTGACGGTCCAAGATTAATTCTTAGGCACCGTTTAGTTGCATTTTTAAAAAAATCTTTTTTTAAGTAGTAAAAGTTATTTTGAACTTTCTTGCTTTTTGTTTTTTAGTAGAAGCAATAAAAGCAAAAGCACGTTTGATAAAATTGATTTCGCCGGTGATCTTCTAGTTGTAATGAAAAATTCTACCAAATCATTGTTGCCCAAACAGAAGCTTAGGATAGGTACAACCTCTCTCGATCGCAAATTTTTCGAGTTAAGGTCAAACTCATCCAAAAGATAAAAATGACTTTTAAAAGCAAATCTTTATTACTTTTGCTTAAAATCAAATATTTTACTTTTTGCTTTCTAAAAGTCCTTTTTATTTTCTCTAACCAAATAGTGCTTTTTGCTTTTATAACTTTTTGCTTTCAAAAGGAAAAAAGATCTTAAAATAAGTGCAACCAAACGGTGCCTTAGAAAAATGAAGTTTTAAAATGGGGAGTGAAGGAAGGTGTTTAATTCATAGAAAAGTTTATAATGGAGAGTGAAGCTGGAAAGAGGAAGTAATGACAATCCGAGATCAATGCATAGAAAAATGAAGTTTTAAAATGGGGAGTGAAGGAAGGTGTCTAATTCATAAAAAAAAAATGAAGTTTTAAAATGGACTGAAGGGTGACTATCTGAGATTAATTCATAGAAAAATGAAGTTTTAAAATGGAGTGAAGGGTGACAATCTGGGAATTATTCAAAAAAAAAAATGAAGTTCTAAAATGGGGAGTGAAGGAAGGTGTTTAATTCATAGAAAAATGAAAGTTTAAAGGACACTACTTGCCTCCACCCCAAGGTGGAGGAGTTTTTCTCCACCTCCATTCATTTTTTTCTACATTTCATAAATATTTTAGAAAAATATGAATTCAAAATCACAAACAAATAAATAAGCTAATATGAATACGTTGACACACATTCATGTTAACATAAAAATGTAACACTCAAATATGGATTTATAAAAATTTGTTCACAATTATGTAAATATGGGAATGCATACATACAATCAATTCTCTTTTTTTATTTGGACAAGTGGCGAAATATGAGTGGGAGGAGGGAAAGAGCTCCTCCACCCAAAGATTGAGGCAAGTATTTTCCAAGTTTAAATGAAGGGTTACTATCTGAGATTAATTCATAAAAAAGTGAGGTTTTAAAATGGTGTGAAGTTAAGGGTGACAATTCCAGATTAATTCACAGAAAAGTAAAGTTTTAAAATGGGAGTGGAGACTGGCTATTCATAGAAAAATGAAGTTTTAAAATAGGGATGAAGGTGTGCAGAAGTAACAATCTAAGGTTTGCCTCCTTTTCTTTTGGCCTTTTTTTCTATTCATGGAATAATGAAGTTTTAAAATGGGGATGAAGGTAGGTACGTAGAAGTGACAATCTAAGGCTTGCCTTCTTTTCTTTTTAAATCTAAGGAGACAAAGGAGACAGACAATCTAAGGTTTGTCTCCTTTTTCTTTTGGCCTTTAAATCCAAGGTAAATCTAAGGAGACAAACAGTCTCGTTTGTCCCTTTAAATTTAAAGGCCAAAAAAAAAAGAAGACAAACCTTAGATTGTCACTTCTACCTACTTTCATCTACAGGAGATCTCCTTAAATTTAAATGCCAAAAGGAAAGAAGACAAGCCTTAGATCGTACCTACCTTCGTCTACAGGAGATCTCCTTAGATTTAAAGGCCAAAAGGAAAGAAGACAAACCTTAGATTGTCACTTCTACGTACCTTCATCCGCCCCATTTTAAAACTTCATTTTTCTATGAACAGAAAAAGCAAATCTCGGATTGTCGGTTCTGCCTCCCCCATTTTAAAACTTCATTTTTCCACGGGAATTTAGCTATATTCAACAACTAGCTTCGAACCCGTGCGATGCACGGATTAATTTATAAAAAAAAAATATTATTAGTAAATTAGAATTTTAACAGAATACTTATTCTCTAAAATAGTAAAATGTATTTGTTAATATAATATGTCAATTAAATTTAAAAGATATAGACAAAAATAATCTTTAATGTTCAATTAAAATTATTTTTGGTGTGATGTTAACGTAATGTATCACACAAAATTTAATTATACTCACAAAAAAGATAAATTATTTTGAAAAACAATTAATTTAATGGTAGAAACTTGTAAAAAATGAAATAACTGATACGTTATGATATTTGGTAGAAAAATATTAAAATTTTCTAAAACTTAATCCATCCCACAATCATGGTTTTAACATGTTGGTATATACCAAAGCAAGTATAGCCGTTGAAAGTATCTCGAAATCTGATAGTGCAGATTTTAGAATGCATGACAATGATAAATCTTATCCTTCCATTAGGTTTCGAGTGGGTTTCACTAAGAGTGAAAAGCCATGGGGAAAAATATTAAAAATTTGTTTGAGATTAGAGCCTAAAAAGATGAGAGAAAAATCTAGACTGAGAAAGAGAATAAGAGAAAAAATCAGAGGAAGAAGAAAATAAGAAAAAATATAAATCTTTTCAACTTTATGTAATTAACCATATGAAAGAATTTTGATTAAAATAGATTTTTTCTTACTTCTTTTTTTTTTTTTTTTTTTTTTCTCTTTTTTTGGTATCAGAAGCAAATTCAGAGAATTTTGATTAAGTTGGAAAGTGATGATTAAAAGTAGTTTTTCTCAAAAGTCACTAAAAGTAACTTTTTGGCAAAATTACATTTTAGTGACTACTTCCAAAATTAATATGAAACAATGAAAGTTAGTTGTCATTTTAGCACACATTTGTAGTCCATATGTAGCAAGTTGATAGAAAATATCCTTTTTTGGTATTAGATTAGAAAACGGTTACTAAAAAAGTAATTTTAACAAAAAAGCAATTGCATCCCTGTTTCAGCATGTGAAAGGAAAAAAAAGAACCCTTTCTAATTTTAAATATTTATAATTTTATACATTTAATTTTTGGGAAAGGAGATGAATAGACATAAAGAAAACAAATAAATATGATATAGTCTACTAAATTTGGGTTGAACATTGTATAATATAGGTTCTTCGATTTTCCCACATAAAAACAAAAGGATATGCAGTGTATATCAAATGCTGACTTACTTATACCGCGTGAAAAAGAGCAGTGAAAACCAAAAAAAAAAAGTTAGACAATTTACTTTTTGGTGATCACTTCTCAACTTAATACCAAACATGAAACATTAGTAGTCTTTTTGAAGTATGTATATAGTCAATTTGTAGCAAGTTGGTAGAGAATATTCTTTCTTTTGGCATAAGTTAGAAATTGATCACTAAAAAGTAATCTATCCAAAAGTAATATCTTTTTTGGAAAATTACTTTTTAGTGATTCTTTCTCAACTTAATACCAAAAAAAATAAAATTGATAGTTATTTTAACATAAGTATATAGTTAATTTGTTGCAAATTGATAGTTATTGTCCTTTTTAGGTATTAGATTGAAAAGTGGCAACTAAAAGGTAATTTTACCTTTATTCCTAACTGTTCGCAAATGGACACGTGGCACCAAAAGGGAGGCATTTCCTCCGTTTTAGTATATATATAATAGATTGGGACCAAGATGTGACTCCCTTCTTTGATTAAGGAAGCACACAGGCAGGCGGCTCTCGCACAAGGGGCAAATCCCTAGATGTAACTATTTCTTTTTTTTGACACTATTTGCCTTCACCTCAGGTAGAGGAGTTCCTCTTCATCTCCATTTATTTTCTGTCACGTGTTATAAATATTTTATAAAAATATGAATCTAAAAACACTAATAAACAAATAAACTAATATGGATACGTGGATACACATTTATAATAATATAAACATGTGACACTCAAATATGAATTTATGAAAATATGTTCCTAATTATGTAAATATAAGAATACATACACATAATTAATTCTCTTTTTTTATTTGAATAAGTGGTGAAATATGAGTGAACGGAAGAAAAGAGTTCCTTTATTCAAGGGTGGAAGCAAGTATTTTCCTATTTTTTTTTTTTAATCGAAGTCTTTGTGTCTTATCCAAAAAAATAAAAAATCAATATAACAGTGGGACAAGACATAAACGTAATTTTGCCACATCAGCTTTGTTGGAGAGATTGATTCGACATGTTATGGGAAGGTTCCTGAACATTTTTAACCACGGAAGCGTGGCATATGTCATGAGAAACGGCCCATGACGTCACAGTATTTTGCTAAACGCAATTGATATATTAACACCGTGCCCGGAGTTTCTTTGTTTGTTTTTTATTATTTATTTATTTTTTTTGTTGCTCGGTGAAGTAAGTAACCGTTATGCCTATGGTATAGTTTAAATTTATAGAAACACATTAAATAATCCTGAATTAATAATCAATAACAACAACAATTTATAGGTCATGTTTATTTGGTTGGAATGGAATTTGATTCTGTACTCAAAATAATTTGGAATGAAATGAAATTGAAATAAACATTACGGAATGAATATCATTACAATTCATTATTACTATTTGATTTCATTTCCATTTAATTACTTCATCCAAACATGTTATTTGGAATGAATTGGAATGTGATTCTATTCCATCCATTCCATTCCAACCTAACAAACATAGTCATAAATTATAAATAAAACATAAATTAACAAGGATTCGGCATGCAATATACGGAAGTATACCAAAACAGATCTGGACTATTTTTTGGATAATGATAATTAGCATATTCACATTGATCATTAACATTTGAATTTTTACATGGAAATCTTAAATGAAAAAAGTTACGAGACCATAGGAAAATGTTGGGGACGTTTACTTAGAATTGTTCTCAAGATTGATGTTGGGAGGTTTAATCGATTAAGAAAGTTGGGAGATAATGACTAAATTATTGTGGAAAAACCTTGCCAACTTTTTTACACGATGGCCGGACTAAAATTGTCGGGAAGGCTCCTCACTTCCTCCTCGACTTTTTGAAACACGTCACAAGTGACATACCCTCCCAGCACTTTTAATCGTGAGAACCCACGAGAGCAATTCAGAGATCAAGTATGCACTCTTTTGAATAAAAGTTTACATAGGATTAAGAGCATAAATCCATTACTTTGAATTAAAATATTTTAAAATGTTGAAGTTATCATTTATAGTTGATGTTATAGAATCAATTTTAAAGAATTCATGAAATGCCACTATTTTGAATTTCCACTCTTATTTGTGATGATAACCATCATTTTCTTGAATTTGTTAATTCAAAATGATAGAGTATGCCTTCAATGCTATATAAAATTTATTGAATTATTTAATTTTGAATTAGACAACCAATCATGCCCCGTTTCTTTTCCATCTAACTAGTGAGTCAACATTGTAGTCTATGGTGGGGCTTGCATCTAGGATACGGTTGCATATTGTGTTTGGTTGATAAAAGCGAATTTTTTTGACTATTTACAATCTTTGTTTCATTTTTCCAAAATGTTTCATGAACGATGATAAAAAAGTTCATTTAAATGTCATGTTTTGAGAAAAATATTTTTCTATAAAGTTGTTCAAAATGATGGTTTTTAGTGAACAACACTTAAAATTTTCAAAAAAATATTTTCTATTTTTCATAAAACCTTAAAATAAGTGGGGTATAAAAAGTAAGTATTGAGGTGCCAATAGAAGCCCTCGTACATATGATCCACAATGGCCCACTATCCAAAATATAAAGTCTGCTTAGTAGCAGAACTTTGGGCCATTATTCTTGGATAAAACTTGCTTGGGACTGTGATCATCGTTGAAGAGTCGAGTCCAAGACTGCAATTGATCTTACTTATGGGGGAGACATCGAATTCCATCCCCATGGCCATACGGCTCCTACGAGCCAGAGAGCCCATTGAAGGGAGTGGCAATAATGTAGGTGAAGCATATCTACAGGGAGGTGAATGCTTGTGCGGACTGGTTAGCTACTAGAAGCCCAAGGAGCCCATTCGGCCTTTTGGTCATGGAACAGCTATTCCCAGCACCCCCCACCCAAACTCCCCAATTTTTATCAAACCTCACTTTAGTTAAGGTTTTTAAGATTTTATGCAAAATATAAAATGTTTTTACGAAAACTGATCAAGTTGTCCACTTGAAAACATAAACTTGCTTATTGTTGATAGATCTGGATATCACAACCCCAGTGCTGTTCTTGTGTAGTTGGGCCATTGGCGCCATTTAAGCCAGAGCACGTGAAGGACACGCCAATATAGTGGCGTAAAAATTAAAGAATGAAGGCAAGGGGATTTGGATTTGGTGTAGTTACTGTATGGTGCAGTAAATGTAGGATCGATGACATGTGGCAAGAAGGAAAAATGGAGCGTTAAAATTCGAGAGATGCTTTTGACGTCCAAAGCCTAACAACTCTCCATTTCCCCCTTTTGTTCACATGTCATCGATTCTACATTTACTGCACCATGCAATAAAAGTAACCAACTGCACTAAATCCAAATCCGAAGGCAAGGACCATTATATTAGAGGCAACACCATTAACACACAAAATTTGAGATAAAAAGCTTGAAAATTAATGGCAAGACACAACTAACTCAATTAAATGTGATAAGCCAAAGTTTTTTTGTTTTAAGCAGCGTCTGCTATGTATTTATGAGTGGGTCCAAAAATGCTTCCCAGAAGGTGATTGTGGAATTTGGTTATGTACTGACAGTAGCTAGAGGCCCCCTAAAATGTAGAATTGCAAAGCAACTAACTGGCACATAAACTGGCTTTTTCAAGGGACCTTATTCAAAAACCAGTGACCCAACTCAAATCCCATTCCTAACATTAGAAAAGGAGAGGAAAAAAAGAAAAAAAAAATCAATCTAAATGCCCCGCAATTGACTTAAAGTTAAAAGTTCACCAAGGTAAAGTTTTTCTAGGCAGCCATGGGCTACATATCTATATGTGCTAGGAACTTGCGGCTTTGGCTGGCTAAATTTTGTGTGAATTAAGAAAAACAATGAATTTGCGAGTATTTAAAAAATTATACCTACTACAAAAGTTAGTCTCAAAATGGGACTTTCATCTTTGAGTCAAAATGTGGGACTCTTGGTGGCCGCTTTTTTCGCCTGTCCCAAAACCGACCCTGATGACTCAAATTATGGCATTTGATCATGTGTGCATGACAATCACCACTATGTGATCAGCCTGTCACGAATTCACAATACGCGTCACCCACAAAATCACTTGTGCGATATACTTGTTTCTGGGTAGAAAGGTAGATCTTAGGAAGCACGGACACGCTTAGGAAAGTGCCGTGGCCGTGTCCGACACGTGTTGGACACGGACACTCCCCATACGTGTCCATTAAATTAAAAAAAATAGATTAATTTCGGACATGGAAGGGAGACGGTGGGGTAAAAAATATAAATATAAATTGTTTTGAAAGGGGTAATTTTAGTTATTATAAATAATTTGATGGGTGCTTTTGTAAAAGCTGAAAAATTCCTTATTATAAACAATTTTAGGGACACAGCATTTCTGTTCTAAATAAGAATGGTTTTGTATCATGAGATGCATGTCTCTTATGATGAGACGTATATATATATACAACACACAGCATTTCTGTTCTAAATAAGAATGGTTTTGTATCATGAGATGCATGTCTCTTATGATGAGACGTAATATATATATATATATTGTTGTATCCCCGCCGTATCGTGTCTTATTTTTAGAAATTATTGTGTCGTAATCATGTCGCGTATTCATGTCCGTGCTTCATAGGATAAATTTTGAGGCATGGATTTGAAGGTAGATCAAGAATAGACCATGGTGATTTGTTGGAGGCACAACCAGCAGAGAAGACACAGTGAAGAGAGATCGGCGTTTGGTCGGCGGTGAAGACAGAGAGCGTAGAGATCGATTATATGGATTTTTCTGTTTGGGTTGAAAGAAAAAAGTCGATCAATTTATATATGGTCTCATGTTTTTCTCTCTCTTGATGACGCCGTTAACGGTTCATCAGTACAATTAGTAAGTGACTACCGCCGTTAATCGGCGTCTGCCTTATGCACATATCTAATCCATGTTGTAATGTTTTCATTGGCTAGTTGAACCACGTCAGCTTGTTGACGTGGTCAGACTATTGCACTGGAGGAGATTGGTGTCCCTTTTCGTCTCAACAAGAGGAGAAATTGAGAGTACCGTCATAAATTCTACTCCTATTTATGAACTGTAGCAAATTATTACATGGCATCTGATACAAATACTACAAATAGAGAAATATTTCATATTATTTTTATGATTGCATGCATGTGCTCATTTTATAATTGTTGCATGAAAGTCATCCCCGGAAGAACATTTGAAGAATCTCTTGGATACTTTTTGTCCATTCGATCAACACCTTTATCACGGCCAGCACGAGCAAAGATGACCACCCTCGAAGGCAGGCCATTCCTGGAGAGACCCACGACTCCTTGTATATGCCGGTGAAGGACACGTATGAAAACAGCAAGACAAAGAGATTGACATCAGTCCAGACGATAGCTATGGCCACTCCTTCAATACCCAGCTTGAAATGGGCTACCAGAAGATAATTTAGCGGGACATGGAGGATAACAGAGATGGCTGAAGATAAAATTAATGGTAATGTAAGGTTTTGAGCCCTCAGATAGATTCGAAGTGGGTGAAGGAGTGAAAGAACGAAGAGGTCTGGAATGGAGAAAACAATGAATGTATGTGCCATCGGTGAGACTGCTTCATCTTGGCCACACCACAGGAGGATACCCTTCATGTTTAGCCACATGAGAGATATGGGGATGGAGGTGAAGAGGAGGGAAAGAGCTGTCTTTTGTAAAGTTAAGCTGAGAAGCCTCCATTGTTTTGCCGCGTAAGCTTGTCCGCAGATGGTTTCCTTTTCCATGGCCAACCCGGAGATTACAGAATAGCCAGTGATGTCTACGAAGCTGATTGCAAGAGAGCCACCGGCAACCTCCTGCTCACCGAGATATCCAAGGAAAATCATGGAAATAATAGCTGTTAAATAGAAGGGTAGACCTGTGAGGGCTGTTAGGCTTGAGATATTCCCTATTATGGCTTTGATTTCTTCCAGGGCCTGAATAAATTAAATTAAAGCAAGAACATGCAGGAAATGAGTATATAGTTAGTAATACATAACAACACTGTTTTTATTTTAGGTAACTACATGTAAATGGTTGTTGGGTAAGTTACCTGAGAAAAACTCGGCCGTGTTTGTAGTTCTTCTTGATCATCAGTGCCATGATTCATAGTTTTTCAGTGGATTTATGAAATGAACTTATGGAGGAGATCGATAGCTTTGGGTTACTCAGCAATCTTCTAGATGGAGAAGTAAGAGATGTTAATGAGGTCTGTACTCGTGAGCTGCAGGTAAGTTTGTATTTGGGGCTTTGAATGGGAAGAGAAGGATAGTGGGAAAGGTATATATATATACTCATTCGTTTTCGATCGTCTGGGTCCCCGCCCCAATTGTTGAATACTTGAATTCCCATGGACATATTTTATTTTATTTTTTTAATGGGGAGTGAAGGAAATTAGAAGTGATAGTCCGAGATTAATTCTTAGAAAAATGAAGTTTTAAAATGCTTAGTGAAGGAAGGTGTTTAATTCATAGAAAAGTTTATAATGGAGAGTGAACCTGGAAAGCGTAAGTAATGACAATCCGAGATCAATGCATAGAAAAATGAAGTTCTAAAATGGGGAGTGAAGGAAGGTGTTTAATTCATATAAAAATGAAAGTTTAAAAGGAGTGAAGGGTTATTATGAGTTTACACCCTAAAAATCGGCCTCAGTGGAAATGTATTTAAGTTTGGTCTGTTGGATTCTGAGGCTCTTGAGGTCGACCAGCTGAGACCGAATTATTATTGCACCTTGAAGCAGTTACCAATTGCTCTTCGGCTTGCTGGATTCTGAGGCTTTTGAGGTCAACCAGCTGAGACCGAATTTTCATTGCGCCTTGAAGCAGTTATTAATCGCATGATTAAAGCAGTTGTCGAAGTGAGATTGTGGGAAGCTATGAGAACATGGCAGTACTGGGAGCTGTTGGATCGCGAATATGAGTAGTTATGGACAAACTTCATGGAACGGTTATTGTATAAATCTATAAAAGCTGAGGGATAACCATTTGGGCGAGACCTTCAACCAAATTATTAAACCAGTTCCCAAAAAACTTATCTTTTTCCTTTCTTTTTAGAATTTTAGGATTTCAAAACCTAGAAATGTGTACTCCTTTCTGGTCAAAGGCATGTGCACCCTTTTGTCTATCATTGTAATTTCAAAGATTATTAATGAGAATAGCTTTTTCCGTAGTAAGCATTTGTTTTTAATTTATGTAAATTATTGTGTTTATTTATTAACTTGTTACAGAAAGTCCTTAACCTTATTTAAGGCAAGGTAAAACCTACCATTTGTCACAATTTTGTAGCTGGCATGCTCATGCAACCAAATCTCCAGAATCCAAATTTTAGAGGAAACACTATTTGAGATTAATTCATAGAAAAATGAAGTTTTAAAATGGGGAGTGAAGGAAGGTGTTTAATTCATAGAAAAATGAAGGTTTAAAAGGAGTGAAGGGTTACTATCTGAGATTAATTCATAAAAAAAGGGCATTTGTCCATAAAAATCCTATAATTTAGCTAAAACTTCAAACTCCACCAAACTTTTTGAAAATGTCCAACTAAAATAACAAAAAGCATTTTGGACAACTATACCCTTATTCTCTAATTACATAGTAGAATTTCCATGTAACTGTGATATGACTAGGTGGTATCACAAGTCAATCACATTTAAACAGAGGGAGAATGTCAGTGAACTTGTTGGTCCCACTCTTCCACTTTACTTGAATGTAATTGGCTTGTGATTATATCACAATTACATGGAAGTTTTCTATAGGTGTGGGACCCATAATCATCTCTTTTTTCTCTCATCCCTCACTTTCTCTCTCCTCTCTCCGTTTTTCTCTCTCTCTCTCTCTCTCTCTCTCCTCTCTTCCTCTTTTTCTCTTCCCTTTCTTTTCATTTTTTCTCTGCTGACTTTCTCTCCCTTCCTCTCATCTGCTGACCCATTTTCCCATTATATCTCCTCTCTTCCCTCTTTTTCTCTTCCCTTTCTTTTCCTTTTTTCTCTTACTTTTTTTCTTTGCTGACTTTCTCCCCTTCCTCCCTTTCTCTCATCTGCTGGCCCATCGACGGCCAACTGTGGAGAGTCAGGTCGTCGATAAAATGCTTATGCTGTGACAATGATTTTAAGTAAGAAGGGTGGAGCTCGACTATTGTGAATGGCAGCAATGGCAACAGTTGCCGTCGACAACAGCGGATCAGATTTTCCAACGCCAGCACTCCTCCTCGGGCCAACACCCACCGCTTCCCCCACCAGGCCACCAGCACTCCTCGACGGGCCAACACCCACGACCTCCCCCTCCATCTTCCAATGCCGCCCCCTTCACGCTAGCACTCCTCGCCTGCGCCGCCTCCTTCTTTAAGATCAAGACCCCTAAATTGTTAAAATAAATAAATAAATAAAAACAAAAATCAAAGAAGGAGAAGGGAGAGGCAGTGGGTACGTTTCATCTCCGATGAAGGTTGACGCTAGCAGCCATGGCTTCCCTCTTTTTCTTCCCTTTTTATTTTTTCGGTTTTTTCCCCTCTTTAAGATCAAGACCCCTAAATTGATTTTAACCAAATTCAAAATAAAATATATAAATAAAAATTCAAAAAAGAGGAAGAAGGGAGAGGCAGTGGGTTTCACCATGAATAATGGAGAGAGGAGAGAGAAAGACAGGAGATGAGGGGAAAGCAATGGTTGTGGGACCCAGACCAAATCAACAATAAGAATAAGAGTATAATTGTCCAAATTGGAAAAAAATAAGTTAGTTAGGTATTTTAAAAAGATTTGGAGGAATTTGAGGTGTTAAACAAACTATAGGATTTTTCTAAGCAAATGCCTAAAAAAAAAATGAAGTTTTAAAATGGTGTGAAGGGAGACAATTCGAGATTAATTCACAGAAAAGTCAAGTTTCAAAACGGGAGTGGGGAGTGGGGAAAGGCTATTCATAAAAAAAATAAAATTTTAAAATGGATTTTTTTTAAAAAGGCCAACAAAAAAAAAAGAAAAAAAAAGAGGCAAACCTTAAATTGTCACTTCTGCCTTTCACATCTGATTTCCTCTGCTCATAAAACTTCATTTTTCCATGGGGATTTAGCTATTCAACCATGGGACCATGATGCGACTCCCTTCTGCCTTTTCCTTTTTTTAATGAAGTTGTTGTATCTTATTAAAAAACAAAACCCCCTTTTTTTTTTTTTTTTCTTTTAATGAAGTTGTTGTGTCTCATTCAAAAGATAAATAAATAAAACAATGAGACAAGACACAAACATATTTTGCCACGTCAGCTTTGCTGGCCGTTCCACAAGCAAAAGCCAAGGATGACGGTACGAGTGTGGAAAGTGTGGCAGCTCCTCGCGCTTTTTGTTGTCTTGTACTACCTTCTAAAATATCTTAAATAAAAATACAAAAAATTTTAAAGGTGCTAGAACTACTCTACCAAATTACTTGCTTTGCTACCCAACAATTAATTAATTTTTTATTAATATGTGATGGGAAAAGGGATTGATCGAAGACCTCTTATTATTTTATTTTTTTGAATCCACTCATCTTTGGGCGGATGAAAAAAAAAGGGAGGAAAAGCTATTTTCAGATAAAATGATCACATTTTACCCTCAACAATTAATTATTATTTTTTATTTTATACATTAATATGTGATGATAGAATAATACTAAAGTCTCTCCCAACATCTTTTGTAGATTAAAAATGTATAGAGACATAGTCAAAGAAAAACGTTGGAGAGATTGACTTAACATGATATGGGAAGTTTCCTGAACATTTTTAACCACTGAAGCGTAGCATATGTCATGAGAACCAGCCCATGACGTCACAGTATTTTACCACACAAAAGGGGAAATTGGCGAATAGTGCATTTTTTGGTAAAATATTGGTAATTAATCAAGTATGAGTTTTTCTAAGTCAATTAGTCAATGAAATTAAACTTGTTTATCAATTAATCACACATTTTTTTGAAAATCCCTGGCTTGCCCTTATTATTAGTAAGGGTACTTCTTTTTTTTTTTTTTTTTTGTAATGAAGGGCATCCGATCTTAACTAACTTAACTTTGTAGGATTATAATTTTTAAAAACTTATAACTTACAATATACATATCCGTTTTTAAAAAAAAAAATTATATTTTTGGAACCTATTCGTCGACATCTTCGAAAAAATATCCATATTGATTAGGTAATTATTAAAAAAATTAAAATCGTAAAAATTTACTACTTGACACAGTTTAACGTAATACTCATAAAACTGTAAAATTTTACTACCTTTTGAAGTAGTAAAATTTTACTACTTTACGAAATAAATTTTGCAACGAAGTAGTAAAATTTTACACTTTCGAGAGTTGGGGTTTGTAATAGTTTAGGATTTGGTGATGTACTTAATGATGGTGTTTCTTCACTTAGGCATGTAGGTTCGCGACAACTTCTTGCAAAGTTGGGATTGTTCCCAGCATATTTCTTTATGGTAAAAACTATATAAACCCAACTGAAAATAACCAAGATATAGGATTGGAAGAAAAACATGAGAATGGTGGTAATTTTTTTTCTTTTTTTTTTTTTGATCCAGAAAAAGTTTATATTATTAATGAAGATGTAAGTAGCATACAAAGAGAATCCCCAAAGGTCTCAATGACAAAACAGAGGCAAAACAGAAAATAAGACTTAACACCTAACCCAAAAAAATAACGAACCCAAAGACTACACAAACAGTAGTGAACTAAAGATGAGTTGAGAATGATGGTAATAAAAGTTTTGAAGACGAGTTGCAGCCAAACAAAGGATCCTAGTTATGGCCTATGGGGGATGCGATCATCGGTGACAATGGTTATTTCTGGTGGCAGAAGAAATCATTGGAGTCTAAGCTTGCTGGTGAGGTTCAGATCTGGAAGAGAGAAAGAGCGGGAGAGCGAGAAGACAGAGAGCGAGAGAGGCAGAAAGAGGGAGGGAAGTAGGGAAGCCAGTTCTGGTGAGTTTCAGATCTGGATTCTTTAGATCTAGTGTTCATCTTCAGATTTGGTTCGGAGGAGCTCGACATCGACGAACTTCATAGCCAGTCATCGTTGTCGGAGGTTAGACATCGATGGAAATCAACCACCACCGGAGTTGTTATTTGGGTTGAGGTTTGAGAAGAGAGAGATGGTGATAGGGTGGTTTTGGGGTAGAGGATGGAGATGGTAGGTGAAGAGAGGGATAAATAAATAACTTAATAAGAATGAGGATATTTTGGTTAACTATAAGCCAAATGGACTAAGTGAGTTGAAAAAAGAGTTGGGTGACTATTTGCTAAATAAGTTATATTTGGTGAATTGATGGCCAAATCCCCCTTTACCAAATGCAATTGATATATTAACACCATGCCCGGAGTTTCTTTGTTTGTTTTCCATTTTTCATTTTTTTTTCATATATTTTTTTTGTTGCTAGGTGAAGTAACTGTTATGCCAATGGTATGGTTTAAATTTATAGAAAAACATTAAATAATCCTGAATTTATAATTAATAACAACAACAACAACAACTTATAAATTATAAATAAAACATAAATTAACAAGGATTCGGCATGCAATATACGGAAGTATACCAAAGCAGATCTGGGCTATTTTTTGGATAATGATAATTAGCAGATTGACATTTATCACCAACATTTGAATTTTACATGGAAATCTTAAATGAAAAAAAGTTACGAGACCATAGGAAAATGTTCGGGAGGTTTACTTAGAATTGTTCTCAAGGGTTCCCATGATTGATGTTGTTGGGAGGTTTAATCGATTAAGAACGTTGGAGATAATGACTAAATTATTGTGGAAAAACCTTGCCAACTTTTTTACACGATGGACTAAAATTGTCGGGAAGGTTCCTCACTTCCACCTCGACATTTTGAAACACGTCACAAGTGACATTTTGAAACACGTCACAAGTGACATACCCTCCCAGCACTTTTAATCATGAGAACCCTTGAGAGCAATTCAGAGATCATATATGCACTCTTTTGAATAAAATTGTTTTGACATTTCCCACTTTGAAAACAAAAACGTTTATTTGCAATATTATATGCGATCCAGATATATTTGATATCTGGAGGAGCAAAGACCTAGGGATTACGGTGACACATAGATCTGAAGACGGTGAGATGTGGAGTTCTTCATGATTTTTCTGACTGGTTGTATAGATTGAAGGCTTGTTTGGTTGTCCAATTTGAAATTAAACAATTTAAGAAATTTTACACAGGATTAAAAGCATAAATCCAATACTTTGAATTAAAATATTTTAAAATGTTGAAGTTATCATTTATAGTTGATGTTATAGAATCAATTTTAAAGAATTCATGAAATGCTACTATTTTGAATTTCCACTCTTATTTGTGATGATAACCATCATTTTTTTGAATTTGTTAATTCAAAATGATAGAGTATGCCTTTAATACTATATAAAATTTATTGAATTATTTAATTTTTAATTGGACAACCAATCAGATCTATGATGGGGCTTGCATCTAGGATACGGTCGCATATTGTGTTGGGTTGATGAAAAGCGAATTTTTTGACTATTTACAATCTTTGTTTTCATTTTTCCAAAATGTTTCATGAACGATGATAAAAAAGTTCACCTAAATGACAAGTTTTGAGAAAAACATTTTCCTACAAAGTTGTTCAAAATGATGTTTTTTAGTGAACAACACTGAAAATTTTCATAAAAATATTTTCTATTTTTCATAAAACCTTAAAATAAGTGGGGAATAAAAAATAAGTATTGGAGTGCCAATAGAAGCCCTCATACATATGATCCACAATGGCCCACTATCTAACATATAAAGTCTGCTTAGTAGCAGAACTTTGGGCCATTATTAATTCTTGGATAAAACTTGCTTGGGACTGTGATCATCGTTGACGAGTCGAGTCCAAGAAAGTTGATCATCACCGACGTGGCTCCATGGCAATCCACCAACACAGGCACTATGTCTTGAAATCGGAACAAGATGAAGTGGTTGTGTGTGGAGTGGCATTACAGAGAACAAAGTCGGGCCATGCGGGAATTGCCAATTCCTTTGTGTTTAGCTTGGGATTTTTATTTCCCATGAATGGTGAGATTTGTGATCTTCCAAGGAATTAAAATCCCATGATTTATGCAAAATGAACAACTAGATTTTGATAGACTCCTGGGAATTATCCCAGGAATCTATAATTCCCACTCTCAATTGCCAAATAAGATTGAGGGTCGCAAGAAATTGTTTTCTCCCCAAACTTCCTAATAAAGCCCCCTGTAAGAAACTGTTACCTTTGCCCTAAAAATACCAAACTGATATATAGGATAGGCTAATTTTTTAGGGTATGAATCTTGTGATAGGGATTGTATATTTCTCTACTGGGCACCTCAGTAAATAGGCTAAAAGGTCATTTTGCAGCTTCACGTGTTGTACCTATATGTAACCCATGGCAATTCAACTCCATAGTAGCTTTTAACCACTTTTCAACAATTAAGCTTTTGTTTTATTGTTTTTATATAATTATATCCTTATACCTCACCTATATATGATACATCTACACGTCCTTTCACACATAATTAAATATTAGAGAAGAGTGTACAAGTTTGTTGCTTATAATGTTCTGTATTTTGGTACTGCACATAAAGTATTGTACATATCATTTCCTTTTATTTTAATTTTTGTAATGTACATGCAAACCTAAGAAAATCATAAGATATGATTCGATCATTTTATAGAAATATGACACTCAGCACTGCATGGAAAATTTTTGCTTTCCAAATTAACCCAAATGTAATAATATAGGACTTACCATTTTGGTTGCCATTCCAAAATTGCCTACTGCCAAAATTTTCACATTAAGGGAACAATACTGGCATTATGCATATATATTTGCATTCATAATTGTAGAAAAATGCTAAAGTATAGGATGTTTTTACCAAATTTATCAAGGAGGAATTTTAGATTGGTCAGGCAACAGGAAAATAATTACAGTTGGTAGTCATTCACTCATTCTTAGTTAAGTTAGTAGTTATTTAGTAGGAAGTTAGTAGTAATTTGTATTGAATTGTAATTATTTTCCTGTAGTCCGACAAATTGAAAATCCCCCCACTTATGAATCCGCTGAAAAAGCATTAGTAAAAAATAGAAAAATTGATACTCTTTTGAAAATAAACTTAAAGAAGAGTAGAGGGATGAAAACAGTGACTACATCATCTTTATCATCTCTCCATTCTATAAATACTGCCCAACTAGGGTTTGTGTACCACTCCATTAGGTCTTGCTGGAGATCATGGCTAAACTTTCTTACACCCATTTCTTTCTTCTTGTCCTTGTTTTCTCAGGTTTGTTAATTCATTCTACACAGCTTTGATGCGATGGACTTAAGATTCATATTACAATTTTTTTTTTTTTTTTTTGGGCTAATCAGATTCATATTACATACTATAGGCACAACTTTTTGTGTTTACCCTTGCATTTTTCGGTTGTCTTTTATATATATATATATATATATGATTTTGATCACGTCTATAGTGAATGATCCAAATCATTTGTGACAATTAGACATGGGCATGTGATAGAAATGCGCTCATAGGTGCTCAAATCGATGAACCGTTTCTTCTATATATTTATTACATATACATTGTTTGCATTAACTATTTACCCCCTGGAATCCAATATCAGTTGATTGCTAGTCATTTTTACAGGATTAGTTTGGGTTTAAACTTTAGCGGAAGGATGCCTAAGATACCCATGTTTTTGTCCAGAAAAAGAAACAAAAAAAAAAAAAAAAGTTTATAAACTTACGGTGGTATTTTGAACATCTATATCAAAATTATTAGTGGTCTTTTAAAAATTTTCAAAACATAATTTTCATTATGTTATTTATTTGTTTACCAATAACATATTTTGGAGATAAATATTGACATTTTATGTGCTTAATTTTGATAATTTTTCAGTGGCATTGAGGGTGCCTCAAGTGGATGCTGCTCATAGATGTAGAGCTGTTGTGGATAGCTGTGATCCTGGGACTTGTCGTCTGCAGTGCACCGATAAGTTCAAAGTAGGCAATGGAGAATGCAATGACGCTGGAACTTGTGATTGTTATTACGATTGCAATTGATAATTAAGCTTGTCTTTCTCGACTTACTCCTTTCCTAGATATTTATTTTGTACCTAATCCACACTAGTAAAGAAGAGAAAATAAATGGATTAATATTGATCGAGCTGATCGAATTGTTGGTTTTATCATTTTCTGTCTTCTTTCTGATAATTTTACAGAGCAAAAAAAAAAGCCTTTTTCTAAACAGCAAATGGTTAACTCGTTATGGAGGTATGATGTGTTTGGACTAGAATTGTATTTATAAAAAATATAGGCACCGTTAGGTTGCACTCATTTTAAAATCTTTTTTGCTTTTGAAAACAAAAAGTTGTAAAAGCAACAAGCACTATTTGGTTAGAAGAAATAAAAAAGCTTTTAAAAAGCAAAAAAATAAAATATTTGATTTTAAACAAAAGTAATGAAGATTTGCTTATAAAAGTCATTTTTATATTTTGGATGAATTTGACCTTAACTCAAAAAAGTTGTGATTGAAAGAGGTTGTGCTTGTCCTAAGCTTTCATTTGGGTAATGATAATTCAATAAAGTTTTTCTCATTACATCCAAAAGATCACCGGCTAAATCAATTTTACGAAACGCAGTTTTACTTTTATTGCTTCTACTTAAAAACAAAAAGTAAGAAAGTAAAAAATGACTTTTACTACTTTAATAAATAAATAAAAAATCTTTTAAAAAGTGCAACCAAATGATACCATAGATGTCATTGACTAATTATATATGACTATACAAGTACTCAAAAATGTGCAAATTTTTGTACAAGGAAAATACGAAATAGCCCAATTGCAGATTTGTACCACCATTTATATATTTTGGAGACTGATCATTAATCACACCATTAGAGGGAAAACTTAAACTGTGCCATAATTGGTGGCTAAAAAGAGTTTTTTTTTTGGTGGGGGGGGGGGGGGGGGGGGGGGGAAGGAAAAAAGAAAATAAAAAGAAAGAGAGAGTATATTTGGAAATAGCCAGGTTGATTCATTCACTAATCATCATTTTAAAAAAATAAAACAAATTGAAACTATAAATTAGAGCTCTACATTGGACATTCGGGAAGTAATTAAATCTAACCCTTCACTGTATCTTTTCCTCTTGATTTGGTAAAATGTATGCATTTTCCAGTCAATTCATCATCCTCGTCAAAGGAGTCACCAAGGGAGTCAATCAAGCCTTTAATAAATAATTAAATTTGAATCAAATATTGTGTACAATCAAATTCCTGTAATCAGTCCAAGAATCCCTCACATACAGCTATTACCACCAAATTTAATCCCATTAGGGCCAACCCATGTGAGTATACAAAATCTTTTACGGATTTCATTTAGGAGATCCTCCCTATGAACGTGTGAATGAAATATAACATTTCTTCAATCTTTACACCTGAACTCCCATCCTTCTGTTTTTCTTTTTTTTGTGGGGTGAGGAACATTCTCCAACTAAGGTAAATTTATAAATGGGGAAATATCCAAAGCCTCCCTCAAATATAAAATTATATCTAAAAACCCCATTAAATATTTTTCCTATCTATCTAATCCAAATAAAAAAGAATTATATCCATTAACTCCAATCAGTTAAATTTTTGTTTATTGTGATTAAAAGAAAAAAATGATCCGACTAAAATGCCCTTCTTTCACAGTAAAATGTTTAAGGGAAAATTAGCCAAAAGTACACTTTTAGCATAAACATCCAGCCAAAAGTTCACATATATTTCTTTTAATGCTTCAAGTCCACACCCTCGCTAAAACAACGACGTTTTGGGCTGATATTGGGAATCATCTTCTCATGGATACCATTTATGCCATTCTCATAAGATATAGTAAACAAGTGAAGGGATTCTTCACATAAATACCGGATTTTCCTCCTTCAATAATGATCTGAATTTAAAAAATTTATTTTATTCCGTTTTTAACGCACGAGATTACTTGATTTTTGTAGATTTGATACCATATTCAAATACAATATAATTATGATTATTTCTTTTTATTTTATTTTATTTTTAATGCACAAAATTACTTGATTTTTGCAGATTTGGTACCATATCTCAATATGGTATAACTATGATGATTTCTTTTTATTTTCTTCCATTTTTAACGCACGAGATTATTTGATTTTCACTAGCAATTTCTGGTTTACATGTAACTATTGTTACACAAAGTACATGTAACTTTTGTGCGTTTTTTTTTTTAATTTTCAAGCTATTTAAAACAATTACCCCCCAAAAAAAAAAAAAAAAAATTCCAAACACAAGTGTAATTGTTTCAATACCCAAAAAAGAATGTCTACTTAAAAAAAAAAATACATTTCATTTTTCGAAAAAAAAAAATGAAAACCATTACACAAAGTATCATTCCAATTTTAAAATAGTTACACATTTTATTATAATTTTCCCAATACAAATACAAAAATCTGAAATTTAAAACAGTTACACGATCTATGTGGAGATCTTCGGATATGAGGGGACATAATTTTCAAAAATTTTGGGATGAAATACTCTCCGGCTATCATGAATAATTTATTTATTTAAATTTTAAATAGAAAGTGTTAATAGTGATAAGAACATTTTTGTCTTGACATTATAAAGGGACTTGAAACTTAACTAGTTTTTGAAAAGAGACTTGTGCTTGTATAAATTTTGAAAAGAAGACTTATCCCCAAACTCCCCAATGTTTAATGACAAAAATGAACAAAAATGCATTTTCAAATGAATTTTTCTTTTTGCCTCATCTTTTTCCAAACTTGCATACCTGCTCTATTGCTCTCCCACTCCCTTTTTTTTTTCTCCCTTTCCTCCATGTGTACATTAGAGAAGAATTAACTAATAATAGTTAATTTTTTTTTAATTACACTAAAAAGGATAAAAATAGAAATTTAATTAAATATGCAATTTTTTCATTAAACATATTAATGTCAAAGAAAGGTATTTTAGTCGGATCACTCTTTTTTTTTTTTTTTTTTTTTTAAATTTATAACAACAGTAAATAAAAAATTAACTGGTTGAAGTTAATAGACATGATTCTTTTTTATTTGGATTAGATGGATAGAAAAAATATTTAATAGAGTTTTTGGATATTTCCCCTTTATAAATTTCAAAAATTTTGAAGTTGTGTGAATAGTGAGGTGGAGCTTTAAAGTTGGACATATATCCGTGACATGCTAACGTGTTGCACTCTCAGTGGAGCTAATTTTCACCACTTTACGTGTTCTGCCGTGATTGGAGTTTTCCCAAGATAAATTTTCCATCTTTTACTATGTGCATTTTGAATTGTTGCCATATTAGGCTCTATGTTTGCTTCGTCCCCTTCAAACTTTATACCAAATCGGTTTCGTTGACTTGTATGGGAAAAAATATCTCAATTCAATTATGGAGTATTTGGTACGTAATAATGTCATATACCATATTTGAATATATACACTATCCCGTCTTAAAGACTATTATTGCTTGGCTGGCTGTTATTGATCGGGCTGTCAACTTTGCTAACATGACTAACAGCTCACACGGTCGCACCAAATTTGGATTTCATTCAATTTCCTCAAATCACTGGCACCTAGGAAAATATATGGGATTGATTGGACCATTTAATAAAAACAATGCCTTAAAAATATATATATTTTTTATATTTACTATTTGGGGCATCAGAGGTTTTACTTCAGCCGAGGTTTTAGCCTAAATTATTCCCCTAACAGTCGTTTGAAATGCCCTATAAAAAATTAACCTAATTATAATAATGCCTACCAATTAGGGTGCCCCTTCCAAAATTGCCTATGACCAAAATCTTTGCCAATAAGGTGCAATATTGCCATTATCTAGATTTGCATTGATAATTACACACATCCTTATGAGCACTCCACTCTATAAATACCACCTATCAAGGGTTTATGGTCTACACCATTCCATAGAGCAAAGGCTTGGGGACATTTGTTATTAGGCCTTGCTAGAGATGGCTAAGCTTTCTTACACTCATTTCTTCCTTCTTGTCCTTATTTTGTCAGGTTTGTTAATTATTTGTCTTACATAATTTTGATATGTATAGATTGGAGATTAAAATTACTTGATAGTCACTATTTTCTTTGTTTTCTTGTATAATGCGTAGGAATATCTCATGGGGCATTTTTGACTATCTAACACAGTGTGTTTTTATCTTAAGAGGTTGATCAGTAGTTGTTGGAACTTAAGCCTCAAGAGGTAAGAGGTTTTTGATTCAACTTCTCACTCCTCCTTAGGATCAACCACTAATTGCATATCCTGGGTGTTACTTGATATATAGTAGACAGTGATTTTAACTTTGTTCCAAAGATAAGTTAGGCATAAAGTTGGAATGCCCTTGTTAGGAAAAAAAGAAGGTGGAGGGGGGTGGGAGCATTGATCATATCATACCTATACCAATTATCTCCCCTCACCCCTCAATTCTCATATGTTAGTACCTGGCCTTGTCAACACACATGTACATGTATTCTAAACAAGCTTTGTACTATCATATCACTCGTTTACAATTTTCCTATACGTGAATTTCTATTTTCCAATAACGTATTATGGATATGAATAATTGACATTTTATGTGCTTAATTTTGATAATTTTGCAGTGGCATCGATGGTGCCTCAAGCAGATGCTGCCCATAGATGTCAACATATGTTCAAGCACTGTGATTATGCGGCTTGTAGACAAAAGTGCTATCAGAAATACAAAGGCAATGGACAATGTATTAACCATGGCCACCCTGACTCATGGCAGTGTGAATGTATTTATGATTGCGAGTAATTAAACTTTTCTTTCTTTTTTTTCCCTAGTACCCAATCCAAACAAGCTAAGAAAGCAAATAATTCGATTAATATTGAGTTGAAATTTTGAATGTATTTGCAATCGCAAGTAATTATTTTCTTTCCTTTTTTTTTTTCTTCTACTTTTGGTATCATGAGACTTAACTTCGAAAATTAGTCTAAGATGGCGATCCACGAGTAATTTACTTGTCACTCTTCAACATTCTAAAAAAAATTTAAATTACTACAAAATTTTCTATAGTATCTTCAAATATAGGAAAAAGATATTTGCAATTCAAGTCAGATCATAAAAAGATTTGAAACTATTATTTGGGAATACCTAACAATTATATTTTATTACTAAAAGTAATGATTTTTTTTCATTTTTTTATTTTTTTGAAATTTGATAGAATCTACCCTATTGCATTTGTAGAATGGACTTGCAAGCCTGTGGTTTGCTCTACTGTCCAAAGAAACAAACCAGGGTTAGATATATGCATATGGATGTGAATATCATGGCATCGGTTTGAGCCATCCCTATATTAGTCAAAAGAAGAAGAAAAAAAAAAAAAAAAAACAAACAATGATACATTCCTTTAGGGTCACAAAAATGGGCAACCATGCCCTGAAGTCGCCTTCCAAACAGTCCTGATCATGCATTTTTGCATATATTGTGGGCCCTGTGGCTGAACTTTGGGCCATCATGCATTATTGGGTCAAAACTTGCTTGAGACTGAATCTGTGATCATGGACGGTTCGTTGAAAAGAGTCCAAGGCTGCGATCGATCTCACAGAGGGGGGTAAATGCTTGTGCGGAAGCCCAAGTTACCCATTTGGGTCTTTGGTCATTGCTGATACTCCTTCTGTCTTAAGTAACACCACTAAAAGTCTAAAACATTGAATTTGGGATTGTAGCTCTGCTGGGTAGTAAGTTCGATTGGAACACATCTTCCAGTGGGGCTTGGAGTAAACCCTAGGCGATAGATTGACTTGCTCGAGTGCTTGGGACTGTAGCTCTGCTGGGTAGTCCCTGACACATCCAATACGCGGCCCAACTCCAGTTGTCCATTTGCAAGACAAACGCTTAGCCAAATCGAACACTGGTGCTTCTATGTTGGCTGCAATGGTGCTCATGCTGTCTTCTTGATGAGCCAGCTGTATTGGGTACTGCATCATTGATGGACTCATTGGCATCACTTGCCTCTGCGTCTGTTGATATTGCAGCTGTGGAGAGACGTCCATCCACCATCTCGGGCTGAGGCTCCTGACGTCGTACTATAGATGAAGCGCTGTCATCATCGATCTGTTGCATACCTCTGCATAGAAATTGATATCATCAGCTATTTTTGTCCAAATTACTAATTTTGGATGATGGCCATGTGGGTGGTTTGTAGTCACGAAGCATCGACTAAAACTCTGACAAACATGGTGCATACTTTCTGACCCAGAAAAGAGTTCAATGTGGGCAATAAGATTTTTGAACAAAAAGATGCCTTAACATTGGTTAAGTCAACATGGTGCTTCTCAAGAAAACAAAAGAACTCTTTGAAATTATCTTTGGTTGGAAGATAATGACCACTGTATGGCCAAATTGTCTGAAGAATCAGAGAAATAAATGAGTATAAAAGAAATAACATATATGTTTGCATATCGATTATTCTCATGGGCTTGCTGAGGCAGCATCCTCTGCCCCCATTCAAAGTTTCAAACCTAACAAAAATGTAAGTAATTAAAAAAACCAAAAAACCAGAAGATCCATTAAGTAATTTTAGTACAGGCTGACCCAATAGAGGACAGGATCAGATCCACACCAAAAAAAAAAAAAAAAACAGAAAAAAAATCCCATTCACAACACTTCTGAAGTTCTAACTTTCGTGAACTTTTCTTTAGTCTGGAAATTTTTGGATAAGAAGGAACACAGGAAATTTTTCCAATATGTTGGTTGTGAAGAAAGCTCCATACATAGAGTTCCAAAAGACAAGTAACAGTCAATAACTAATTTAGTAACTGTTAATTCTTAAGTTAGTCCCAACAGACATATCCTTGTGCAACCCAATCTGAAACAATTCAAATTTGAACAAAGAAAAATCTGGAGAACCAAATTGAAAAACCCACTATATAAAAGAAATAACATTATTTTATTCTCTTGAAACCAACAACATAAACTTTGGCCTATGCATGGTCGTATGACCAGCCAAAGTATTTTGCATAAGAGAAAGAAAAAAAAAAAAAACACAGGGCATTAACGCGGTTAGACCCGCCGGCGTTCTTAAATCCCCTGTAAATTGCACTGGAAACCACAAAGCCGGACTTGGCTTTTTAATTCGATTTGGGCTTCTTGTGCCATGTCACCACCTATTAAAATCCTCATAGATTGCGTGAGCCTCTGCAATCCCGCTCTCCCCCTCAAACAAGCTCATCTATATATATTGGGGGTGGGGGGTGTTGGCTCTAAAAGAAGTTGCAAAGCCGAAAAAACAATATATTGTCAATATGCTATGTGACTATTGAAAAACCCACTGTATAAAAGAAATAACATTATTTTATTCTCTTAAAACCAACAACATAAATTTTTTAGAGTCAACTCCCCCCACCCCAATATATATAGATGAGCTTGTTTGAGAGGAGAGCAGAATTGCAGAGGCTCACGCAATCAATGAGGATTTTAATAGGTGGTGACATGGTGTAAGAAGACCGAATTGAACTGAGAAACCAAGTATGGCTTTGTGGTTTCAGGTGCAATTTATAGGGGATTTAAGAACGCCGGCGGGTCTTACCGCGTTTATGCCCTTTTGTTAGTCACATAGCCTATTGACAATATATTGTTTTTTCGGCTTTGCAACTTTTCTTTCAACATGGCCACTTCAGGCTTAATTTTTTGGTGAAGGCGATTGTCGGAGTCGTGACGAACTGATTTGAGTCTCCACTTCTAGGATATCCTCACGACTGAAGTTTCCTAACTCTTCCCTGTTGGCCATTTGGAGAACACAATAAACAAAAAGTGACACAGAATACTATAAAAAAGAGATGGACGTATAATTTTTTAGAGCCAAACTCCCCCCACCCCCAACCGTAATATATATAGATCTGTTTCCTCCAAAATTTCAATTCTGAGGATTGGGTTGCGCGAGCGTGCCGGCCACTAAACAGTGACGAATTGTGGGTTCTACCTTGCCTTGAATGGACTCAAGGACTTTTCTGTGACAAACAATTGAAGACACAAAATAATAACAGAAACTAAAAGGAAATGCTTACCACGGAGGAAGCCATTTTCATTGATCAATTTCTGGAATTACAATGATAAACAAAGGGGTGCACACGCCTTTGACCAGAAAGGAGCACACGTTTCTGAGTTTAAAATCCTAGAATTCTAAAAGAAAGTGAAAAAGATAAAGTTCCTGAGAACTGGTTTGTTGATTGATGTTGGAGAGGCCTCTTCAAATGGTTGCTTTCCCTTTTATATGCTTCATTAGTAACCGCCCCTTACACTTCGCCCACTAACTGCCCACTTTCACGATCCTCTAGCTCTCATAACTTCCCACGTTTTACAGCCCTCCATGATTTCTTCTCAGAAACTATTTCTACTATGTGGGCCTTCCACGATCTTATCCTGAACATCATGTTGATCACGTGACTAATTAACTGCTTTTATTGCGGATAACAATTCGGCCTTGTCTGACCGAATTTTGAAAACTCTTTGGGGCTGAAATACAAACCTAATTTGCTTCAATATCCAGCGGTAACTTAATTTAACGAAATCGACCTAACACCCTTAAGGATGCAAAAGTTTGAGGTTCGTTCCACCATGCTGTGTCCGATTTTTAGGGTGTAAACATTGCCCCCCCACATTTTAACAGATTAATTTTCTGGTAAAATGTGCCAGTCTCTATAAATCGGTCTTTTTCCACACAAGCAAGAAAAGGGAACTAGAATTCTTCCTTTTTGGTGACACGTGTTTATACCCTAAGCCTTAGTACTAGAGACACGTGTCGCTCTTTTAATTAGTTCCTGGACTGACGGCACTGAATTGCTAATGATGGCGCCGCATCGTTTACTGTTCCCAATGGGACGTCTCTTCGAAAACGCCTTTTCCATTTCTCCTAAAAGCGCCAAAAAACCCCTCAAGAGTCCTTTTGAATCACTTCTTCATCTCATTTACAAACCAGAGTTCTTCCCAGGGTTTCTCTTCTTCGGTGATCCGCTCGCTCTTTCCTTCCGTTTGGGGTCTTCTTCTCCACCGTCCCTGAGTCTTTTGCTACCACTCTTCTTCGGTTCATCGACTTGTCACTCTCCCAAACTGCATCTCCCTCTCTAAGATGGCAGAATCTGCGCCTGGTGAAATCGCCGGCAAGTCTCGTTTGGCAGAGTTCACAGCGGTTGATCCGGCGGTGGCCATCCCTAAGGTACTTATCCCTATCAACAACTCCTACACTTTAGGTCCTGTGTTCTCCTCTGCTGAAGCCGCCGGTTCTTACTCTTCTGTTTTCCCAAAACCTCAATCAGAGGTTTTTGTTTTCGAAAACCCTAGGTGCAATGTCCAGTCTTCTTTCTCTAAGTCTATTCGCTGCTGGCCAAACAGGCAAAAGAACTAGCTTTCATGGTTTGATAGAATAGTTGCTGTCAAGGCCAAAGAATGGCATGAACTGGGAATCTATGAAATTCTTCATTTGTCTAAATTCCAAATTCCCATTAATAAAGAAATTTTATCATCGGCCTTATGCTTCTGGTCGGTCTCCACCAATTCTTTTCATTTCAACTTGGAATGATGACCCCTACACTCCTAGATTTAGCTGTTCTTTTTGGCCTTCGGCCTAATGGAAAATGGATTAACGCCTTGGCCGAAACTCCTGAGTTTGATGACTCTATTTCTTTGACAAGAAAAGCACATCTTACACTAATTTCCTCAACCTTTATATGAAACAGAGGGCGAAATTGAGGAAACTGAATATGTTGCTTTTCTTCTTTTCTGGATTTGTAAATGTCTTTTTTGTTCTCCATCTTTTAAAATTGTCAAGGCCGATTTGAAATTAGCCATTTACTTGGCTAGAGGTTGCAAGGCTGCTCTGGGACCCTTAGTCCTTTCAAGCCTTTACAGGGGCCTGTTTAATCTTTTATCTTCCAACTTCCAACTGTGGGGTGGTCCCCTTTGGATACTGCAGATTTGGCTCCATGCCTACTTCCCTGAAGTGAGTCTTGCTTGTGAATCTCATCCAGATGTTCCTTCTCTTGGATACAATTTTATTGACTTCTCTCACAATCCTCATTCTTCAAAGATTGCTTTATCTTTTTCTATTCATGTAACAATCGGACTCCAAAACAATTTTACCCATTTTTTCCTTTAAGATGCGGACCACAATGGTATTGGCCGTATCTACTTTTGATGCCCCCAGTCAGTGTTGAAATCTTTTTGGAGCAGTGTACTAATCCCAAGAGACCTTCATCATAGACTGGTCTTAGAGAATTCTGGGAATAATCGTTGTGGAGTAGAAATCTACTGCCCTCATTTTGTCTCTAGGCAATTCGGCCTTCATCAGTCCATTCCTTTTCCCCTAACATACATCCTAACTCTGATTTCCTGAATCGATTTGTGATTCAAGATATGATGAAGTGGATAGTGTGGATGTCATCTTCAAAATCTTGAAGAAAGATTTTGAAATTTCTTCCTTTCGGTACAAGCCGTCTGTATCTGATGACTTCACTACCTTCTGGGGAATTACATCAGAAGGAGTAGACCGATGGACCAGCAGAGGCTTTTAACCAACTTTTACACATGAAGCTGCTGATGACTCGGCCGATTCTAGTAATGGTGATACTGACAGGCTTTCATCGCAGGCCACAGAGGACTGGGAAAGGCAAAAAAGAAGACCCAAAAGGTTATCCCCGTTGAACAATATTCAGCTTACCAGTCCGTATTATCTTATGAAAAATTCTATAATATCAAATGGATTCCTGGGGAGGACATGTGGGGTAATGGTTGATAAATAGATAGGGCTGTACTAGATATAAAATCAAACAATTTGACGAATACATGGCAAAGAACAAAGGAAAAAAGGTGATGTCAGGTTCTACATTTTATATGAAGTTTGAAAAATGGTTGAAGAAAAATCGACCATATACTCCTTCTGCCAATTTTGCCATAGCCGATTTAGTTGAACCTTCCTCAGCTTTATCCTTGCCCAATGAAGTTACTTGGGCAGGGAGATGTGCCACTAAAAAAGAACTTAACAAGTTTCAATGGGTAACCTGGCCCATATCAACTTTTTCCATAGGTATCTCTCTTGCCCATTTTTTCCTTAAAAATTTTATTAAAGTATCCTGACTTTTTGTATTTTGCAGATGCTCCTTCTTATGAACCTCGGTCTTTGGCTTCTTTACCTGAACTCCCATCTGAAGATAAGGAAGAACTTTTGAGGACTCAGCCCAGAAAATCCAAAAGTGCTGCCCTGGTAAAGTCTTTGACTGCCAAACCCAAGCTGGTGGAGACTGAAACCCAAACCACTGGAGGTCAGGCCAAAAAAGCTGCTAAGCCGAAGATAGTGGAAACTGGAAATCAAGCCACTGAGGGCCAAACCAAGAAAAGAGGTAGACCGAAAATCTCTGCAGTGGCAACTGGCCGAAGCAAGAAACCTAAGGCTAGCGGAATGGGCGAAATTTTTGCCACCTTATCCCAGAAAGGGTCTGGCTCGGCCTCTGTGCCAATTTCTTCCTCCTCTATCTCTAAACCAGTCTCCAGCCCTCAACATTCTAAGGTCGAAGATTTAGACTCTCATGAGTCCGATTCTGATGACCAAGATGAGCTCATTATTCTACCTGATCCCTCAGAGCATGCAATTCAACCCCCTTCCATGCCAAAAAAACAATTTCTACTGCTCCTGATACAGCTCCTACTGCATCCATTCCATCTTCTGAAGATAAATACATTACAGCCATGGCCTCTCTTGAAAAACTTCGTTCTTTCTTGAAGCCTAAACTGGCCGAATCTCCTCTTTCCTCAACTACATCCAGCCTCTCTAAAGGCCCTGATGTTGAAAAAGCAAAAAAGCTTTTGAAAACAATCTCCACCGTCCCAATAGCTTCCATTTTTTCCCAGCTTGACAAAATCAAAACCGCCATAAAGATCATTTTGTCCGATTCCAATACCACTCCTGGGCTGGCTGCTAATCTTCAATCTTTCGAGGAGAAGATTTCTCTACTTTGCCTCTCTTTTTCTTCAACCAAAAATGAAGCAACCCAAAATAAAAAACTTTGAATCACTTAATGGATCTACAGTCTAAGATCCAAACGGCCATGACAGAGGCCGAAAATGTGAAATCCTTAATTGAAGAAGGACAGAAGACAGCGCAGGAATTCCAAACTAGGGTTGCTGAT